>CM053981.1:25598158-26055658 GCA_028641955.1 Protonibea diacanthus
TTTTTTCTTTTGTGTTTCTGCCACCGTAAACCTGTAATCCTCTCCTCCCTCCCCCCGCACAGACGGTGTTGATGGATCAGGTTCGGTTCCAGGAGATGCAGCAGGAGGCCGAGCGGTTAGCCCTGCTGTGCTCCGTGCTCCTCGTCGTCTACACCACCACGGGAGACGCTATCTCAGGCCTGCCGGGCCTGATGGAGACTCTTAAAAACACCGTCAGTGTCATGCTTGCGGACATGCACACACCGTGAGTATAACAGTCATGCATGGGGTTAAATTATATATATAATTTTACAACCCAAACACTTCCTCTCTCCTCTCCCCAAGGTCTTATAGTGCACAGGAGGCCTTAGCGACCATCGGGGAGAAACTGTGTGTCGAGCTGAGTCAGTGTCTGAGCCAGCACGGCTACTCTCCGTTTTCAGCTGACAGAAAGAACACCCTGAGGAGTCAGATCTCAGCCACCATCCATCCAGACAACACAGTCCGCAAGCTGATGGGTAAGAGCAGTGACACGTATGATCGTGCGGTTTGTGAATTTGGGAGTGACAAAGATCTCCTCTCCTCCTCAGACTCCCGGGTTCAGAGCTACCTCCTGGCTTCCCTGGAGTTCAGTCAACACAAGACCCCTCCTCCTCTCCCGGGGGGCCTGGCTCCGGTCAGCAGGGAGCTGAAGGAGCTCGCCGTCCGCTTCAGCCGCCTCGTCATCTTCAACAAGCTGGTCTTCTCCCCGTTCTACCAAAAGATTCTCCATAAAATACTGACAGGAGGAGGGGAGAGTCCCTAAACGATGAAACGTGGTGTGAGAGCAGTGTGGAGTGTGGTCTCTGTAGTTTTTGCTATTTCCACTCGCTGGTAAGGAGTCGGAAGCTGAATCTGTGTTCAGCGGTTGAAAACAGCTCCCCAGAGCGCGCACCTTAAAACACGACACACTCCAATCATACTGGCTACCATCCCGGCTGCATTAACTCACAGTGTTGCTTCTTTGATAAGATCTCAGGCCTCATAGTGACCTTTATAATAGTCATCTCACTTCATGTTGTGTTCAGTATTACTAGCAGGGCCGGATATCCAGTACAATATCTGTGTTTTAGAACCCATACTGAAACAGTAAACTTAAAACTTAGTTTAGTTTCTACAGTAAACCATGGCTAGGTATAGTATAACATAAAACTACAGTTCTCAGTGATACATGTTCCTGTGTTTAGACCTGGTTGTAGTTGAAAGTTGAATCGCATATCTAACACCTCGGCCACAGACCGGAGTCATTTCAGGTTAAGAATGTTGATAAAATGTACCAAGTACGCATCATTTAGGGGGCTGATTATCTCCGCTACAAGTATTTAGTAACAGTTTTCAAACTCAGTGCTGCTCACACAGTTTAATCACTGCGGTTGTGTTGCATGAATAAGACGACACTAAGGCGAGTATAAGAAAATACTGTGGACACAAAGACTCTTTACGCCTTGTCTTGAGAAATCAGGCTCGGGCTCGGATTGATTTGGGAAAAGTAACAGGACAGATATTTTTTGATTTTGAATATTTCCAAAATTCCCCAGTTTAACCTCCAATTGAAAGTTTTCATATGGAAGCGGCGTCAAAGCTCGTTGTGGCTCTGAAGGTGCGTTCAAGGATCTGGATCTCATACTGGCTCAAAGATCTGAAATGTAGCAGGTGGGGTTCACACCAACTAAATATATCGAAATCAACCAATCATAGCATCCGTTTTAAAAACTGAACAGGTGACTTAAAACTTGTGTAACTCTGCAGTATGAAAATAAAGGGTGTGTGTACTTTTTGTATCCACTGTATGTGCACTAAAGATATTAATGACCAGGATAAACTGATATCTACTAAAGGGAAGCCGGACTGGTGTTAAGGACCAATTTGAACTCTTTTAATTGTCACTTCTTTGAATTTATGTTGACATATTTCGAACATTTGATGATGGATTGTGTCTAAGGTCTTTAAATTATTTTACTTCTGACACATTCGACTTGCCACAGGAGACTCACAGCAGCTGTAACACCTCTTCCTCGTCCTCCAGGCTGAATTCTGATCCCCAAACGTGTTTGCATCGACCGGTCACATCACTGATATTTGTCCTTGAATGTTCATCCAACATGCCAATAAAGCATTGTTTGTCCCACACGGCAGAGTCGTTTGTCCACCTGTCTCCACGCCTCGTCTATTTTATCTCTTTGGTGATCCTCAATGAGAGACTTCTAAGATCATTCAGTCTTTACTGGCGTGTTCTTTGACCCACGATCATGATCAACTTCAAGCTGCTTGCATGTGGTTTAGATATCAGACACAAGGTGGTGCCAAAACTCTGATTTACACTCTGATTTTTCACTTTGACGATTAATAAAGTAGAGTATACAATAGTTACTTAGCAGGCCTTGACAACCATAAAGTGACTTCCACTTCATTATTGAGTTTTATTGTTAATAACATAGCATGATGATGGTGTGATTTCCTCTTTGTGTTTAAACAAGTCTGTAAAAAGAGCCGTGATATGATAATAAGTGCAACAAAACAAAGAGGCAGGATGAAGAAAACATTTCAATAAGCTCTGTTGTTCCGCTGACATGTTTAGTCCTGAACAATAATTATGTTTGCTCCAGTGTGACATGTCAGATAACTGATCAAATGCAGCTTTTGTCTTTAGGGAAACACGTCAGGCGCGGTGACGCCTCCCTGTCCTCTCAGATGTTTGTGTGGGAGGTTGTGTGTTTTTAAATGATTGTTGAATTTTAATGAACTTCTGAGATCTTTGTGTTCTTTGGTAACGTGTGTGTGTGTCGGACTCTACACTCTTCAAATTAAAGAATTTGAACTTAAAGTGGTTCCCAAGATAGCGCGGCAACACTGATTCAACGCTGAAACTCCATCAGAATCATCTTTTTTGTTGGGGTTGAATATTCAGGGCTTGATAACATTAAATCAATGCTGATAATTATTTGCTTTTTCAATGTTGATTCAATGTTAAAACAGCGATTGATTTAAAGTTGATCTGTCTGTCTTGATCTATTTTTCATCACTGAAAAAACTTTTATTATTTCAATGTTGAGCAACGTTGATTCAGTGACAGTTTCGGTGATGCATCATCATTGATTCAGTGTTGGCCTTTACGGTGATGTCATAGGGGAATCTTTCAGGGTGGCCTGAGCGTGTCATCGAGCCGCCCTTTAAGGACCGTCCACCTAAAAGACACATTTACAGCTTCAGGTGATACTGCGGGACCTTCTTCTTCAGTTGATATTGCACTTTGTGTATATTCCCTTTATGCATCTGCAATCATCAGACTCAGGTCAGGCTTTGTTTGGTGTGTGATAACATAATTTATAGTTTAACCATTGTGTGTGTATATATATATATATATATATATGTGTGTGTGTGTGTGTGTGTGTGTGTATGTATATTATGGTATTAAAACATACGTCATACATACATATCTAATTATCTACATATTACATATCTATTATGGCTCTTATATATATATATATAATATTATATATAATATATTATATATAATAGAATATAATATATTTATATTATAAATATGAATGAATGTGAATCTGAATGTGATGCAGTCCAATTTAACACTAATACTAATACCTCTCTGACAATGTCAACATAAACTTATACTAATATATATATATATATATATAGCTTTGTACATGTATATATAGTTGTTATACAAGTGTACGTAATGAAGTATACACAGGCAGTAAATAGATGTAAATGGAATAAAGTTCAACAGATGGTTAAATAAACACACACTTTAAATATAGCCGTATGGAAGTCAAATGTTTTTACTCAGGTGTCATAGTTTGACATTTATAGGCACAGTGTACACTCCTCTCCTCCTCTCCTCTCCTCGTCTCCTCGTCTCCTCTCCTCTCTCCTCCCCTCTCACATTCCACACATGCGGAGAAGCAACAAGCTCCCGAACCAGCAGCAGCGGCGGCAGCAACAGCTAGCAGCCACCAGCTAACTATCTCCGCGTCGGAGGGGCGAGAGGAAGAAGGAGAAGAAGAAGAAGAAGAAGAAGAACGGCGGCGTGTGCGTTTCACCACCGCAAAAAAAGTTTACAAACGCAACTCCTCGTCTCGAGTGAAGAGGCGGGAGCGGAACCCCGGACCATGGCTCACGGCTGGCTCTCACATTAGCTCGTTTATTCGCGATAATTTGGGAGCTTTAAATGTGTGAAAAGTCGCCCGTCGTTGAACAACAAGATGGCAGCAGCAGCAGCGGCGGCGGCAGCAACAGCGGCGTCAGCGGCAGAAGCAGCATCGGTGCAGGGTTTGACCGCGGTGCGGGTCCTCGTCGCTAGCCTGTTCCTCGACACTCTGGGTGATATGATTTACAGGTCTTACTAGAAGGTAAGTCAACGTTTCTCCGACCCCGACTGTCAGATTTACCGTGTTTGTTTCCGCCTGCTCGTGTCTAACGTCCCAGTTAGCTCGTGTGCTAACTTCAGTTTGTTCCCTCTGGCGTTAGCAGCCAGAGCTAAGTCAGCTAACGACAAATAAGTGAGTGTTTGCGCTTTATTTAGCGCTGTTTGCTCGTTTGTGTTCAGCTTTTGAGCAACTTCAGGCGTGTGTTTGTTTGTGTAAGACGCCAACGTTGCTTAAAATATGTAGAAATTGTGTTTATTTGGTTAAAAAAAGGGCCAAAAACACGCATTAAGTAAGATAAAAACAAAGTTTGGCTGTTAAAAACTGAGTTATAACCGAGCTAACACAGTTAAAAACACCCTTTATTTAACTGCCTGTCACTTAACAACATAAGTTTCAACAGGTGTCTAGCCTGGTGTTGCCCCCCCCCCCAACACACACACACCAAACACACACACACACACACACCACCCCTCCCATATGTTAACTGTCTCCTAGATTGATCAGCAACAAATTGCATGTGCAGCTGGCATTCTTCAACAACAGTGAAACACACACACCACTAACCCAAACACACACACACACACACACACACACACACCAGTGTGTCACAGCTCTCCATTTCAGGCTCGGATCCTGTCGCCCTGGCTGAGGGATATCAGGCTACCTAAAGTTTTGGCAGAGGAGGAGGTATCGCGGCGGCTGCGTCTGTGCCAGCGTCCTTGGCAGGCGCTCCCATGGGGAGGGCGAAATATTCGCACCGCGCCCGCCATATGAGGGCAGTTCTTTCTGCTAACGCTTGTCAGTTGCGTCATAGCGTTGCCGGACTTGCAGCGGTATGTGTGTCTGTGTGTGTGTCTACTTGAAGATGCACAAACTTCTTTAGAAGCTCCTGCTGCGTGTTTCTAACCAGAGTGAAGTCCACATTTCTTTCCATGTAAGTTTGGTCGTAAACATTGTAAATCAGCAGCCACACGAGTCCACGACAGGCGAGGTGTGTTGTACTGTCACGTCGACGTCGAGGCACACCCCTCTCTGCCTGTCTGAGCCTGTGTGTGTGTGTGTGTGACAGCGCCTCACCGGCCTTTCCCGTCAAACCAAGCTCCACTTTAAAGACAACCAGCTTTCGCCAGTGTGTGTTTGTGCAAGTGGAGTCGCCCGAGCGTGAGTGTGAAAACGCATTCGAGGCCTAATCTCTGCTTGGAAATATTCAGGAAGTGTGTGTGTGTGTGTGTGTGTGTGTGTGTGTGTGTGTGTGTGTGTGTGTGTGGCTGACAGGCTCGGCCTCCGCCTGTTATCAGGGTGTCATAACTTGCTGCGAGGAGAGGAGAGGAATGTTCATTAAACAAAAACAGGTCAAAAGCGACTTTAAAATACAGTTTCTTATCGTTATCTGTGACACACTTCATTCAGCGTCCGTTAAACTGAATGTTCTTGTTTCTGTAGACACAAACAGACGATCAGATGGTGCTGAATGTGTAAGCAGGTGAAAAAAACACACACACACACACATGCGGGTGATTGTTATTTATAGCTTGGGGTTTGGGTGACAACATTTCCATCACCTATGCTGTTAAAAATCATATTTGCCACAGATCTGAGTTTCGTGGTCTGCCAGAGAAGACGGATAATTAGGTGACGTTTGTTCACGCTGATAAAGATTTGAGTATGCACACATGCGCGTGGGTTGTTTCGAGCGTAAACTCGGATGCCAGATATGATTCACATGAAAGCAGATGTAGAGATTATGGCCAGAACTCTTGATTGTAGGTAAAAGTTTGACAGGAGACACTACGCTTCCAAACGGAGGACCTAACAACACATCTCTGTTCGATCGGGGGTATATGTAAAATGTCGTGGAGTTACAGAACACCCGTCACGCTTTACCCTGTATCATTTCCCTCAGAGCGAAGGGTGGTGCTGCTTAATCTGCAGTTCTACTTTGTATGAAACTGACTCTCCTCCGGCGTGCGCGGACGGGCTTGAGCTGCGACGGGCTTCCCCCGTCTCACATTACAGCAGAACAGTTCCCCTTTCCAGTAAGGGTGACATGGTGGGTTTTACGACTGCTTTATTTAGACTGTAATCTTTCTTAGGAAGACGGTGATAGGAAAGTGTTTTGCTGTTAACCAGTTCTCTTCTCTGTGCACGGCATGTTGGTGTGTGGTGGGTATCAAGTCAATTTGGGGGTCATCACGTTATAAAACCTTATTTCTAGAAGCAGTTAAGTTATTTTTAATATGTTTTATTTTATATCGAAGCCTTGACAACAGATGACAATAACCATTTATGTTAGTATGTGGTTTATTAATTTTACAGTTGCCTCAACACATCACTGATCCAACAGGTCAAATACGGGTTAAAGTTCATCATCGTAAACAAACAAACAAACAAACATATTTAAATCGTTTAATTATCGTAGAACAACATTCAGCAGTTCATCTGCTCAGTTTCATGCTTCCATATCTGTCCAACCTGGTATCTGTCAAATATAACCAGCTGTAGCTTGTGAGTAGGATTTTTAGACTTGAAAACTTTCCATGGGAATTAATGGGAATTTATACATACATAACTAAAATGTGGACAAACGATGATATGAATAATAAAAAAAAATAAACTGGGAATTGGGAAACTGGGAATTTTCCAAGTTGGAAACATTCTGTGGGAATTAACAGGAATTTATGGGAATTTACAAAATTCAAGGTTGGCCCTTTTAACAGGGAACTTAAATATAGTTTGGGGAAAATATATTTTATCATAATCTTGACTAAAACAACCAGATTTCATGCAGGTACACTTGAATATCTGCTGTTCCTCAATTACATGCACATAGCACACCGCTTCCTGCAGGGCTATTGAGGCCATGCCATTACCTCACCTTAATTACTGACTGATGGCTTTATTTGTCTCTGTTCTTCAGGTATGGCCTCACAAGTCTTGGTCTACCCATCACACCCGCACTCAGCTCAAACAAGTGCCTTAGGAACCAGCAGCAGTGGTACCAGCAGACACAAAGAAGAAGCTCACCACAGCACCAACACCAGCAGAGCCTTTCAGCAACGACCCCCGCCCAAGACCTATGTGATCGGAGTCAACTACGGTATCGCCTACCCCAACAACGTGATCCCGTCCTCAGCCGGCGCCGACTCGGGGAGAGCGCACAGGGGACCGCAGCCCGGAGACAGGGAGAGGTGGGCGCTGCCGACTGCAGGATTACAGAGAGAGGAGAGCCGGGACAGACGAGGAGAAGGCCCACAGGAGGTGAGGCTTCGTAGAGACAGTGGTGGAACTCCATCGGGAGGAGGTGGAGGAGCAGGAGGAGGCCTGGACTGCGGGCTACTGAGGAGGGCCTGCATCAGAGCCGAGCAGGAGGAGGACAGAAACAGAAGAGTACAAGCGAGAGGCGGATACGTCAACCTTGTAGACACAGGCTCCACCCAGAGATGTGAGCAGAAGACAGGCGAAGGTGGAGAACATCTGCGGGAGAAAAGCTGCGTCGGAAACATGCAGATAGTGGAGGAGGTGCCTGCGCTGCCTTCACTTCCTCTGCCTGTGGCCATGTTGCAAACCAGCAAAGGGAACAATGCGGACACGCTCAGAGTAGGCGGCGGAGGAACGCTGCCAGCTCAACACAACAGGGTTGGGGTGGATGGGACCGAAATGAGGCCTAATGGCAGCTCCGAGACGGCGGCGGCGGCAGCAACAGGAGCTACGGTGACCAGAACCGGATCGGGAGACGGCGACTATCAGTTAGTTCAGCACGAAGTTCTGTGCTCCTTGAAGAACAGCTACGAGGTGTTGGAGTTCCTGGGTCGCGGCACCTTCGGTCAGGTGGTGAAGTGCTGGAAGAGGGGAACGAACGAAGTGGTGGCTGTCAAGATACTGAAGAACCACCCATCCTATGCACGTCAGGGACAGATCGAGGTGAGGGTTTGTGCGATTTGTCGCACGATTATGTCAGATGTTTCGTTATCGGTGATATGGTGACCACCGTTTGGTTTGATTCACCCAGGTGGAGATCCTGGCACGGCTGAGCAGCGAGAACGCTGACGAGCACAACGTGGTGCGCGCCCTGGAGTGCTTCCAGCACCGCAACCACACCTGCCTGGTGTTTGAGATGCTGGAGCAGAACCTCTACGACTTCCTCAAACAGAACAAGTTCAGTCCACTGCCGCTCAAAATCATCAGGCCTATCCTGCAGCAGGTAAACTGACGCCCCCCTTCCAGAGACGCACCCGCACATTTAGGGCCAAAAAACTCAAGTCACAATCCGTCTTTTGCAGGTGGCGACAGCCTTAAAGAAGCTCAAGTCTCTGGGTTTGATTCACGCTGACCTGAAGCCAGAGAACATCATGCTGGTGGACCCCACCATGCAGCCCTACAGAGTCAAGGTCATCGACTTCGGCTCGGCTAGCCACGTCTCCAAGGCCGTCTGCTCCACGTACCTGCAGTCCAGATACTACAGGTGAGGACAAAGCGTGCATTCAGGCGAAACGTAGCAGGGTTGGGCTGCTATTTGTGTTGAATGTAACCGCTGTGAAACAATCAGGAAATAACTTTTCATGTCTCTGGCGCTCGCTCACTCTCATTCACTGTCTGTCACTCAACCACTGCTTTCTCAAGTCATCGGACACAAACCAAATTAAATTTTTTCATGTCTCTATTTTGTAGCGTAAATTTCGAGTCGCACTCAGATTTAGAAGCTGCTTCATGTTACAAGCTGTCAGAGTTTAGTTAGTCTCAGTTTCAGAGACTTTTCAGGCTGATGGTTTGCCAGTTTTAAGCGTCTGATTGGCCGCAGCGTGACGTCTGGTTCAGTTTTTCTAAGGTTGGATCTGGCTTGACTTCTCTGCTGCATGCCCAAACGGACATTGTTGTCGCTGTAGCGCTGCATCCAGTCTGAATGCATTGAGTCCAATCCCTGCGTAATCCATCGCTCACTAAGGTTAAAAACAAGCAGAGCCGCCTTTGTTTCCGGATATTTCCGACTCTCATGCGCCTTGAAAGCGCTGCGAGGGAGTTGCCCCGCAGTAGGTGAGGCTTGAGCTCGCTTTGTTAGCATTCTTTCTCTCTTTGAGCTGCTTTGAATCCCACAAAAATCATTCGCAGTGATCAGGAGACTTTTGTCAGCGTAGAAACGATTCAGCGCTGAGTGATGTTTGTTTCTCTATATTTATATGCCATGTTTGTCAGTGTTTGGTTAGGCCTGGGGGGGGGTATGCACTGTTCCGAAACTTTTGGCTTGACGTCGTACATCGTCGACACAGAAACTGCCCTCAGGTGAAAGTGAAATGTGTTTTACTTTTACTTAAAGTGGAGTTTGTCTCAAGAGAAACCAAAAGAGGTTGAAAGAAAGTAAAAGTTGTGCACCACGCTGACGCTTTCAAATGGAACAAAATGTTCAGAAACGCGATCCACAGGAATATTTATAGGAAGAGATGACATGTCACGGAGTCATGTCAAGTCATTTGTCATCCTGATATGCTGACTTACTCCCGTGGGTGATGGTTGTTTATTTGCGTGTCTCTGTTTGCTTCCCACAGGGTTTAGCAAAGTCTCTCCTGCAGCTTAATGTTGTTTCCCCTCTTACGAAACGTGACGTGCTCTGTGCTAACATGCACACTCTCAGCCGGAGCTCCATGACTCTGTCTTCCTCCCTCCTTTCCTCCCCTCTTTTCTCTTTCAGTCCTCACCCTGCCTCCTCCATTCTTTCCTGCACTCTTTGGAGCCCTGCCTGCCTGCGTGCATGTATGTCTGATCTGTGCGCAGCGCGTCACGCCCTAAACTCTGGCAGCTCTTGCATAACGCGCAGAGAGGAACTGAAATGTTTATATGAGGAACAGCATCATGAAATATTTGGCATGTCTTCCACGCCGGGGCGAGGAAGGAGAGCGAGCTCACGGAACACGGCGAGCGCTGTCGTGCAAAATGACTCGAAAACAATGAATTCACAAAATGAATATTCAGCTGACTCATTGTAGAAGTCGGTGACACATTTTAATGACGTCCAAACTTGTTTCGAGGGGACAACGTTTCCTTTTTCACAAACCGCTGGGCAATTTTCTCGCTTCCATTCACCCATGCAAGTTTCAGCAAGGTTGATCGGGTTGGGCAAACTATTGCAAACTCCTCAAACATTGCACAATCTGTGACAAATGCTGTTAAGATACTGGGTACGTCTGCAAGCTAACATGCCGTACACACCCAGCGTTCCAGCCCTGATTCAGTCGCCCTGCAAAAAAATGTGACATTTTTTTTCAGCTGTAACGACGACGGCCTTCTGTGTTTTTAAATAACAAACCTCAGAGTGGCAACACGGCAGCGCAACTTTGTCCAAAAGCGAGCCACTTTCTGGAGAACAGAGCTATAGCTGTTGCATAACATAAAGAGTTTGCTCCGCAGCTGACCTGGTTAAGAGATGTGTATAAGAGACAGGTGTGTGTGTGTGTGTGTGTGTGTGTGTGTGTGTGTGTGTGTGTGTGTGTGTGTGTGTGTGTGTGTGTGTGTTCTGTCAGCGCTGAGATCATAGTGCAGTTAAAATGGGCTGGCACTGGATGTTTGTTCTTTTTTTTTTTTTCAGGAGGTCATCCAGGACACACACACACACACACACACACACAGAGGCCAGGGAAGAATGTGGTATGTAAAAAGCCACATTTAGATCCAGGAAAAAACATTCAGACATTCCTGTGTGTGTGTGTGTGTGTGTGTGTGTGTGTGTGTGTGTGTGTGTGTGTGTGTGTGTGTGTGTGTATGTGTGTGTGTCTCCGCACCCCCAATCCACATTGGGTACTTCATGTGTAGGCTTTGGTTACACAATGTACCCTGAACACGCTTCACAATAACTCGGTTCAGTCGTAACAAAGAAGTTCTCTGATGCGTTGAGATCGTTAACCTGACGCGCATACACACTTGTAGTTTACTTTGGCTGCTCGGTCAGATAACACGTGTGTGTGTGTTCACCGCTCCGCTCTGTGCATTTTACACTTACATCCATCTATATGATTATGTCGTTAGGTTTGGACGTCAGGTTATCAGGCGAGCGGCGTGCAGGACACAGTGTCTCCTCGTCTCCACCGCTCACATTGCATAATGACTGTATTGTATTGTTACCACAGTGAGGCTGCTAAGAAATGCTACCCTCACCACAGCTTCTCTGGGGTTTTCCCTGGATTTTCCAGAAACAGAGGTGGTGGTGGCAGCGCTGCCAGCAGTGTGGCTTTGCTGCAAAAAGTCAGTATTTTTTTTAAAAGGACACAAAGGAAAGTCTAAAGGTCAGGCTGTCTTAACGCTGTCATTACAGATCCAATCTGAGAGCCAAATGTAAACAGAATCATAAATACAGGTTTGTGTTCAGGCCGACAGCAGACAGCGTTTTCTGATGCTGCTCTCCGGTTCACCTACTTGAATGTCCTCATACAAACATGTTACCTTCTCCAATGAACGAAGTGAGTCAGTCTTGATGACAGTATAAAGAATGGACGGGGCCTGAGTGACGTCACACCCGGCTAATCTAAATATCAGCAGAAACGTGGATCATCGGTTGACCTGAGGCGAGCTGAATGACGCCCGGGTGTCCAAATAAGCCAAATATGACGACACCCACCTGTCAATCAAAGTGTCCACGCTCTTAATCCTGCATAACTTTAAGCCTTAATATAATGTGAACAGGTGAGTTGTATATAAATTCACCCTCAGTACAGTTGTCATGAACGGGGAAATTAGCTATAGAGACCAAAACTGTTTTTTGTACCAGGCTGGAAACATGTTTATTTCTGCTGTGAAGTTGGACATTTGAACATGGGGACTTATGGAGACTGACTCACTTCTGGAGCCAGCCTCAAGTGGACAACAAGAGGAACTGCAGTTTGTAGCACTTAGATTAGCTCTGCCGGTAGGTCGACTCCTCCTGGCGGTACGTTTCCATCCGTCATTACTCTGCAGCTGCCGCCATCTTAAATGAGCAGCTTGGTTGGTGGTTGCTTTGGTGTATTTTAGAGTAGAGACTGACTGTGTTAAACTTTGACACACACACACAGACACTGAGTCAGTGAGATTCAGTGTGTGTGTGTGTTGGCTCAGGTGGTAGCATGTCCAGTAATTGCAGGGTGGTGTTTTTGATCCTCCTGTTTGTCCTCGAGTGAATTCAGGTTAGTCTGGATTTCTCCTGACACATCATCATTTCTGATCAAACGTTGAGCGTATTTGTTCATCTGCCTCCGTCAGTTAGCGTTCCGCCGGTCAAACACAAACAGAACGAAGCCTTCTGCTGCAGCTGCAGGTGTTTTAATTCACCTTCAGCAACATGTGCAACCTTCCCAATCCTTTCTCGCTTAGTCATGTTTAGTTTTTGGAAGAATACTCTGGGCTCGTAACATGAACTCTGGAGCATAACCGTGTCGATAGAAAGCCCTCCGGCAGAAGCTCGCCTCGCTCTAATGTGTTGTTGTTGCCATGGTAGCGTGGACACAGCAGGGCCCCGGCGAGGTGACTGTTCCGTCCTGTGGGTGCCTCGCCTGGTGACGTAAAACCAGCCTCCCACAATGAAAATGGAGCACTGGGCTACATGAATAATTCAGCCGAGCGGATCAGGTGGAAGGAAAAGACGGCTATCGTCTTTGCACGCTTCCAGATTGGGGCAGCTCGTGTCAGACTTCCTTCATCTTAGGTGTGATTTCTCTGTCACACAGGTGTTGTTTTACAGCAGCAGCACACGCTACTTTCAGCTGATTTGATGCAGATATTCAGACGTGCTGGGTTTCCTTCCTTAAAATGTGTTCCGAGATGAGTTTTGAATCAGTTTCAGGGCAGAAGAGAGAGCGGTTTTTAAGTTTTAACACAACTGGGGACTTTTTATTGTTATGGGAAGTCAAACGGTGGAAAAGATTCCACTGTTTGCATGTTCTACTTTCTGTGATGGTCAGCAGGGAAGCCACGTATGTCCGTGCAGCCCAAACATGCTGCCTTATGAATAATACATGATCACTCACAGTGAGTGGTGTAAACATGTTGCTAGACCCTTTTTTTTGCTTGTTTTTGAGCCTGTGTCGATACACTCGTCCTCGCTTGGCCTTATTTTACTTTTTTGCCTTTCTTTGTATCCAGTTAGTTTAATTATGGTCGAGTTGCTGAGCTGCTGTGGTTTAAACCAGCGGGTGCACAGAAAAGGAGAAACTGATGTTGTCCAGAGCTTTCCAGCCCCTCCTCTCACTCCGCTTTCCTTCCTATAAACATTTAAGACGTGTTTTATTTTGTCCGTTTTTATTTTTCCTTTCAGTCGAAGCTAAACTGAGGGTGTGACATTCGTGAGGTGTCTTCGTTTGAGCTTGATCGTCTTTTAGGACTGAAGTTTTCCCGACTTTACTGTCGTCTTCGTTCATTCACTGGCCTTGTGTAGAAGTATGAAACGGGCGGGTGCTTTTTAGTCTTTGAAAAGTGCGTTTTCTTTGACGATTTTTCATTTGCGTCGGCGTCTTTTTGTTACAAACGTAGACGCGTTATGAAAATGTAACAGAAGGTAATCGCGTGTTGCTCGTGCTCGATGTTTCAGCTGTTTGTCGGCCGATCTTTGTTTTCGATCTGCGTTTCTCTGCTCGCTGTGCATGGCGTGTTCAGTCTCATGTAACTTGATCTGCTGTCCCACACACACACGCGCACACACACACACCGAGCCTTAGGGTTGAGCTTTGTCTCCAGGTGTTAAAGCGCATGGTTCATATGTCACATATGTATGTGCCTGGTGTGCGTTTGTGTGTGTGCATCCATAGTTATCTCAGTGATTTGCATACAGCAGCGGCGTGTGTTGCCGTACACTCTGCTGCGTTTGTTCTTGTCCTGACTGCTGCTCTCTAGTGTGACTAGTCAGTTCTGGAACCTAGCGTGGCTGCCAAACACCTGTGGGTGTGTATGTGAGTGTGTGTGTGTGCGGGTGTGTTAGACGTGTGTTATGTGATGAGCTGTTGGAGCTCTGGAAGGCTGGGGCTGGATCAACAACAGACACACACTCCCTTTTTTTTTAAGGTCCCCTTTAATCTGTATGAAGTCAGAATATTTGTAACATTTTCTAAATGATATTTGAGCTTTGAGGCTTCAGTGAAACAGTTCCTGTCTGGTGGATGTGATACTAAAGTTCAGCTCTGAACATCCCTGTCTCTGTTTCCTCTTACGAAGCAGTCGGTGGAGTAACCGCTGCCTAATTTGGCCCGAGTTGCTCATTTAGTTTGTCTGTGTGTCAGACAGAAGTGAAAGCTGAGTAAGAACAAGTCATAAAGTCTGTGCTTGGTTTGTCTTTTAAAGGTCCAGTGTGTGGGATTTAGCGCCACCTAGCGCTGAAGTTGCAGATTGCAACCAAATGTCCCGCGCCTCACCCTCTCTTTCCAAACATGGAGGAAAAACACACATAAAACCTGAAAATGAGAATCGTTGTGTTAAAATGAGCTTTTATATCCACAGTGAGAGCCGGTCCTCTTCCATGGAGTCCGCCATGTTGAACCGCCATTTCTCTACGACTTTTGCTTTTGAGTTTTTCCTAGGGTTGCAAAGGGTGGAAAGTTTCCAGTAAATTGCTGGTAAATTTCCAGAAACTCCAGGCCTCCAGTAAACAGTCCCAGTTTATACATGTTTGGAAGGAGCGGGTGAGGCGTGGGAGAGTATTCAGTTGGTTGACATCTGCTAGGTGCCTCTAAATCCGACACACTGGACCTTTTTAAGACACATTGTCGGCGTTGCAGGAACGTTCTCTAAACGTTTGAGACTGTTGCATAATGTGACGACTTCTTCCTCTTAATGAAGCAATAGGAAATGGTGAAGTGTCATTTCCTCCTCCAGGCTAAGGAGGGCAGAAAGCATCGAGCTGTGCTGTAAATGTGATAGACGAGACATCTGCAACACACACACACACACACACACACACACACACAGAACGATGAGCAACAGCCCCGTTTATCACCCTGTAATACTGTTACATTATGGTCTTGCGTCCGGTCGTTGCCTGGCAACAGTCATTTCCCCCGCGGTCGTCACAGCAGTGGTTGCTATTTGCAGCACTGTTGCTCAGCTGCTGTGTCCAGGCCTAATGGCCCATTGTTTTCATACGCCGCCTCACACCGCTGCTGCAAGATTACCAGTCCCCTGTTTGAATTGTGCAAGTGACAAAGTCCATTCAAAGCTGGAGGAGATTTAGCTCTTTGTCGCAGCCACAGTGCACGCACGTCACACGGGTGTAATGTTCTGAGAACCCTGAATAACCCGCCGCTGATCAGACACTCACGTTTAACTTGTTTAACATTGGATTTCACTTAAAGGCTTCAAAGAGAAGAAACAATGATGGACAGATGTATCATGTCCAGCTGTTGGTAGTGTTGTAGAGGAGGTCCTCTCTGAAGAGCTGGAGGTCTTCAGGAGGTTTGTGAAGGTAGAGAGGGGTGCCCGTGATCTGGTAGGAACTGGTAGGACGTTCCACCAACGGGGAACAACAGACGAGAAAAGTCTGGATTGTCCTGAGGTAACAGATGTCTGCATAAGGACGTCCAAGTAACCGGGCGCAGAACCGGAGACAGGACTGCCAAGATGGCGGCAGCGCTTCAGGAATCTGTGGGTGACGTCACTGATCTGCTGTCCATTCTTTATACTGTCAGTGTCACTAGACGACAAATAAAGAAGTAAAATATTATGTTGTTGTTCGGTATGCGTACATCGTGACATCTGAATGTGGAAAAACTGAGTGATTTATTGAATTAGGCTGCTATTTCCGACGTGTTTGGGTTTAATTAAAGCCATCAGAGCAGTCGAGCAACGTGGCTAGCTGCTTCTGTGCAGGAAACAAAGTGAAGCCGTCCAGACGAAGCTCTGATGTTTGTCCACAAAGTGTTCTTACTCTTTTGGTTGACCCTCTTTCTTTTTTAGCTGCAGAGCTCACAGCGCTGCGCTTGTGAATCCTCCGTGGTGTGACAGTGTGAATACTTTGTTGACCAACTCACAGACGTAACCTTTCCTCCCTCTCTCTCTCTCTCTGTCTCTCTCTGCAGGGCTCCAGAGATTATTTTGGGCCTGCCATTTTGCGAGGCCATCGACATGTGGTCACTGGGCTGCGTGATAGCCGAGCTCTTCTTGGGCTGGCCCCTCTATCCCGGAGCGCTGGAGTACGACCAGGTAACATTCCTAAAACATGCGCGCACACAAGAACTACAAGCTACTGTATCACACGCACTCCAAAGAAGGGAAGAAGAGGAGCAGGAAGACATGTTTGATGCTTTCCCTGCAGCTCAAAACTCAACAGTGTGTTCTTTCTAGTTAAAGCTTTTATTTGTTGTTGCTCTCTCCAACAAGTCCAACAAATCCTGCACGAAATCCACCTAATACTAATCTGAGCCGAGCCAATCAGGAAATTGTTCTTGGCAACGTGTGATTATCTTCCCACAGGGCCGTGCGGTCTGAAACTACACAAGTGGGACTCAAACCGGAGTCCCCCCAGGCGAGGGAGGGAGGGAGGGAGAGAGAGAGAGCGAGGGAGCATGGGAAAAGGCCCACACGGTGTTCACAGGGATTACCCCGTGTTTGACAGCTCGGCGCAGAATTATCGTGTTTTCAGCGTGCAAGTTGATTGCATTGTCGCGTCTCTGCCCTGGGAGAAAAATATTATTTGACCTTTTATGGGCATCTACAGCTCCCCAAAGCGCTCAGATATTCGACTTCCTGTGCCAAATCAAATGTTTAAAGTCGATCGGACGCCAGAATCGAACGTTCTCACTCCAAAGAAGAATTTATGGCTTGTTCGGTGGGAACCATCACGCGTGTGCATGTGTCAGAGACGGCGGCTGATGGAGCTTCGCTGTGCACTGACGGCTCTGTTGTACCATTAGGCCAAACACACACACACACACACACACACACACACAGTCGCGCACACACTGAGCCCCCAAAAGTATGCCGTACTATGCCAAGGCTCGCTGCAGTTCCACTCTACACAGCAAAATGTATTTATAAACATAAGCCTGATGGTAGACATGTGCACACACACACACACACTCTGTGGAGCGTTCAGTGCACCATCAGCAGGTTCTCAGTCCAGTGCCCTCTGGCCAGTCGGGGTGTTTGTTCTGGGCCGTGGACTCACACGCGCACACACACAAACACACACACACACAGGCTGTAAATGAATCTCTGCAGGATTTCCACCAGTCATGGGATTTCTGGAGAATTATGAGTGTGGTAATGAAGACGGGGCGTGCCAGCGAGCTGATTGAACCGTTTGAGGAAGTCAGCACATATCTCCAAGAAGGAATGCAGGAAATGGAGTAACACACCAGAGTGTGTTTGAGTTCTAATGTTTTCTAAGGAAAACATTAGAACTCAGTTTCTGTGGTCAGTGAAGAGATTTAGCTTCACGTGTCACACACAGGTCGTCATTTGAGTTGAGTTGTATCATTTTTGAGCATGTCTGTTTTGACTTGTGTGCGCGACATCAAAATCCCAGCGGGCACGTCTCCGTCACGCCGCAGCTGCAGCCGTCCGTTCTGCACACGACTTCAACCCCCGTGGAGAACGTTTCAGAAGCGTTTAGCACGCCAGAATTGAACTTGCTCAGATTTACTCATTTTTCTGCTTTATGTGCCCCTAAATATGTAAATATGCTACGAAGAATACGTTGAATTGTTTCCCTTCTGACTGTTTGCACGTGGTCATTTTTCAAAATCGACGGTATCTCTGTCTTGACTTCCTGTCAGCTTGGACTGTTGCGAAGGCTGCATGATGAAGATTCAGAATCCCAAATGTCTCCTGGAAGCTTCACCATCGGTGTGTGAATGAGAGTGGTCAGAAGACTTTATAACAGTCCAGTTACCGTTTAATCATCGGCGTGGCTGTAAACTTCACAAAGCGAGCATGAGGCCCGACAGCGCAGGTTGTCTGTCGGCCCTCCGCTCTCTAAACGTTTTACCACGTTACTCTTCAGCATGTTCTCACCGGAGTGACGCAGGCTGTGGTCATTAGATTTACATCAGGGACATTTTAATCTCACTTCTAGTTCAAGTCAGGAAATTGAAGACGTGACACTCTGAGGATGCTCGTGTAGGTTAAACCTGAATTCACTCTCAGTGAGACGACAGGAAGGTCTGAATCTTCAGTGCGTGGAGTCTGTGACACTTCTGTGTGTGTGTGTGTGTGTGTGGTATGTTTCCTGCATCCGCCCGGGGCTCTGAAACGCTCCATCTATGTCAGCTTGGCAGAGCAGCAAAGGTTGAAGTGCAGCGATTTGAATGTTCCGTATTAGATAAGCAGCAACTTATAGAGCAGCTGCTGGACACAGTCCAAGTTTGTAACACACACACACACGTGTACAAAAACACACTGTGTGTGTGTGTGTGTGTGTGTGTGAACTCTTCTTCCAGCTTCATTCTTTAAACAAATAAGAGTTCATGTTTTCACGACGCATCTGGAGGATTTTTTTTCTTCCACGTCACAAAAAAAGTAACAAATTAAATTACGCTCAAGCTGATTATCTTGTTTTCAGCCGAGTTGTTGTGATGCAAGTCTGATGTAAGTCTGATGTAAGTCGTCTCTCTCCCACATTTTCCCATGCTTTCTTTCCTCCCCCCTTCCTCTCCTCCTCCCCCCTCCGTCTCCTCTCTCTGCTCAGATCCGCTACATCTCTCAGACTCAGGGCCTTCCTGCCGAGCAGCTGCTCAACAAGGGGACCAAGACCTCTCGTTTCTTCTCCAAAGAGTCCGACTCGCCGTACGCCTCCTGGAGACTAAAAGTACGTGCTCACAACACGCACGTTATAGACATCCTGTCTGGTTGGGGGGGCACATACGCACAGAAACGAAGCGGGAAGGTGAAGTCTCAGCATGTTACCTGTAGGAAACAGCTGCATGAGCTTCTCAAAGCAGGACAGAGGCAGCACAGCCTGAGGAAGACTTCAGGAAACGTGAAACTGTGTTTAGACTTCTCGCTGAGCCCACTCTAAATAATTTAAAGTCAACGCGAGGCTAATATTTGTCTGTCCAATTACTTCCCAGGAAAAGTCCAACTGCCTAACCACACAGATTCACATGGAAAAACACCCTGTGTATACTTTAATCAAATATTTTGACCTTTCATTGTAAGTGATTTTATCTTTGTGTTCCTGCAGACGACAGAAGAGCACGAGAAAGAGACGGGACTAAAATCCAAAGAGGCCAGAAAGTACATCTTCAGCTGTCTGGACGACATCGCACACGTGAGTCCACAGATAACTCTTTGAACGTTGTAGCTGCTCCATTCTTTCTCAGTCAGTCCTGACATGAACGGTTGCCCTCTGTGGTTCTCACGCAGTGTTTTCTCTCCCTCCGTCTGTCCGTCAGGTGAACCTGGTGCTCACTCCCGATAACAGCGACATGCTTGCAGAGAAGGCCGACAGGAGGGAGTTTGTGTCTCTGCTGAAGAGCATGCTGCTGATCACCGCCGAGGACAGGACGGTTCCCTCCAGCGTCCTCAATCACCCCTTCCTCACCATGACTCATCTGCTGGACTACCCGCACAGTAACCAGTAAGCTTTGTTTGTTGTTCTTTCCCTGTAGTAACTTCCAGTCAATGAATTATCGAGTGTTGTGCAGACTCCAGTCTTAAAATCGACTCCTCTCCTCCTCTCCGCAGCGTGCAGTCATCTTTCCGCATCATGGACATGTGTCACAGCCGGCCCACCAACGCCATCTTTGACGCTCTGAATCAGAACACCATTCACTTCTCGAGACCTCCCGTGGCCCCCGCCGTCTCCTCGGGCCTCCCGCTGGGCTACAGCAACATACCGGTCCACACTCAGGTGAGACGCTGTAGCTACTTCAGCTGGGCAGCTCACATCAGCGTGACAAAGATCCTGCAGATTTTCAGGCGGCACAGTCACATAAATGTGTCTAATCTGTGGTTACATAACGTTTCTGTGACGTAATGTCGCCCTCTTCAGGGGAGAAGGTGTCATAACATCACCTCAGAAAACTGGTCACGTGTGACTGTCAATCATTATCCTCAAGAGTTAACACTGGTCTTCTCTGTTTCCTAGACGATAACCCAGTCAGCTTCCTCAGTGTTGCATCCTGGGATAGCTCTAGCGACTGGGAACGGTCAGTTTGGGTGCAGCGACTCGTTTCCACCTGCCCTTCTTCTCTGTCCCCCCACCATGCAAGGTATGTACACGTTTACATTGTTTTAACACAAAGGTTGCATAGGTGCATGTCTAACAGGTGGTTTGTTTTCTTCAAGGTAACCTCAACCAACCAGCGGGTTATTCTGTTCCCATGGTAACTCAGGCCCCTCCCATACAGCCCCTACCTGTGAGGCCTGGTGTGATCGCTCAGGTAAGACACACACCCAAACATGGACAACACGACTTTCCTGGAGTCTCTCTGACACACACCGTCTCTGCCTCTGTGGCGTCCTTGCAGCAGGCCTGGTCCAGCCGGGGGCAGCAGCTCCTCGTCCCAGCAGCCTGGCAGCAGATGACTACGGTGGGTCCTCCTCCCTCTCACCCGCCTCCACCACCCCCGTCCTCCCTTACCAGCGACACCGCAGGCGGCCCGCAGAGGATCGGCGACTGGGGGTGAGTCACCCGCATGTTCCACGCGTCAAAAAATAGTATTTTCGAGCATGTAATCTATTACTTTTACTCAAAGTATAACGCTGCATTTTGTCTCTTTTGATTCCGTCTAACAGGAAAGTGCGTCCCCACAGCAGCCACTACAACTCAGTGATGCAACAGCCTCTCCTGACCAATCAGATGTCGGCCCTCTCTGCCCACCAGCCAATCAACATCGGCATAGCTCACGTCGTGTGGCCTCAGCCAGCCAATAAGAGGAACAGACACAGTCACAACAGGTGAGATTCTGCTCCTCGGTCTTTGGACTTAAACCGCTCCACCGTTTTATTTCTGTCTAACACGTCGACTGTTGTTTGTTTAAAGGAACCTGTCGCACCTCAACAACATCCACATATCGGCGTGTCGGACCCCCAAAATGGCCGACATTGTCGGACAGGTAGTGGCGCGGAGGGAGCAGCCTCAGAGGGAGGCGCCGCTGGTGGAAACCCGGCAGCCGGAGGTTCATAACACAGACGAGGAAGAAGACGACACGGAGGAGGAAGTGAGCTGCTTCAAAGAGGCGGTGCCAAACAACAACAACAACAGCCAGCTCGAGCTGTCGGGTCAACAGCAGCGAGACGTGGCCGTCCTGATGGGCGACACGCCGAGCCCTGCCGCCAGCGTGATCAGCATCCACAGCGAGCTGACGGACGGAGAGGAGGAAGGCGACGACGACCCGCAGAGGTGCCGCCTGAGTGGGTGAGTTAACAACCTGTTCGAGTCCCGTAGAAACACACAGCGAGGGCGTCGCTTTAAGAAACATCTGGAACGCTCCGAGCCTCCGTAACGCTGCGTTCTTCTGTCCACAGGTGTAAAGAGGAGTGTGTGTGCGAAGCGTGCAGAAACACCAGCGTGTCGATGGAGAGAGTGTGTTCCCTCAGCAGCCCCGACAGCAGCCTGAGCACCAGCTCTTTCGCCTCCAACTCGCTTCAGTCCAGCCCCTCCGTCTCACCGTGCAAGAGGCCCAACAGGTTTGACCCGATCCGAACGTCCAAATAACAAAGAAGTAACATTCCACGAAGAGAAACGCTCACTTCTCGTCTGTCTCTCATCAGCATGTCCGAGGATGACGGCCACGAGAGCGGATGCGACACGGTGGAAGGCTCCCCCACGTCTGACACGTCGACCTCCCCGCGCGGCAACAGCGCCTACCATTACCTCGACAACGGTAACCACAACAACCGCCCGCCTTTGGCCGCGATGGTAGCGCCGCTGCCTTCCCCTGCAGTGCAGGGCAGGAGCCCCCGCGGCGTCAGGACGATGGTGGTTCCACCGATGAGGGTGCAGAACAATAACACGCAAGGGGCAGAGGAGCGCGTCCAGAGGACGGGTCAGTGGAAATGTTTCACGTGTTTCACTTTGTTTTAACCATCATGATGAAGAGACTTGATGTTTTTGTACTAACACCCTGCAAAGTGTCTGTTTCCCCCCATAAATGTGTCATCTCGCCGCCTGTCTGTGGTCTGTCACCTGTGCTTTGGTGGTGTCTGCTTTGCAGGTCATATGGAAGCAGTAGGGGCTTACCGCCCCCTAGTGGGTCATAGAGGCTTTAACAGGTGATCAAGAGACACTGACAGAGAAGCGGCCACGTCGAGCCAAGACCTCAGAGATGCATCCACAGGAGGCAATGCACAAAAACATTGTCCCACAATCCTCCTTTCTTTTTTTATGGCTTTCCCTCCACTGAAATATCAGTTTACTTTAAGGAGTAAAGAGACAGAGACGGAGCTGGTGTTAGTTCCTCCCCTGAGGCTGATAAACGGTGTAGAGACGAAGTCTGTCAACATCTAGTGTGAGCTTCAGTGAAGCAGATATCCCAAAGCAAAGCCCACAACGTCTGGGCGCTGCGCAGGAAGCGTAAAAGGACGATGGAGGTTTTTCTTCCCGTTAATCCTGAAGTAACTCTCACCAGTCAAAAGAATAACCACAGCTTAAGTGCCTCGAACAAATCCACCTGTGTTTGACAGCACGAGTTCTGCCTGCACCAGTGACCCAGAATTAGACTTTTTTTGTACAGTAGAAGAAGAGTTTCGTTGTCTGAAGACGAGTCTCAGTTTCTACAAGTGGAGGGAAAGGTGGATGCATTTCACGTGGTGTTGTGTCGGAGTCTCCGCTGTTTTCTCTGCTGGTTCTTGCCACGCAGCAAAAGTTGCCCTCGAGACGCTGATCTGACGTCAGTTAAATTTGCTCTTTGTTCTCCGCACATGCTCATTTTTCTTCACGTTATATTTCAAACTGATCCAGATCAGAGTCCGAGGATCGACTTTTTGCTCCTCAGGTTCATTTTTTCTGAGTGCCAACAATCTTTGTTTCTTTCTCTTTCCTCGACTTCACAGATTTTATTGTTTATCGTTGAGTTTTACAGGAAGATTCACAACTGTTAAAAAGTAAAAGACACGTTTGACGACGCTTTAAACGCAGCAGAAATTACAGTGTGGCCATAAAGCCGTCGTTCTTCTACACAACTGCATCAGCTGCAGATGATCTCGTGCCCGGCTACGATATAAAACCTCTTTCACGCCGACTGTAAGCCAGAAGGAGTGGCATGCTTCTGCTCTTTGACCAGCGTGTAGTTGATGAGTTAAACTCCTTTGACTGTATTCACAGCAGACTGTTGTTAGTTTCGCCCACTCAAGTTTTGTCTGTAAAAATCTTCCCACTTTTTTAGTAGCTTTTTGGAGCTACATTGATCGTCTTTGATCAGGAGAACAATTCGACATCTTCTGTCCTTCACAGCGACGTCCTGTTTAGTGTTTTTCACCCTGATAAACCTGCAAACGTGCGAGGATTCTGTGCTCGTCTTGTTCGGCGTTCACTTTGCGGTAGTTCATCCTGAAGGTGACGACAGCCATGCAGACTTCAGCCGTGAAGCGGCACACGTTGGCCTCATTAATCCAGCTTCACTTGATACAAATACAGTGTCATCAGTGTCAATCTGTCAGATATTTACTGTACTGAATCATAAAATGACGTGCTGTGCCATCAGAGATTAAAGAAACATATAAATATATGGGATATCACTAGAAATCACAGTTAGAAGCAGAGTTACGTATCGTTCCTTTAAAGAACATTTTAGTAAACGTGGTTTGGAGCATCTGGAGCTAATCAGCTGTAGAATCCTCTTCACTTCCTCTCTGCTGTGCATGCTCGTTTGTTGTTTGAAGTCACTGTCTTCAGTCTTGCAGCTCGTACGGACTAAACCTGCCGTCTTTAGTCTACACGTCCTCGCTCGACTCACTCCTGTCTTTGTTTTCTTCTCTGTCCCAGTGTCAGAGTCCTGGTCCCGGTCCAAAGGTCGCTGCAGCATCGCAGGGCAACACAGCACTCCCTCCTCCGTCCCCCTCCTCCCAACCGGCCCCCTCATGTCCCGACAGCAGAAGGTGAATGGACAGCAGCAGCAGCAGCACCCTCCTCCTCTGGGCTTTGGACAGGTCGGTTCAGTTCTTTGTCTTTGTGACGTGCAGCGGGATGACGCTGAAGCCGAACGCCTCAAAATATGTTTTTTGTTGTCTTGTACTCGTCCAAAAAGAGTGGGAAAATTTAACATGGGCGCTTAGAGTGGAGAGAAAAGCACACTCAAAATTTCTATAGGTTTTCTAGGCTAGCTGTTTCCCCCTGTTTCCATTCTTTGTGCTAAGCTATGCTAACGGGTGTTCTTGTGGTTCTCGCTCTCTTTCAGGTTCCACCGTACGGTTCAAACCACAGCAACAAAGAGTGGAACGGCAACTATGGGCCCCTGCGGCCGCACGCCTACATCCCCCCCACTGTCCACACACACACCTTCACACACCTGCAGCACAGCAGCCCCACACACACTTCGGCCGCTCCGCACACCCAAGGCTTGTCCGCACACACCCTGCTGTCCTACCCGCCCAGTGGGCCCCTCACCGCCGCTCACCACCCCCACCCCCACCACCCCATCCTGCCCTCTCGCCCTCCCCCTCTCCTCCAGCACAGCTACAGTCTCTCCCACCCTCAAGGAGGCGCTATAGTTCACCAGGTGACCCTGGGCATCAGCGCCCACCCCCACCACCCCGGACACCCCGCTCCCCACCCGCACAGGCTCCTCCCTTCCCCGACTATACACCCTCACCACCAGCCCAGCTATGCCCACCACCCACACCAGTTCAAGCCGCCTCCCTTCCCCCCTCCTCACCCGTACATGGCCTCCCCAGCCGCCTACACAGGCTTCCCTCTGAGCCCCACCAAGCTCAGCCACCACCCCCAGTTCTCTTATATCTGAGGAGCCGCACGGGGCCGCAGCACTACCTTCTGGTGAGGAAGGGCAACGGGAAATGGACTGGAGCTGCGACCTGGGCAGGTAGAGCTAGCAGCAGAGCACAAAACGGACACCTGTGATGACGAGGAAGACGGATTAAACGATGTATCATAGGGGGACTGAGGAAGAAGATTAACAATGCTGAAGATAAAAATGTTTCACGGCGACTCACGGCCGTCAAAAGTCTGCGATCATGTTCGAATTTTGTCAGAGCGACCTCGGCTCTGAAGGACCTCCTGCGCAATCATGTCAGCCAACGGACGATTGATTACAACCGCAGAGCTTTACGAGAGCGCATCACAGCTGATGACGATAAGGAAATTGGAATCGAGAATGTGTCCTTTGCACATTACCTCCTGTCATTTGTCGAGTAGTGTTCAGAGAATTTGATCTAATTAGAGGCTGGAAATCATTTTGTTGTTGTCGTCGTTGCTGTCAGGGCGCTCGGCCTCCCCTTCCCTTTATCTTTGTTGCCTTGTAGCCGGTCAGATCTCGTTTGTTTTTAAGCCATCCCAGTCTGTATTAAACCAGGATCGAACGCTCCCGTCTCTGTCCGCGGCAGACTTCGCAGCTGCCGCCTCCTTAGTGCCTTAAAACCAGAGTCCACGACGACGTTACTTCAGGAGCTTCTAGATTGTACATTTTAAAACGGGCTTGCAGCACTTATAACCTTCGGACTCTGAACACGATGGGCTCGCGCGAGGATTAACGCTTGTGGTCACGTTTTAATATCGGCAAATGTTGGACTTTCAGTTTTGCTTTCTAACTCAGAGTATGGATTTACTTTAGCTAGAGGCTGCACATTTAGGGCTTTGACTGAATGAGCTTTTTATGTACATAAAGAGTGATTTGATATTTTGATAATCGATTTCTATTCACTATAGTACTTAATTCATAACAGTATTGTCACTGTTTACTGTAACTGCAATACAATCTAGATAGCCTCTGGGTTGCTGTGTTTTTATTATTTTTTTGCATTTAGACTCGCATTAAAGCGTTTTTATGTTTTAGTTTTTGGGAGTGGCATAGATTTAAATGACAAAAAAAAAGATGTTTTATGTTTTTACTTCTAAAATGCTTCTCAGTGTTTGAAATAACCTATGAACTTTACAGTATCATCGCTGGGCTATCGAGTGTTAGAGGTGTATCGGTGATCGTTTCGAGTACTCGTGCGAGACGACCCCCTTTTTGTCCGTGTATTGAAGCCTGTTTCTCAGTTTTGATACATTCCTTCAGGGTGGATGCATAGCCTTGATTTTTATTTTATTATTATTATTTTTGACTTCCAGTGTGTCGTAGAGCTGCGTCTTTACCCGTCACTGTCACATCAGCTGGTATTTTTACTCCAATCAGCACCAAAGACTGTTTTCATTAATCATTTCTTTCAAGCATGGTCGATACTATTTCTCCTCTCACCTCCGGCATACTGTCGCAGTTATCAACGTTTTTGGAATATATTGTGAGATCTCTATTTTAAAAGATGGAAAGAAAAAAAAACACATGAGGTTGAGGTTTTTATTTTTCTGAGCTATGTTTGGCAAAATTGTATTTGGAATGTATAGATAATAAGCTGCTATGTACTGATTATCTGCCACTTCGTAGCTGTGAATTTTAGAGGATTAATCTCATTCTAGCCTGCGTTCTCTCTTTTGTATTGTAGTTCCGACGACTAGATACAATAGAAGTGGGTTTTATTTTAAAGTATATTGAATGCTATTCCTATATGCTAGTGCCTCTGTATATTGGCTTTGTTGTTTTGAAGTGATTGTAAACTGCTGTAATGGAAGTTTCTTTTTTTTTTTTTTTTTTGTTTAATTCTGTTGCTTTTTGGTGTGTGTGTGTGTGTGTGTGTGTGTGTGTGTGTGTGTTTTTGTGCATTTAGCATCAGTATTTCAAACGTAGGCTGGGTTCACTGTCGGATTCTGTAAGCGGTGTGTCGTCGGCGTATTGTTTTAGCTTTTTTTTATTTCCGTCATCGGACTGTATTCGCAAACTCTTCGTACTGTACAACTAGTGCCTTTCTCTGAAAACAAAGCGGCCGACAGGCGACGTCTCACGTTGATATCAAAGCAGTCTAAGTTCCTTTTTTTTTTTTTCTTCGAGGGGATCAGCTCCTATTTTCACGACGATCACAAAAAAACCCCAAAGTTTGTTCGTTCGTTTGTTGGACTTTAAATGAGTTTTCTTTTGTTTTACAGAATCCTAAGAAAGTAACAAGTCAGGGAATGTTTTATTTCACCAAGAACACCGTGCAGTACTAAAAAAAAAAACAATAGGGCCTGAATATATACACACACAAAAATGCAAAGCTTTATTCTCACACCGTGAATGTATTCGTGGAACTTTGACTGTTGAAAACGAGTTACTTGTTGCGTTGCGTTGTTGCTCCACAGCGTTTTCTCTCTTTTCACGTGATCGGGGACGTCGATGGTTTTTTTTTTTTTTTTTTTTTTTGTATTTGCAGCTATTACCATAGATAGACATCATCGTGTGTGTGTTTCAGTCAGGGGTTTCTTTTTGAAAAAAATGCTTTATCCATCAATCATACCCAAAAGTTTCGGTCCAAAGCTGTCCCATCCTCGTCGGGAGTGTAACACCGCCGCCATGACGGAAATCTTTGCTCGGTTTAGGATCATTTGGAACTTGAAAAACATCCTGATGTTTGTCACGGCGGCTGCCGTTCTCTTCTACTTAACGTATTGTTATGATTTCGCTACGTTGCTTGTAACGGTGGGTGTGTTTTGTGTTGTCTAATATGCTACTGGGTGTGACACGAGAGGATGCGCTGTTCAGCTTGGAGCACAGCCTAGAATTATAACTGATAGAGGTGTGTGTGTGTGTGTGTCACGGCACAGTAATCTGTACTTAAGGGTTTTTTTTCCATCCTGTGGTGTGCAGCCTCTCTCGTCGATTCCCATATGTCTCTATTGTTTGTCTCAGCTCAGCACCTGCTATGAGATGAACACACGTCCCACCTCAGCGAGTATAATCCCCCCTCTCTACCAACCACTTTGGGCTGATTGCTTAGGGTTGATAATCCCGCCCTGCCTTCCTTCCACCGCCCGCGGCCTCGGGCTGACGGTTGTCATCAAAGTCACCGTCGGGGCAGGAAGCACGCGGAGCCCAGCAGCCTTAAGTCACAAAGCAGGCCTGAGGACTGTTAAAATTCAGCTCAACTACAAACAAACTTAACGTGAATCATTTTTTGGGGGGCAGTAATCACAGATTAGGCTTTAGTCTGCCTGCTTTTACTGGGACCTCTCAGCATCTCATCCAGGTTCTGGGCTGAACTGCGAAATTCGACTCCCAAGACACGTTTTAGGTAGATTTTTGTACCACAGTTATCTAATTATCGGGTTGACATTTATTGTATTTAGACACAAATATGTAGACATGATTGCTAAATTGAAACGGTTACTGTTCTAAATGTGTAGATCTGTGTGGCTTTCTGATTTTATTTTTTTGATTTGTGTTTTATTTCTTTTTCTTAAATGCTACACTAGTTTGACATGTAGCAACTGCACTGTGCAATATTCAACAATATGAGGACTGGGAAAAATGATTTATTGTTTGGATGTAATAATGTGTGTCTTACCAGTTTGCGGTCGTTTTATTTTCTCCCCCCTCCCTCTATAGTTCTCAGTGAGTTTCAATGTGACCAAGCCTTATGTACTTAGTCACAAAAAGCGGGTTCCTTCTTGGTGACTCTTATTGGTGAGTGTCAAATTATGAATTGATGGTGTACTATGTCAAGATTCACTTTGAATTAAAAAAAAAATCTTTTTGCTTCAGTCGATGTCGTCTTTTGTTTGTGAACCAACGAGCAGTCGCTGTGTGGTGTGAAAGACTTTGAACGATACCGATCCACACTCTTAATCCTGCATAACTTTAAGCCTTAATATAATGTGAACAGGTGAGTTGTATATAAATCCACCCTCAGTACAGTTGTCATGAACGGGGAAATTAGCTATAGAGACCAAAACTGTTTTTTGTACCAGGCTGTAAACATGTTTATTTCTGCTGTGAAGTTTTTAACATGGGGACTTATGGAGAACTTAACTCTTTCAGGATGAGTTTCTAACATTGTTCCACCTCTCCAGCCTCCAGTTCCCGCTCCATGCCAGGTAAGCAGCAGCTGTTTTGTGTGTATTTTGATTTTTAACCACTAGGGGGAGTGTTTGGGTGTCATTAATTACAGATGAGCAGCAGGTGTTTAGGTGAAGCATTTAAGGTTAGTTCTGGGTTGGTTGGTTGGTTTCACATGATTCTGCCCGGATACCAGAGAAGTCAAGAAACGTAAGTAACAGTACTCTAAATTTGAAACAAATGTGAACATCACTCAACGAAAGTCATGTGACAGTCGTGTGTAAGATTTGGGGAGAGTGTTTCTACAGTAGCCCAGAAAGGACAAACCAAACGCTGAGTGTAGATGAGTCCTTTTGGGTTGTTAGAGGTCGGGTGTCCTTCATAGATTCTCCAAACTGCTTGAAAAAGGTCGATTAATTACATCACACATTGATATCGCCCATCTCTCTGTTAACAGCTAACCGATAGTCAGACTTCTTCTGGGAACACTTTTGTAAACATGATCAGACAAACAGATTTTCCCCTCTGTCCCTCAACCATAGATCAGAACTTCACTGGTTTTCTTCAATGATCTGTTTGATGAGGATTCTTTCCTGTCCCTCGAAGCCTTTGTAAGAGATCGTAATATTCCAGGATCACACTTCTTCAAACGTTTCCCAACTTAACCCCAAACCGCCAAATAATTCAAATCTGGATCCACAGAACAGAGCTCTGATCTCTAAGACATATAATATGATACATAATATTGAACCTCAAACACATGAAGGAACGGGACCTGGAAACTGTAATCCTAGATGCTGTAAATATAGATATACAGATGTTTGATAGCTGGTAAGTTTGTTTGTTTGTATCTATATAACTGCCTTAAAAATGCCTTAAAGGTCCAGTGTGTACGGTTAGGTCGGCTCCATTGTCAGGAGATTGCAATGCAGCGATTACACCACCTAAATCCTGCACACTGGACCTTTTTAAATAACCGTATTAATGAGTATTCACTCATAACCCTCACCGCTACGTTAGCTGCTAAATCCCACACACCGGACCTTTAAGTCTACAGTTGGCTAGCCTGTCATACAAAGTGACGTCATCTTGACTGCATCATTAAACACACTGTCTGCCCACCAGAACAAAAAACTATAAAACCAGTCATTTATTTTTACAGCATCTTGTTCTGAATGTCATAAAGCGACTCGCTGAGCGGTCCACGGGTAAATGAGAACATGAGCAAAAGTTGGTGGAGGTTCAGGCTCCAGTTTGATGACATAAGTGTTTACAGGAGGGTGACACAAAATCATGAGAGCAGCATTATTTCTTTTTACAGTAAATTGGCCACAATGGGGAACAGACTAATGATGAGTACACCGCCCTCCTCCACCCCTGGTGTGGCTGTCATCATTACAGTGGGGACTCTGCCCTCGGCTCCCAGCAGGGGGCCGCCACCACCACCTCCACCGCCGCCTGCCTCCGCTCTGAACCCGGATCAGGCAGCAGAGCAGCGGCTGGCGTCACATGCGTGCCCGCCTGTCTTTAAACGATGCGGGGCTCTGCAGAGGCTGCAGTGGGCTGTGTCATCTTATTTTTTTAATATTACAGGTAGAGTTATATGACGAACCGTAATGACCAATATGTTCCTGTCATTTTGACCGTAATTACACCCAAACACGCAGGCTGATTTCTACCGTGCGTCAAGCCAGCTGACAGTGAGCCAGAACAGGAAGTTAGGCGGTTTAAAGATTAAAAGTGGAAACATGTCGAGTTACATCGACATGAAATGATCTTTACAGAAACACTCGATAAAAACATAAATAATAATAATATGGACTGAATTTATTTTAATTTAAACATTTATTTATATGAAACATAGACTGTGTAAACATGGATGTAGTGTCCAGAGGGTGGAGCTGAATGAAACCAGGCTGTAAACATGTTTGTCTGGACATGTGAACATGGGGACTTATGGAGACTGACTCACTTCTGGAGCCAGCCTCAAGTGGACGTTCAGATGACATGTTGTTGTATTTTGCAAGCTAGTTTTATCCCAGAAGTATTTTGTTGCCACCAAAAAACCAGCAGCTATTTGAACGGCTTTACGAGGCTGGTTCCAGAAGTGAGATAGATTCCATAGGTCCCCATGTTCAAATGTCCAACTTCACAGCAGAAATAAACATGTTTACAGCCTGGTACAAAAAACAGTTTTGGTCTCTCTAGCTAATGTTTTCAGACTCACATCTACGCAGAACTACTTCAGTATAAAGAGCAGCTTTTATTTTGAAGGCGGCTGAGCTGTGTTCCGGGTTTGCATTGACGCGCATTGACGCAGCTGCCCGCAGAGATGGAGAGCGCGTTGCGGTCGCAGTAGGGGCACCAGCGCGCGCGCGTACACACGCAGAAAACAGCCACACTGAGACGCGTGAAGGAAAACTAAAAAGACCGTCTTTGTCTCCTGATCGAGCCCCGCAGCAGCCCCGCAGCCTCCAGCAGGCTCATGGAGAGCGGAGCCCCGCTTGTCCGCACCGGGGGCGCGTTGATCGGATGCCTTTCACCACAGCAGCCCCGTTAGATGCTTTCCATTCCGGATTAATTGGTTGACCAATGGCTCCCAAACATGCGCTCCTCTCCGGCAGCGGCCCCGAGGTTGGAGGGGTGAATAATAAAGGAGACCCCTGCTCTTCCTCTCCGGCGGCATGGATGCTGAAAGCGGGGATGCTGGCCGTCTGTTCGCCCGGGAACGGGAAGAGGACGCGGCGGGCGCTGGATGGGATGCTGGCCCGGTGGTTTGTGACCATCGGCGCGGTGCTGATGCTGATGATGCAGAGCTCCTTGGCCGCTGACGGTAAGACACTGATGCTGTGTTCTGCTCCAACCTGTAAGAGTGGCCTCTTCTAATCACACAAATCCAACCTGAACACCCAACACGAGCTGCGGGCTGAGCTGATGATCTGACCTCCAGCCCGGGCTCAAGCTGGCGCTATATCATCAAACCACATCATTAATGCAGTTATTAATTAGCCAGATTAGGAGCGGATGTGTGTGGATGGTTAATAATCAGACTCTGTTAGACAGAAGTGATAACTGCCACAAATAGCAGCTGCTCTGTGTGAGCCGTGGCAGTCATTTTGACGCGTCCGGAGCAGTTTCACTGATCTGAGGGCTTTGTTGTTAATGTCAGCCTGTAGGTGTTCACTCACTCGATTCATCACCTTTAAATATGTTTGTGATGCATTTAAAACATCGCACACAGCCCATCCTAACCGATGTTACGTCCACCCCCCCCCAAAAAAACACACACACAGCCGGGAGCGCACGGTGGACCGCAGCGCAGCGCAGCGCCGCTCCACGCCGCCTCAGCAACACTCAGCCTCGGCTGTTTGCTTTTCATTAACGGGGGTGGGGGGACTTCTTATTCATTCATCCAGCCTTGAACCTCGAACAAGCTCCACAGAGGACGTTACATAGTCAGCACAGATCCATATTTTATAATCCTCATGTCTTCACATCCATCTGAGGAAAACACAAATATCAGATTTATTTATTTTTAGATGTTACCATGACTACAAGACAGTCTTATACTGAAGTGATCGTGCAGCTGTTGTGATGATCATATTAATATAATAATAACAGAGGATATTTTCCACCCATCTTTTGACTAGAAGATGTTTTCTCAGTGTTTTTGACTGAGCAGCATAAATCTGAACCTCAAACCGACCTCCAGGCGTCACTGTTTGTCATTTACGTTTTTATTATTAAACCTTGAAGCAGGCCCTGACAAGATGAGTCAAGTTTGTGATCATAAATAAACATTCTGAAGGTGTAAAAGTGTCTGACATTTATTAGAAATCCAGTCGATCAAGCGACTCAGAGGAGAGGCGCTCAGATTCAACCAGGATGGAGTCAGCAGAGTAACAGAAAAACGTGTTTTTCCATGAAGTTCAGGTGTGTTTTGTTTGCAGAGGTTTGGAGGGATTGATGCCGATTCACGCCGGACGCATCTGGAATTTCAGCTTTTTGTTTTGGCAGCGCTGAAGATGACATTTGAGGAACCTAAAATGTCAAATGTCTCGTCTGTTTCCAAGAGTAATGACTCAGTTCGGGATGTTTCACAGACAACTGGAGCTGCTGAAGGCTTTCTCTGTACCTGAGCCACCACTGTGCACAAATACAAAGGAGTTCACACACACAGTGAATATGCATCATGTCATGTTAATAATTACACTTCATCTGACCTGAAAGGAACCCTTGGGATTCTGCATTACGCAGCAGTGATGAAGTGTTGAAGTGGCTCTCGGGGCTCCATGAAATCGTTCTCCTTACTGTTAAGTGTAGCTTCAGATCCATTCACTGATCACAGATATGGGTATAGATCTCATAGCTGAACTGATTAAGTGAAGGAGAACGGCTCCTCTGTCGATTGAAATTGATAAAGCAAAACCTTCCTGCCTAAAGGCACAACGACCGACCACCAGGAGACCCACAATGCTTCAGAAAATAACAGGCCTCACTTTAAAAACATACATTCATGGAAAATAACTTTTACAGTCATTCTCTGTTTTTTAAAAAATCATATTAAAACACATCCAGAAGTGCTTTAACACTTTAAACTGGCCATGTTGAGTGTTCCTGATGTGTTTTGTAGACGATTTTTAAAAAACAGAAATCTACTGTAAAGATTCTGTAAATTTACAGACATTAATTAACAACCGAGCTGTTATTTAAGGTATCATACCAAAAAAGAAAAAATAGTTTTTTCTCATCTATGTACTGGAAAATGATTAATTATACAGTATTATAAGTACATACAAATTCATGTAAAATTACAGTAATGATCCGTAATTAAACATGTAGCTGTTTGATCGTTAAAAAACAGTATTTCTCTGTAAAACCTTGAAATTTTATTCGATTTATAGTTTTTGACTTTAACCTGAAGTTTAATTTTACGTCTTTTTTTAACAATGACACAAAAATGAATCAATTTGAGGACAAAAGCGGAACAAACGGCAGCTTTTACGTCGATCACTGGTCTGATTAAACCGTCCGATGGTTTACTGGCAGCTCTGTTGGCTCGCTTTATTTTCTGATAAGTATTTAAGTGATTGACTGGCTTAACTCGCACACTGAGAGGCAGGAGAACGCTCTCTCAGTTCCACCGTAGCGATCTCTCTTATTAACTCTGAAATTGGAAAATAATGAAATACTGGCTCGTCTTACTAACACGCGCCGCCGCTGCTCATTGGTGTCATTTGAGGGTAATAAAGAACGTCTGCGCCCACTATCATGACCACATGTGTGCTGAAATGCATATTTCCCATGTTAAGTGCAGATTTGAGAATGAAAGCTGAGATGGAGAATGTGCAGAAACAGATTTATCTACCCAGCCTCCCCAGTTAAATCAGAGCAAATCGCCCACTCACTCTCAACATATCCTCTTTTATATCATGCCGCTGTGCCACTTTTTCCACAGCATGGCTCAGGGAGATTTGACTTTCTCTCGCTTACCTGGTTACTCAAGCGTTCAGCTGTTTCAGGTCTTTTTTAAGAGAGAAAACACACACACACACACACACACACACACACACACACACCCTCCACGTCTCTGTGTTTAAAGAGCTGATGCTTGGCTGGTGTGTGTGTGTGATTTATATTACATGCATGTGAGCATTTGTGTGTGTGTGTGTGTGTGTGTAGGTGTTTTCTTTAAGAGGTCTACAGAGATCTTCATCCTCAGTCAATAGCTGAGATCTATTGGTCCGTGTTACCATGGGAACAGATCAGCAGCTAGTACTTTTCTCGCTGTGCGTCTTGTGTTTGTCAGTCAGGGATTGAAATAACATCTGAGTAAGTGTCAGGTCTGTTGCCTAATAATCAGCGTCTGATGACACACCAGCGGAGATAAAAAGACGCTCTCTGGAGCGCGGAGAGATTCGTGGGGTTTGAACTCAAACCCTTCCAGCTGCTAAACATCCGGCTCTCTGAGTCACTCACCACACCGGGGGCTTGTTGTTTTCGTAGAATTAACCATCATTTGTGGATCTGCTCCACGTCCATGAGCGGTTTGAGTTAAACCAGTAGCACGATGGCATTCAGATGAACCCGAGGACTCTGGGGAATAAAGGAAGATTAAAAGATTGGGCTGCAGCCAGCCACTGATTTGTTCAAAATTAACAGGAGCGTGCTCTTTTCGTGTGTTTGCTCCCATAAATCTATCACAAAGGGAATAACAAGAGAGCCAGCTCTCACTCGCTCTACTGCTTAAACCTTAGTCTAATGGTAGAGATGCTAAAGACAGCAGAGATATACAGACAGTACAAGATGACTGTAGTAATCAGTGCTGATGTACTGGAAACAAATAAGGCTTTTTATATTACTATGATACCTGTGTGTTTGTTTCTCTACAAACCACTTTTACATTTCCCAAAAGTAAAAGTCACTTTGTCTTTTATTTTATTAGTCACTGTTCTTTTTATCCAATTGTTTGTTTTTTTGTGTTATTTTGTGCTAAGTTCAGTCTAATATTGGCAAAACTTGATTTAAAGGTGCAGTGTGTAAGATTTTGGAGTATTTATTGGCAGCAATGGAAAACAATATTTATTAGTATGTTTACATCAGTGTGTCATCACCTGAAAATTAGAATTGTGTTTTCATTGCCTCAAATTGAGCCGTTTATATCCACAGTGAGAGCGGGTCCTCTTCCACGGAGTCCGCCATGTTGAACCGCCATTTTTTTACAGTAGCCCAGAGCAGACAAACCAAACACTGATCTAGAAATGGACTTTTGTTTTTAATGTCAATTCTACAACCAGAGGTTGAGGCGAGGGAGAGTATTCATTTGGTTGCAATCTGCAATATCGCCAGCAGGTGCCACTAAATCCGGCACACCGGACCTTTTAAACGTAATAAGTAACAAGTAATCATCACTAAAAAGTATTAAAGGACCAGTGTAGGTAGAGTTCCATCTAGTGGTGTAATTGTGGCAATACAATCACCTCACCGTTGCCTTCCTAGTAGAGAAACAACAGTGAAAATTTAGTTTGATTTTTGTCCATTCTGGGCTACTGTAGAAACATGGCGGTTCAACATGGCAGACTCCATGGGAGAGGACCCGCTCATTTCACCTCCACCAATCTTACCCACTGAACCTTTAAATGGTTAAAATGAACATGAACCCATGAGCCAACATGGATCTTTCATTTCATTTCTACGAATGACAAAAGACACGAGCAACCTATCAGCTACTGTATGTGATCATTGGCAGCAATATTAAAGTCGGATCAGTTCCCCAAATTATTTAAAGATATGTGAGATGTTCTCTTTGTAACGGTTGTTGAATTACTTTGTAACACACATTAGAATGAAGCTGTCCGTTCGTCTTTGCGACCGCAGAGGGAAAGCTCAATGATTGACAGAGTAAAAACTTTCCAAAGTTGTAAAAACCCGTCTCAGAGTGTTCTAAATCACCACCTGCAGTGTTTTTGGCATCCGATGTGTCTTCAGACTTAAGCATGCCAGCTTTCGGTACTTGACAGTTACAGTATGATTCTACGCCTACTGCTCTACGGACACGTTTCTGTACCAGAAGAGTATTTTGGTTCTGATGTCCAGCCTGAGACGTTGGTCTTATTTTGGAGGAACCTGAAGCTCTGACACGTTTCATCATGAAAAAACAAACAGCACTGACTGCTCTGATCTAAGTGCTGTAATTAAAGGTCAGTTTAAGATTTGAAGTCTATAAATGATGCCCCACTTCATGATTTTAATGACATTTGGACGGATGATGCATCCTCTTACTGGCTGAGCATAACATATTTTCTTGGCTTTAAATGGAGGAATCAGACAAACCCCCGGAGTCTAATAACCTGGGCAGGGCGGGACAGTGAGGGATCGAATGGCCGGCCACATTGATAAATCTTCTGCTGATTATCATTTATCCGCTGTCAACAATTAAAGTGATCGATTGTGCTGCTAAGGTACAGTATAGCCTGGCTGCTTGTTGAGTTGGCGGACGATCAGAGCTCGCCGAGCCTGCCTCTCACAATCTGATTAAAAGTTTAGTGCCTGGCCTTGGAAAAAGTTTCTTGTGATGCATCGAGTCAGGAGAAAAACAACGCGGTGTTACCTGCATTGAGAAAGAAAGAGAGAGCGGGTAATCCATCAGATTCACTTACTGAGGTTGAATTTACGTGCGATTGCAGGACAGGGTCGATGCAAATTGGCACTGAGACGGTGTTTTAGCATGCTGCTGCTCCGTACCTGTGTTTGCATGCAGTGACCCTGATAGGATCAGGACTACTGAAGCTCATCTGGGAACAAAACTGAGTAACAGTTGATCAAAACAATAAAATCCATGAATATTTATCTTGGCAGAGCTTTATTAAATGTGAAAGGAGAATGATTTTACTGTGTGAATTCCTCCGGGTTCACGGAGCACTTAACCACAGAGCTTGTGTTTAATGCATGGAGGCTGTCAGATGTGATCCCTCTGGATACTTTGATGGTGGCTGACAGATGAGAACACTCGCCGCTCTACAACCTGCTACATTCGATGTCAGCTACTCGGCTTCACGAGGGCTCTCGCTCGCTGCGCCGCCGCTCAGTGCATCGGTTCAGAAACCCCCGACAAATCGAATGAATGGCAGCACACTACGCCCGTTTCCGCTGGAGTAAATAACATTTCCGAGATTCGTTCCTAAAGGTTCCTGGAGTCAGTTTGTTTCTGCTCAATTTATTTTGTGTCAAAGCTAGTCTCGTAAATGTATGAACATTGGAAAAGATAGCACAATGCTGCAGCTACAGCCCACATAATGGAAACACTCATGATCTGTGGGTAATAATGAGAGCAATAACTTGACTAAAATAATGGGACAAGTGTTCCTTCACAGTGTGACGAATCAAGCTCCAGTTGTAGAGGGGGACAGATGTGTCATGTCCAGGTGTTGGTAGTGTTGTAGAGGAGGTCCTCTCTGAAGAGCTGGAGGTCTTCAGGAGGTTTGTGAAGGTAGAGAGGGATGCCCCTGATCTGGTAGGAACTGGTAGGACCTCCACCAACGGGGAACAACAGACGAGTTCATTGGAGGAGGTAACATATGTCTGTATGAGGACGTTCAAGAACCGGAGACTACTTTCTAGTCAGCGTTAGAGATCTGAGTTTAATGTGAGCTGCTACAGGTAGACAGTGGAGCTCGATGAACAGCAAGCAACGTGACCTTTTTGGGTTGATTGAACACTATGGGAAATTAAGCCAATGTGGAAGTGCCAAAAACTGCAGTTCCTCGTTGTCCACTTGAGGCTGGTTCCAGAAGTGAGTCAGTCTCCATAAGTCCCCATGTTCAAATGTCCAACTTCACAGCAGAAATAAACATGTTTACAGCCTGGTACAAAAAACAGTTTTGGTCTCTATAGCTAATTTCCCCGTTCATGACAACTGTACTGAGGGTGAATTTATATACAACTCACCTGTTCACATTATATTAAGGCTTAAAGTTATGCAGGATTAAGAGCGTGGACGCTTTGATTGGGTGTCGTTACAGATGGCTTGTTTGAGTAACCAGGCGTCATTCAGCCGCCTCAGGTAGTGCGGAAATGTAGTGATCAGCAAATACATAGCGGCACGCTGGGAGCAGTTAGGGCTTCTGTACCTTGCTCAAGAGCACCTTGGTGGTGCCCAGAGTCCAAGCTGGACTTGAACTGGGCATCCGGTTCACAAGCCAAGTTCTTAATATCCTCTGTACATTAAAACATTTAAATCACGTGAAAAACAGTGATATTTTTCTTTTTAAGACAGTCAGTGATTAAAGCATAAAGTAGAGTGTCGTCTGCGTGTAGTGAGAGCCCGACATGACATATCTTCTCTCTCTGAGCTCCATTGTTGTACAAAAGCTATTAAAAACACATCAGAAAGCCACACTGCTGCACTGGGTGACATGTTCGTTCAATACAATGAACACACGCTGTAGTTCATTTCAAGTCATCCAACAAACCGCTGTAAAAATGTACTCCTGTTTGAGTGACGCTTTAAAAAAAAAAGAAGTATCTGTCACTTTCTTTTTTAAAGATTCACAGAACAAACGTGTCTGAGTGCTACAGACAGGCCAGGAAAGTGAGCCCGTTCTGAGATGGACTAGCAAATTGGTTGCTTTTGGCTGCCGCGCGTATAGGAGGCTTTATGTTGCTGGTTACCTCAGCCTCACGCCAGATGTTGGCAGACATTTCATCAAGCTGAGTGACACGAGTTGGAGCAGAACCCTGACAAGAGAGGGAGGAGAAGGGCTCGATCGGCGCTGCTGCTGCCTCGAGGATCAAAGTTTCATGTTGCAGCTTTAATTTCTGCTACATACCCGTGCTCAGACCCCAGCTGTCCCTTTTTGCGTCATCAACACTGCTCCATTTTTCCCCCCTCTCTTTTGTCTGAAGAGCTCAGGCAGATCAGAGGTGAAATAGTAAATCTAAGAGGAGGACTCTAGTTGGAATTGATCCAAGGCCAAAGATCCTGCATGTGGTCCCAGGAGGAGGTTGGGGATGGGGGGTCGGTGGGCACGAGTACTGCATCATCCCCGCACATGTTCCCGGCATTAAAGCAGCAGTGGCTCGCCTCGCATCACTCCGCTCGGCTGCACTCCGCTCTGATTGTGCACTGCTGGAGCTTTTTCACACCGACGAGGGAGAAGAAAAATCAAATGGAAGTTTTTGCATATTACATACTCACACTGTAGAACCACGAGAGTGCTCTGGCATTGGGGAGGCAGTGGAGACTTAATTTAATAATCAGCGTTAATGATAGCATGACGTGCTGCGTCGTTTTCTGACAAACGCCTCCATTTTCTCATCGCGTTGTCGGCCCTCTTTGCAATATTTGTCTTTCATGACACATCTGTACCTCGGAGACTCTTACTCACTGCAGGTAGACTGGTGTAATGATGCCTGCTGTCAGGTTTTAACGTCTCTACCGGCAGCACTGTCATTGCTCTCACTGTTGCCAGGCAGAAAAGACGAAAGAAGAAGAACTCTTTTACTTACAGCTCGTTTTCTTGTGATTGCAATCGCGCTAACTGGGCTAAAAGCTGTTGTGCACCTCAGCTCTTCACCCTCTATCGCACACATAATGGCACGAAACGTGTACACACACACTCACGTTCATCAGTGTGACAGACGGCTCCTTTCTGCTGCATCCCAGAGTTAGTAATTTGTATAATGTGTGTGTGTGTGTGTGTGTGTGTGTGTGTGTGTTTATATTTGAGTGAGGAAGTCAGAGAGGTTTCATATGCAAGATCATAAATATTTCCCCAGCTTGTACATTAAATACATTATGCATGGCCGGGCCTTGCTGCAAATCATCCGGGTATGCAGCAACTCTTTTGGATAAATTGATTTTTTAATCCCAATTAGCCACGCTTTGTATTCCTTTTCTAATCTGTGCAGGCTACGAGAGGTTTGCGTGTTTCCTGGCCGGTGTGTTTTTTAGGAAGGTTAATTATTTTCTGACAGTCTCATGCGAGAAGCACTTTGATGTACAAAAGCGTCTTTACATGAGAACACTCCTCATGTTCAAAGCTCATCCACACGCGGTGGAGTCATGCGATGCGGCTCGTTAAAGCACGTACGCGTTAACGCGTCCGGAGAGAATTCACAGCACGGAGTGTGCAGGTACTTAGCTTCTCGCCGTAAACGGGACACATCTGTGCATTCATGCTTCGTGCATCTGTCCAGATGTTGTGTAGTGCAAGAAAGGTGTCACATTTAAATCACTCTGTGCTGACCAGTGGACGTCTGCATTGCGTGTGATAAGGGAAGATGGATGTTAGTTAAAGAGGTGATTCTCACACACGACTAAGATTATTGAGATATCACTGTCCACCCTTCAAACTAACTAACTTCAAATCAAAGCCCAAACTGACGGCGGGAAGCCAACGCCAAAAACTGCAGTTCCTCAAACGTCCACTTCACAGCAGAAATAAACATGAGGCGTCAGAGAGTCAAGACTCCTAAAGTCACACGAGTGTGAATTGTGAATTAGGGACCTTTTAAGAAAATGGCAGACAGGAAACCTACAAAACTCAGAGCTTTGCGTGACTGACATCGACATTTACCGTGTCCATTCGCCCAGCTCCTGTTCTGGCACGACACCGACTCTGTTCCCCTTGCTGGAAAACCTCTTTTTTTTGTAGGCTTTTTTTCACTGCGGACATTTTGACATGTTCCAGCAGGAAAAGTACGAGTGTAACGAATAAAACAAATGATGGCTGAATAACATTTAGCTTCCTCAGTTTCAGGGTCCTGCTGTTGTTCCCACAGCATCACTGTCACACTGCCATGACTTACTGGGGCTCTCGAATGAGTCATCGGTAATGTTATTGGTAACACCTGTGCTTTTCCTACTGCGACTAGTCAAAATGTCTGTGCTGTGATAAAGGCCTATTAGTGCACAGAGTGAGGTCAGCTAGAGGTCAAAAATTCACAGCAGCAGCAAGAGGAGTGTGCAGAGCCTCAAAGACGATACATGTGCTGAAATAATCTAATTTTTATGTTGAAAGATTTGGAGAATTACGTGAAGCTACACTGAGGAAAATCTGATTTTCTTAGTTACATATTTCCATTAATCTTTTGTACTACTCGTCCAAAGTCAAAGTTTATAACACAAACTCATGTTCATGATATGGAAGAGCAACATGATGTTAGATGCTGAGCCTGGTTACATTGCCTGCTTGCCCAGCTCCTGTTCTGGCATGACACTGGCTCTTTTCCCACTAGCTCCCCTGTTCAGGCTGCTCTAACTAGCTCAGCGGTTGACTTAACAGTAGTTTTTCAGACTTGTTTGTTTGATTCAGTCTGTCAGCAGGAACATAAATGAATTCCCGAGAAATTTTGACAGACTGAAGGGAGTAAATTGAGTAAATTCAGCTGCTGATCAAAATGTGAAATGTCAGTCATTTATTTTCCGAGCTGAAATGGTACTAATGGGAATTTGGACACTATTATCGTAATTCTTCAAGGTCAGGAAATCAATTTCGTACCAGCAAATTGAGAGAATTGTTCAGCTGTTGTTGGGAGATTTGTGCTTTTAGGAGTTCTGTCTAGTTGAGTGATTGAATCGACAAAAAGGTTTTTGGCGTGCCCCCAATCATGAAATGATTTTCATGAGGTGGTGAACCCCCTCCTCCTCCTGTAGAGACAACAGATTGATTGAGAATGATAGAGTGCACACACACTGTCCCTGGTGATAACCACTTTAGAGATGAAGTGTCAACGCCGGAATTGGAAATTTCCCCTTCAGAGGAGTCGGCCTGAACGGTGTGAAAGCTCGAACGCAGTCGAAAGAGTTTCATTTCCTGATTGGTTAAATATGAAGTGAAGAGACGAAATGTCAAATGTGGAAAAGAATTTGACTTCCTGACTCAAGGAAGAAGTATGAAACTTGATAACAGCTAGGGTTACAAAAGGGTGGAATGTTTCCGGTAAATTTCCAGAAACTTTCCATGGGGAATTTAGGGGAATTAACTGTAAATTGGGTGTAATTTAACTGTATTATATACAAACATAAATCTAAACATTTTGTTTTGTCATAAGCAGACATGCAAAATAAAACAATTAAAAAAAACATTTCAACTGATTTATTTGTAAGTAGAACTTTATCAGGTTTGAATTATTTTACTGAACAATATTATGTCGTCCGCAAGCTCAAATGTGTGTCTTCAACAGTCTCTGTGTGCTCTGGGCTCTAAAGTGTGGTCCAGGTACAGAAATCACCTGTGCAGGTAGGGGGCGTGGCGTCAATAGCCCTGCAGTAAGCAGTGTGCTATGTGCATGTGATTGAGGAACAGCAGATATTCAAGTGTACCTGCAGGAAATCTGGTTGTTTTAGTCAAGATGATGATAAAATATATTTTCCCACAACTATATTTAAGTTCCCTGTTAAAGAGCCAACCTTCAATTTTGTAAATTCCCAGGTTATTCCCATTTATTCCCATAAATTCCTGTTAATTCCCATGGAAAGTTTCACACTTATCAGAATTTTGCAATCCCAATAACAGCTCATTGCCCGATTGTCATAATCGACTCTGTACTTTCTCAAAGAAATGGAAACCAAAGATTTCAATCATTCAGGAGGTAGAAGGCGAAGAAAGGCTTGAACTCTTAGTCTTTGAACTTTTTTGGAGTTTGGATTCTGCTTTTCATGCGATGCGGCCTTGGTCAAATCGTCTCTGAAAGAGGCTCCTTGAGTGATATTTTTCCATCCTCGTGCCTTCAGCCTGAGGGCCTTGAACAAGAAGATTTATTTTTCTTCTGTCACTGAAATAAAATGAAATAAAAACGAGGTACATTGCTTCAGTGTGAACTCATCGCTGTTCTTGTAAAGCTTTTATACAGTCAGACTCAGATTGTGGAGTGCGTCTTCTTCAAAGGCTTTTCTCTTTTCTCTGTCGTTCTTTGTTCAAGGTGCGTTTGCATCATTCATTGGCTGTCTAGTCTCAGGTCGTTCCACTGTTCTATTCAAAATCAAACCGCTTTAGAAAAATCTTCCAGGACACAGAAAACACAATCCAGTCTGTGATGAGAAAAATCAATTTGCTGCGATGACTCTTGCAGGGTAGAGGCTTCTTTTTTGAAGAGTTCCTCTCACCCACATGATGTTGTTTCAGCCTCCAAACAGGCCAACAGACAGGCGGCAGCGGCGAGGATTTATTTCTACTGTAGCTTCTGAAAAAACGGGGTAAGAGGGGAAGGAAAGCAAGAGACGGAATGAAAATTTAATCAGCCCTTGCTTCTCAAGGGTTGACTGGGAGTGAGACGGATTTATAGCTGCTTGGCCTCCTCCTCTCCTTCAACTCAACATGTATCACTGCAGCTGCTCACCTCTCTCCGTCAGTCCATCACCGTGTGCAGCCGTCCTCTATGAGCATGCTGTTCATTAGAAAGCTTCATGAAATGCAGCTGTTGCCAAAGAAACATCATCTTCACAGAAAGATGACTTTCTTTTTGTAGTTTTGGCCGTCGTTCCTCTTGTAAATAACAACTCTGCACTCAAAAAGTCGATTGTTGAGATCTGGGAAATGGGAGACGTCAGACAGGTCAAGTCGGACGATCGGACAGGTTTTAAACAATCACCTAGGTTAGCCAAACAAAAAGAGACAATGAAGGCAAGCTGAAAAGTTGTAGTTGAAGATGAATTGACGACGCTGGGCGTAGAAGCCCTCTGCCTGTCACCTCCGAACCATCAATATCTGCTACAAGTGTCGATGGCCCTGACTCATGAGTCGTTTCCGGACCTTAAACCAGGAGCTTGTTTTCCTCGACTTGTGCTGGGAGACAAAGAAAAGCCATTTTTGTAATAATATAGGTGAGGGCTGGAACGTAGACGGAATGGAAAATCCTCCCCGCAACAGTCCGGTACAACGTCCACAGTGCTGCAGATGCCACACCAAGACACCGAGATACTTGAACTTGATGAAATTCATGAACTTTAGGGTTATCGTTTCAGAAGCGCTTTGCCTGCCTGATTTTGTTGACTTAAATGTTTTCTTTCTTCTGAACGGGAGTCTGAACGGGGTGTTTTTATTTTTTTTAAATGTTCCTGTTGACTTCCTCTGTTCTGCTTGACGGGGCTCCTGTCAAAAATAGACTAGGTGCATGTTTTAAACAGAGCAGAGCGGCGGAGAGCTTGTGGAATCACAAGCATTGTCAAGAGTGACCGCGATCAGCTCCGGTAGCCACGTGAAGCCGGGATGAGATGCAACCGTGCCCGGTGGAATCAAGCAGTCACTGAGCGTCACACAGAAAGCTGGTCCAGTCAGCTAGAGCTGCAGACTGAGGAGCTCCACTGGAGCAGTGGTGGGCTAAAGGGGCCTCGCTTAAGGACATCACTGTGCTTCTGAAGAAGGATGGGCTAGCACTGCTGTATTCAAGAGTGGCAGTAACTCAGTCAGTGGGAGACTTGGCTTGGGAAGCGGATGGTGGCCGGTTCAAGTCCTGTTCAAGTAGTGTAGCTGGAGAGGTTCCAGTTGGCAAGGTACCAAACCCCTAACTGCACCACTACGTGGCTGCTCATGACTCCACCATCTCTCCACATTGGCACGTCTATGAGCCCTTTGTTTGTTTGTAGGTATTTTCTGTAAAAACAGAGATTTCCCCTCGAGGGAACAATCAAGTATCTATAAATAAATTCTGGTCATGGCAAACAAACCATGTGGAAGGTACGGCTACTCGAAGATCATCATCATCATAAGTTGTTGGGTTGTTGGGAACAACTCCACCCCATGGATTGGTCCCGTGGATGGTGACAAGCACACTAGAGACTTTCATCATCCTCGCCGCTAACTTGAACTGAGATAAAATGGTTTCATCGTGCGGCTCTTTTACTATTTCAAAACATTATTTTACAGCCACTTCTTCTCAATGTAAACTCATGTGAAAACATCTTTTTGGCCCAGTGGGCATCAACATCGCTGCTGTCATTACACGCTTTTGCCGCTGTGTCAGATTGGCTTCAAAGCCTGCGCACTTCTTTGGGGCTTGATTGGGCGTGAACTCTAGTCTCCTGCATGAAAGCTGAATGTGCTACATGCCCTTACACAGGACAAACCACTTCCTGTTTTGTACTTGGCAAATGAAAACAGCATCTGAGTGTGATGATATAACAGCTGCCTGGAATTACTTGACTTTTTTCATTAGATAAACTCGTGTTTATTGCACTGTGTCGCCTCTGTTTCCATGGCGATGTTTGAAATATTCTCTCTGCTCGTCTGTGATGAGAATACGAAGATGCATATAAACAGCTTATCCCGAATTTGACCTCGGCCAGGATTGTGGCTATTATCCTGCACGCTCACTGCATGTAAATAGCAGCTAAATCTGTGTGTGCCTTCAAAAAACTGGCATAATAACACAGGCGGCGAAATGTTTGGACGGCAGATAAACGGCAATGTTCATAAACAATATTGTGCTTAAATGACAGTCGAATGATTAAAAAATTATAATACATTTCAAGCTGTTTCATTTGCAGTTGAAATCAAAGTCCTACAATCAGCACCAATTAAGTGAATCCATTTCCACATGGCAGCTTATTTTCCTCATTATGTCTGTTGCTGGACCGAGGTTGCATTGCCGTTTAAACGGAACAATTGCTTTCAATGAGGGAGCTAATTATTCCCCGTGGGTACATCAAAGTCAACCCTGCGCGGTTCTGACCTCCCCACACACTCTATCGCTGTCTATTTACCATCCAATCATAGAATATTCATGGCTGTGCATAATCATACATGCTGTTCGAGTCCTAGTTTAGGTGTTAAAAAGCTGTAAGCTGCCCATGCACCCGACAACCCAGATTATGATTGTGGGTTTGTGAGAGAGGGAACTGTTGGAAAAAAAGCCCGTCGGTTCAGAGATTCAGTGTGAAGATCAGAGGCCGTGAGCGGCGTCATGAATCCAGGTCTGAATTTAAGTGCTGCACTGAAAAATATGGTGAAAAACTGCCAAAACCACGACAGTAAAAGACCGTAAAATTTGTTTTCTTGCATACAGTAAAACACTGTCGTATATATCAGAACCTTTATTTGTATTTAAGTGACTGTACACAGAATAAAGTATTATTTTATATTAGAGACTGCTAATTAAACAGTAAAACACCGTAATACTTGAAAAATGACTTCATATTTTACGGTCTTTTACTGTCATAGTTTGGCAGTTTTTCCCCATTAAATCTGGAGATATTTTAAAATATGGAATAAAAGGCCAACCTCAAATCTGAAATCAACAGTACTAACATCCTTTCGCTGCAATATTAGAAAACGTTATGTCGTACTTATTACGGTAAAATTCTGTCAACTACAGCTGCCAGTTTTTTACCCTAAAAACAAGTTTGTTTATTTTACAGTGTATGACTGTATTTTCCGTTATACAGTGAAACACATGTCATATTTTAAAACCTTTTTTATACAGAATAAAGTATTTTATATTAGACTTGATTATACGGTAAAACACTGTAATATTTAATGACATGTTTTAGTTTGGCAGTACTGTAAAAATCTACAGACACTGTAAAATATGGAATAAAATGAAAAAGTTACACCATATTTATTACGGTAAAATTCTCTCAACCACATCTGACGGTATTTTACTGTAAAACAACACTTTTTATTTCTAAGCTGAAGACGGGAGGCTGTATCGTCGGCTTGTAATTTTTAGACTTCAGGACTGAAGTAAAGTGCTGCTGCTGAGTTCTGCAGTGAAAATCACTTTCTGGGAGACTCAGTGAGAAGTCTGTGACGTCTTCTGTCACAAGCTGTCGTCGGTGAGGACGTTGAACTCGGCCGCACGCTGAGTATGTGTGTGCTTTTACGGTTCAGATGGTTACATAACGGGTAGAGGCTAATTAGTGTAGACTTTAGTCTCTTTCCTGGAGTTTGAAGAACTGCAGGGACTTTATTTCAACGACGCTCTCCATCATCTCAACATCATCGCCGGGTGGAGGCAGCGAGTGATACAGCATGAGTCAGGTTAAAGATAACGATGACTGCGCTCGATCAGATTAATGTCTACAGCCGGTAATGAAATGGCACTCTGTACTCACACCATATGTGTCTTATAAAACACACACACACACACACACACAGCGTGCCACCACAGGGGACACAGTAAGGACAAACACACATCAGGCGCTCAGGGCCAATCAGATTCACTCTGCTCGCTCATTGGCTTGTGCAGAGTCACATGGCGCATCCTGCTGCAGCAGTTTTGACGTGTGTTTTACTGGATACACACAGCTGTATACAAACACACACACACACACACATACACACACACAAAATCATCAGTCAAAGTAGCAGAACAACCCACTATGATTATTGCTTTCACATAAGCGAATGTGTGTCTGAGTGTGTATGAGTGTTCACTTGTTCGACGACACGAGTGTGTGATGTGTGTGTTTTGTTTTGAGGGCGTACTTGAGTTAATAGGAATTCATAAGCGAATTAGAGCTTCCTGTGTGTTCAGTGTGTACAATACAGTAAGCGTGTGTGTGTGTGTGTGTCTGTGTGTGTGCGCGCCTGTCCTCCTTTCTGACATTTTCTCAGAGGAAACAGTCGTCTCTTCAATAATTTGACAGTTTTCAAAGCAGCTCTTGGCGGTTGTGTGAAAACACTGCGAGGACCTGATGTGACTGCATGCGAGGCCTCGTATACGCACGTGAACGGACATTTTGAAACGACAACGACAAATGGCGGCATGCCGGTTTGTTTATGTTTGGTCAGCACTGCTCGGCTTTGCACCAGAATCAATAACGGTGAAGACAAAGGTGTCCAATGACTACACATGAATCAATAATTAGCCTCTATTGTCTTTTTGCAGAATATGTTTACATCAGTGTATAATCACCTGAAAATAAGAATTGCTGCGTACACGCTCTTAATCCTGCATAACTTTAAGCCTTAATATAATGTGAACAGGTGAGTTGTATATAAATTCACCCTCAGTACAGTTGTCATGAACGGGGAAATTAGCTATAGAGACCAAAACTGTTTTTTGTACCAGGCTGTAAACATGTTTATTTCTGCTGTGAAGTTGGACATTTGAACATGGGGACTTATGGAGACTGACTGGAACCAGCCTCAAGTTTTGTACCAGGCTGTAAACATGTTTATTTCTGCTGTTAACATGTGACATGCATGTGACTTCATCTTCTGGCCTTTGAGAGTTTAAATGTGTGTGTGTACAAACAGATTTTATAAAGCAAAGGTGTGAACAGGTTTTCAAACTCTCCACATACCTGCAGACGACGCAAAAAGTGTTGTGTATGTTCTCCATATGAAAACAACTTTTCTGTTCACGTGGCGAACACGGAGAGAAAACAGAGAAATGCTGAGATCTGTTGAGATTGCATAATTTCTCGTTTTCTCGTTCTATACTCGTTTTTATTAAATTATAGTTCTAGTTGTGATTCAGTTTTCAGGGGCGGAAAGTAGCTAAATTTATTTCCATAACTGCTGCCGCTTCACCAGATCCAGTATTAAATGGTGCTGGTATCAGTAATAATAATTCAATATTATAACTCTATAAAAGCAGAATGGGAATCATCATATTAACGATGATTAAAATCACTGTGAGGTCATTTGTAGAGACAAATCCACAGAATTATCACCCGATTCTGCAGTTCGCCTCAGAGGAGTGTTTGAGCATCTTTCATTTTGGGTTCACGGCCGACAACTTTACTAATTTCATTCACCGTCTGTCAGTTTATCTCAACGTTCAGAGCGAAAAAAGTCCAGATAAACTCTCCGTATGCTGCCAAACAACGAGTGAGGGACTAGGTGGTGAAGGAAGTTCAGCATTTAGAAGTTCAGCATTTAGATGGCACTCATCTGAGTGGCTGGTGGAGACCAAAACAAAGTTCAGTAGCATTTTGTTGTTATGAACAGTTTGTTTTTTTTACCTTTAACATTCAGCAGTTTGCAGTGACTCCACATAACAAACACATTTTCACATTAATTTCAGGACTCATTGTCTGAGATTACGTTCATGTCAAACATTTTTTACAGGCAGAATTTTTACGCAGCCTCGAGTCTGTTTGTTTTTATGAGACATTAAAGCAGCTTCCATCAGTGAGGTGAGACTGAGGCTCTCAAACTGTTTCATTACTGTGTCTCTCATATTGCTGTCCGGATTCAATAAAACTAGATTGAATTTCCCCCCAGGTGACGGATCCCTGCACCCAAAAAGACTTTAACAGACTCTGACTCTCCGTTTTATTTTTACCAGAGTTGAAAATTGAAAACTAAAAATAATGTGTACTGTTGTGCAGATGCAGAGCACCACTAAAAGCCACTAAGAATATTTTGGGTCGTCCAATGACCCGTGCGAGGTCTCTCTCCTCCCTGAACTCCTCAAAGTAAGAAGTCAGAAGTCAGTTTCAGTTTCTGGTACAAAAAACAGTTTTGGTCTCTATAGCTAATTTCCCCGTTCATGACAACTGTACTGAGGGTGAATTTATATACAACTCACCTGTTCATATTATATTAAGGCTTAAAGTTATGCAGGATTAAGAGTGTGGACGCTTTGACTGACAGGTGGGTGTCGTTACAGGTGGCTTGAAACCCAAAACTGTGACACAGATCTTACAAAGTCACCCTAAAAACAGAATGTAGGATTGTTGTCGGGTACTATTTAAAACATTTGAGACAGAGGCTCGTATTGCACGTAGCTGCTCTGTGATGCTTTATTCACATCATTCATCATTCTCTGACTAGAAGCTGTAAGGCCGCCTTCCTATGGGATGTAAATAATGTAGAGGAATATAAAGAAGTCCAGTTCTCCCTGCGGGACAGCAGACAGACTGGACTTCCTACCAGTGACCATACACCCAGCAAACAGAGCAGCGCTGTCCGTATCCAGGGACGGTTTCCAGCTTTCTTCCCGGTGGCTTGTTAAACCTGCATTGGCTGATTTCTCTTGAGCCAGTTGGGTGTAAGTGGAAACGATCACCTCTCACGTTGAACTTGCTCGCAGACGGAGGAACATTATCATTTGTTTCAGAATTTCATAGTTTATGAGACAGTGAAAGATGGACAGGGAAGGTTATCGGAGAGAAAGAGGCGATGACACGCAGCAAAGTACTGCTGGAGGACTCGGTCTTGATACGTGGTGTGCATTCTGTATCAGGCGAGCCACCGGGAAGCATCGTCTTATATCCATTCTTATTTTTAGCTCTGTTTTGGTATCTGCCAGCTCCTGGGGGAAATATCACACTTCTTTGGTGCTAAATGCTCCACATTGTTCACCTGCTAGGTGTCTGTCAGCTGTTTGTTGCTGGGTAAGGTCGTACAAAGTGGATCTTTTAGATTTTCCTTCCTGTAAAACAAAGCCGAGCCGCGACAGTGAGCAAAAAACGTAAAGTGGAGGGTTGTAAAACCAAAACAACGAGCTGAAAGACAGTAAAGTGCAGAGCCGGGTCAAGTTTGTTCCTACGAGAGAAACAAATTGTCATGTGATTCGTTAACGGTCCAGTGTCTAGTGAAGTTGCAGACTGCAACCAACTGAATACTCATTTTGAGACAATGAAAACACTTCTTATACTCGGGCGATTAAATCTTACACACTGGACCTTTAATATAAAAATATAGATCATAGCAGCCTTCAGACATCTTACAGACACTTCATATCCTTGATTACAACGTCTTCAAGTAAATGCAATAAACTAAACATCATCAACTTCCCTCAAAACTTCATTTTTCCGTAGGGATCTTAAGATGATTGCATATCCACAAACTCCTCTCCCCCGAGACGACACTACATCAAATGCAAATGCGCAGCAGCGAACAGTACTCAACAATCGATGCTGCAGCCCGGATATATTCACAGCTTCGCGTCCAGTTGGAGACGTTCCAGTTTTTGATTTTACTCGCCAAAGATGTGATCTGCCAAGTGACCGGTGCAGCGGAAAGGTCTCAGGTCACCGATGAAACTTTCTCGCTGTTTAAATGAAACTTTCTGGATGTTTTATGCATGTTCATGTCGTGTTGTGGCTCTCAGACTTTGAGGTTTTATTTCACTCCTCTGCGTCTCTTTTTAAACGCATGCTTGTTCAGCTTGAACGGGTCTGCGGTTGCTTTGTCGAGCCTCAGGGATTGGTCTGGAAAATACTGTTTCAGAGGATGCACAGAAGTGAGCAGCACTGACCCATGATGCACTGGGCTCTTCTTTCCTCTTTAGTTTGGAGTACCGAGTTCTCTGTTCTGCTTCAGAAATCGCTCCATTTTCTCCATCTTCTTTTCTTTTATGTCAAAACCGCTTTGCTTTTTTTTTCACAGTCTGTTCATTAAAAATCTTCACTGCTCTACAGAAAGTTCAGTTTCTCAGCCTTTCTCATGTACCTCCTGCCTTCTGCTTTAATTATTCCTTGTCTACACTTTGGTGGCTCAGTTATATTCGTTTAAATCCTTTTTTTTTTCTTTATCCAAATCTTTGCCTGCCGGGGTTGTGATGAAGTTTGCCTGCAGTGCCAGGTTTCCTCACAGATTTATTGGTACACGACACTAAATTGGCTTCACATAGTCCACAGTTCTACTGCGAATCCAACTGAGTGTCTAAAATCTGGACAGGCTGAAGATTCATCAACATTTTAACAAGTATGCTCTCCTCTCTCACACATCTGCTTCTTTCCTCCCTGTCGTCTGTCATGTTGGACTCTGCCGAGGTCGCCCCTCGTCCCTTGATTCTGTTCGTGACATTCATGGACGGGATCTCGAGGCGTAGCCGGGGTGAGGAAGTTGTCCAAGTGAGGGAACTTCAGGATTGCATCTCCGCCTTTTGCAGAAGATGAGGTTCTGTTGGCTTCATCGGACCGTGACGTTCAGCACGCACTGGAGCGAATTGCATCCGAGTGTGATGGCTGGTGCAGTCAGAACCTCCAAGTCAGAGGCCGTGGTTCTCTGTGGGTTGGGAGTGAAGCAAAGGAGTTCAAGTATCTCAGGATATTATTCACGAGTGATGGGAAAATGGCAGTTTGGTGGTTAGCTGTACTAGAGTCTACGTTCCAACCCTCAACAATGGTCATGAACTTTGGGTGGTGATCTCAAGCATCCGGAGGGAGCTCAGAGTAAAGACGCTGCTCCTTTGCGTCAAAAGCAGCCAGCTGAGGTGGCTCAGGCGGCTGACTATGATGCCTCCTGGGCGTCTTCCTTTGGAGGGCACATCCAAGGGAGGAACCATATAGTCCATCTAGCCTGGGAATGTCCTCCATGAGGAGCTGGGATGTGTTGCTGAGGAGAAGGACGGATGGACGGATGGACGGACGGATGGATGGATGGATGTCTATGGCGTTGTGGTGGTAGAGTCTCTTACAAAACCTGAGAAACCTTCAGTGTTTTAGCTGTAATGTTGCTGAAGTAGTGTGAGGACTGAAGAGGAGCGAGCCTTTGAAACCGTCAGCAAACCAAACAAGGCCTCACACACACAAACACACACTCATGTGAGCACTTCCATGGCGATCCGTCATCATCACTGCTGTCACGCGAGCGAGGCCTCAGCAGCGGCAGGTTGGCGGCGGGAAATGAAGCGAGTGACGGATCTGAGCTGGCGTGTCTGCGTGCGTGTGTTGTTTTTCTTCTTAAACGTGGATGTTTCCTGTTCTGTGACTTTTTCTTTTTGTAACCCGTCCTGTGTGAGCGCGCCTCTATTTTCCACATTTGTGTGTCTGCGTGTGTCACTCAGTCTCTGCTCTGCTTGTGTGTGTGTGCGTGTGTGTTTGTGTGCGTTTGTGTGCGTTTCAGTGCGAGTAAATGGATTTAGGCTGATGATGTAATCAATTTTGTCCCCTTGTGTGTCACTCCACATGAGCTAAAGGCTTCAGAGCTCAGTGAGACAATGTGTGTGTGTGTGCCAGGCAATTTCACTTAATGTATCTTGTTGAAAAAGACAGGAAGACAGTCAGCTTAACCAAAACACACTTATTAAAACAGAATTTCATCGTCGGCATAGAATTTTGGCGTTTTTTTGGGGGGGTGTTTGCAGGTGAGTGTGAACTCAAAGAAAGCTGCAGCAGATATCGGAGACGGATTTTATTATGTTTAAGACAATTTCCGAGGCCAAGTGGTGCGTATTTTAACAACCATTAGAGCCAATAAATAACACGTAAATTAGTATAATTGAAGCTGACATCACTTACTGCTTCGGAGAAAAGAGGTGAAATCCTTCATCCTGAACCTTCTCGTGTTTTATTGGCCCCGCTGCTCTGCAGTCGCTGAGCTGCAGTGCTCGATCATCCTGCTCAACGTGAGCTGAAAGGACAAAAGAAATGTGGAAGAGCAGTGCTGTTTAGAAAATGCAGCTGGATACGTTCTTATATTTCATTTAGCTTTCATATTTCTGTCCCAAACTGTGACACACGCGACCTGCAGCGCGACGTGTTTCCACATGTCGTGCAGGAAGACGAGTGTAGGGAACCTTTTAGAACACGTTAGATAACAGACAGAATCAATTGACCTTTGCTGCTTCCATTTTCTGCAGCAACATGAGTAACAGTGTTTCCATGGCAGGAGAGGATGATGATGCCGCTGCGCTGCTTTTTAGCAGCGGTTCGAGAAAATGAAATTCAAAATGGATGTGGCTGGCACAGTAAATGAATAATGGAATGATAGAAGTGAAAGCTCATGACGCAGAACCTTCCACTCTTTGTGTCTCTCGGTGTGTGTGCGCCTGTGGGCTGATCCGTGTGATAAACAAGCTCAATTATTTCACTGACAGATGACCTGTTTTCTTTTTTCCCTTTTGAATATCTGAAGTATTAAAATTCTGCAGCGAGCACGACAGGCTTCATGCACGAGCCGCTCATAGAGATTAGTGTTACGTGACACGTATGAGTGATTTAAGTGAAGTTACAGCATTCACAAATTTCGCCGTATTTTCCTAGTCAGGTTTGGATCTTAGACGGCGAGGTTCTGGCAGCCATTCAGGGTCCTGAGAGGATAAATCCAGATTACTTTTCCTCCAGCACCACAATGAGGTTCATATTTGTTGTTTTTTGTGAAAATTCTCAACAAGTTTTGGATGGATTGCAATAAAATTGGGGACATAAGTTCGAGCCCACACAGATTATAAAAAATGTTTGTGAAGCCTCATGAAGACTCTTTTAGTTTTTATTGGCATATTCAAGCTTGGCAGCTTAGAAAAATCTGTAGTTGTTGTTAGGAAATAGGTGTACCGTTTGGTCTTGACTCAGTCTTGCATTGTCTTGGGTTTTGACCTTAACTTGGTCTCAACCCCTCAAAGTTCTGCCTTGGTCTCGATACACTCTGGTCTTGTCATGACATGGTCTTGGTTTAGTTGGTCCCTTTGTTTTCTTCCTGGTCTGCCGTCTTCTCCTCGGCTTCAGGTCTGCACAGTGCTGTCTGTATAATGGAATATATCTTCTCATCCATCTCCATCACTCCCACCTCGCTTCCTCTCATGTCAAGTCATCGACCTCTTTGATTTAAACACGATCTGTAGCAAAATAACTTCAAGTTCACTCTAATTAGGTCACAGAATATCTGTATTTCTGTGATTAAAACTTGCCTCACATAGCAGCATATTATGCTAGTAATCACACCTACTCGTGAACAGATGGCATTCATCAAACTGAAATGAGCAATCCAACCTTGTGGAAAGGTTTAGGTAAAACACGACTGGTCTCTTAAAAGGAGTGGAAAACATCAGGTATAGTCCCACTGGTGGAGCAAATGTGACTCCTGTGACCAGTAATGGAAACATCACAGACCATAAAGACTTTTTTTACTCAGACGAACTTTTAAAAGTCTCCTCTGACCTCCTGCAGTTTGCCTGCAGGCTCGTGTCCAGGGTGCCATCATCTCCCTGCTCCATGGGCCGTGCGATCATTTGAATAAGACGCAAGAATTGTTTTCGCTTCCTCCAAAATGCTTTCAACACCATCCAGACGCTCCTGCTGTGGGAATATTCTGAGGGCAGCGAGCGTGAAGGCCCCCACGGTGTCCAGGATTATAGACGATCACACTGACAGGCGGCGGCTTGTGAGCCTCCGCTGTGAGACGTCTTCAAAAAAAAAACAATGAATAGCAACAAGAACGGACGCTTGAATTATAGCGGTTTCTATCTGTGTTGGCCGATACTTTTGATTTGTTGTCTTTTAAGATATAAGGATGAGAAAAGTACAAGAGAACTGTATAGTAAAATATTCAACCAGAACATCTACAGAAATACCCCCGACTGCTCAGACTGTGTGTACGACGCATAAATTCAGAATTTCTGCAACCTTTTTATCTCAGTCTTCCCTCAGGGTGGAGACCAGTTTCTGTGTTAACACGCTGATTTGAACTTAAAGTTATAGTACTATATTATACTTATAGTAGTGGAAGGCTTTAGACTTTTCTTGGCTTAAGAGTTTTCCAAGGTCAAGAATGAATGATCCAACCACAGACTGTTTAAAACTTGGATGCAGCAGCCATAATGTAACCCACCTGTCAATCAAAGCGTCCACACTCTTAATCCTGCATAACTTTAAGCCTTAATATAATGTGAACAGGTGAGTTGTATATAAATTCACCCTCAGTACAGTTGTCATGAACGGGGAAATTAGCTATAGAGACCAAAACTGTTTTTTGTACCAGGCTGTAAACATGTTTATTTCTGCTGTGAAGTTGGACATTTGAACATGGGGACTTATGGAGACTGACTCACTTCTGGAGCCAGCCTCAAGTGGACGTTTGAGGAACTGCAGTTAATGGCATTTCTCATGGAGGTTGCTGCTTAGGTTGAATTCAAATAAATAAAGTGTTTTAACATACGTGCCTGCATACCTGGATGATTAAACACTATCTCTATAAGGTGTCAGGGCCGAGCTCTACTTTCTCTTCGTGTCCTTCATCATGTCAGCTGTCACCTGAACTCGTAGTTAAAAGCAAGCTTGAAGAAATAAAGGGGATGACAAAAAGTTTGGGCAATATTTGAGTTGAAGGCAGCGTAACTTTCTGAACATTGACTGAGGTCACGAACGACCAAACGTGGTGCAAGAGTAGCAAGAAAAATGTGACTCAGTACAGAATTATCTGGGTTAAAAATGACTGACATTAGCTAACTCTAGCTATCAAGGTACTGCACTGAAAAACCTGCTGAGTGTGTTGAACTTCTCTGTTACATGTAAATATATATATGTAAAAGGAAAGGTCACTTTTATTTTCTTCATGATCACATATTTGAATATGCAGATCATAACAGACTGTGGAGTGTGTGCGGTCTATTAAATGTGTCCATCTGCGGTGCTTTCAATGCTGTTGGACCTGCGTATCAGACGTCAACAATGAAACACAAAATGACTGAAAAGCTGCCAAAAACACGAACAAACAAACTGGCCACGGCTCTGATTTGTGAATGTCCTCTTCACTGTCTGTGGCGCGTTGTCGGTTTGACATATAGCAGCGTTTCAGGTGGTCACCAGACAGTGCCTCCCTCCCACAGCAGCTACAACACTGGCCAGATGGGAGGTTGTTGAGCACAGCTACAGCATTAGCTTCAGCCAGCTGGAGGGTGTTGAGAAGTGTTTAGGAATGGATGCAGAATCTGTCGCCTCTCTGCTTCACAGCTCCAGCTCAGTCTGAGCTTGTCTGCACACAGCTACGGCTAATCTCCATCCCTGCTGGAGATCAGAGACGCTGCTATCAAATATGTTCAAGTGAAGCTTCCTGACATCCGTGTTTTTTTTTTTTTTGTTGTTGTTGTCTTAGCCTCCCATAGTTGTCTTGTGACCCTCTCTGCAGTTCATCTCTCTGGTCTCCTGAAAGGTTTTAACACAATCCAAACTATTTTTGAGATGATTTCAGGCTTACTGTGCAATCTGAATCATACGTTAAGCCTTATAGTGTTTGTTTTTTGTCTTTATGCCTGGCTAAGCTAACAGATGCTTACTTTCTAACTCTTGGTAAACGTGGCTCTTTATACAGCCATCGCTGTATTGCTGTTTGTGCTGTACAATATGTGATGGAAAGATAAAGGAATAAGTGCAGATAGAGTGGTGTTCTGTGTACGTGTCTGTTTATTCCCGTGTATAAAGGCAGAAAGCAGAGATAGAGTGTGTGCATCTATTTTTGCATCTGAAAATGTGAGTCTGTCTGAGTGTTTGTGAGTGCCCAGGCTGGAGTCTTCTTCAACGCCTTAAAATAAATGTCTGCTGGCTTATGCAAGTGCATGCATGTGTGTTGGATGTGCACGTGTCAATTAAGGTCCGTGTGGTGTGCTCAGGTGCATGTGTGTGTGTATGCGTGCACATCACAGCAGCCCAGGACTGTCTCCCCGGCTCTGTTTATGCTAGACTGGCTGACCTACTGAGTGCCCCAGAGCTGTCACATGACCGTGTTAGCCGTGTGTCACATGGGACCCCGCGACAGAGTGGCACAGATGAGGCGCCATGCTGCGTTCTGTGTGTGTTTGTTTTAATTATTGCATAACAGAATAACCTGATATTTGTGTGTCGGTGTAGTGATGCACCCTCTCCACTCATTGAGCGTCTCAGGTCAGGTTCTGGAGGTAAAAGTGTGTGTTTACACAAAAGGTCCAATTTTAGGTCAAGTTTTACGCAGACGATACACTGACATACCTCTGTGTGAGACCTGGAGACCCAAGAAGCCACACCAACTCCGTTCACATTAGTTATCTGCCCCAAATTTAGGAATAATATTTAATTCAAATCTCAGCTTTGAAACTCATATCAAAAAAGTTATTCAGTCATGTTTCTTTCTCCAGAATCAAACCGATCCTGCGTCGCCCTGACCTGGAAAAAGTCATCCATGCTTTCATTTTCTCTTGACTTGCTTCTTACTGGTTTCAACACGACGACGTCACTTAACACGGCAGGCGTGGTGTAACTTGCTTACTGTGCGAATGAACAGCTGTGAAAAAAACGACATACCAGTCCAGAGACTACACACTACACACATTAGTGGTAATCATAGTGTGATGGAGTATTAACGTGACTCTGAAGAATATTAATTAATCTACGACCTCTATCAGCCTCCATTAGAAGCATAAAGAGCAACAAGTGCTGTTATTCCCTCTGTGCTGCCTGTCAGGCAGCAGCCTGTTGATTGCTGGACAGTCTGCACCGAGCCAGCGGTGATCAGCACCCGACACCATGACGGTTGGCTCCCTCAGCCAGACGCAAGAAAGACAAGTAAAACCTCCCCGGGAGCCTAGCAGGAGCATGCAGCCGCCAGACAATGCCAGCTGCCTGATAAGAAGCAAAGCAGTCTGCCAGGCAGCGAGATACCAACCAAGCAATAATAGATATCCCAACAGAGTGCGCTGTATTAGTTTGCTTCCTGTTAGGCACAAGGTGGTGTTATTATTTCTCTGCTGCCAACTTTCTGACATTTCCGAGAAGAAATGGAATAATAATCCGCCGCTAGCTGTTTGACACCTGTACTTATTTTGACTACCAGCAGCGCCGTTCCCCCCTTAAACAGACTTAAATCAGGTGAACAGAAGTTGGCATTTTGTCGAGCTTCTCTTGCGTTTCTGTGTTTATAACACGTCCGTCCTCCTCGTACACTCTCAGAAAAACTGCTCCTTGATAAGAGCCCTGGAGCACTTTGTGTTCTCTGGAGAACCTTTTTGTCCTGAAGAACTGTTGAACTGCTCAACAGAACATTTCAGCCCAAAGTGGCACGAGCTGATGCGGTGTTGTGATTGGTTATATTGCTGGTCCTCTCCACCATTTTGTCCAAATCAAGAATCTCATTCACAATCCAGGAAAAGGTGAAATCTCACCATTAACGTTGATGCATTTTTCACATTAATAAATCACATTTCAATCAGTTCTCAAAGTCTCAGAGACTTTGTGGAAAAGTGTAATTTCATGTGGGATTAAGGGTGTGATGATGGCTCATAGTATGGCACATGGAAGGATGGGCATGTCGATGTAGGTCGCTCAGGATGGGAGCAGACCCACTGAGCCCACTGGCCTCTCACATGAAACAGAAGGCTATACAGCTTGAAGTCTAAATATAAATATTTTATCTCCGCTGACCCTTCTGATGTCCTCCATAACTGACATTTTAATAAGGAAATCAATTCCAGCAACAGCAGACATTTTGTTTTTGTTTCTGCAGATTTTACGGTGAAAAACTGCCAAACCAGCAAAAGACCGTAAAATCTGAAATATTTCAGAACCTTTATTTATATGGAGTTTACACAGAAGAAAGTAGTAGGTGTGATAACAATAATTATTATTATGACAGATTAATAAAGTATTTATGGGTCAGTTTATCGTTCATCTTTGATTCCACAGTGTGTTTAAGCCCTCGTATGTGCGTGATGCTGCCTCTCATCACGAGCCGTGTGAATGCCGAGGTCGGTCTTTAGAGGACGGTTGTGATCGTTTACTCTGGAGTGGAAGTCCAAAAAAGAAATCTTTGTTTGGTTGTGTAATTTTCTCCGTACTTATTAAACGACATGAATTCATTTCGTGCTCCGCTCGCTCGCGAACACGAAGGTTCTTGTGTGAAACTGATATAGTGTTTTGTTTTGATAACATCGTATTACAGCTCCGTGCGGTTCCAGCTGTATTTCGGGGGCCGATGCTCGACAGACAGGACAGACGTCACATAAGCACAGAACACTCTGTTTCCTTCTTTATCTTTGGTAATGGTTACCCTGGTGACAGCATCCCTGTGGTTGCTGTAGAGACCCGGCAGCAGCAGAAGCAGCCCTGCTGTCAAGCTGAACGAGGCTGTTGATTTACTGTTACCTCAAATAGGTTCAGTCTGCATTGTTCCTATTCATCCAATGATCGGCCTGGCATTTGGATGGCATTAGCGCGTTGTTTTGATGTAAAAAGTTGACATCCTATATTGAAAGCAGCTCAAGTAAGAATCTTTAATGCATGAACTGGGAATCTCTGATGATTAGCACGTTAGAAGACACGTCTCTTCTCATTTTTTCCTCTTTGATTTGAAGGACATCAGGCCACAAAGCGCTCTCAACTTCTTAATCTGTTCATTATGAAACGTGTCTGAAACCAGACGGGTGAAAAAAAAGGAGCAATTATTTCTTATTTTTTTCTGTCAGTCTCTGGTACAAACCGCCTGACGCAGAGCTCGACACGGCAATTCTTTAATGTCCGGGACTAAATCGACCCAAACACCCGTAATGTGACTTAAACAGCTGTGAAAAATGACATTTCAGCTTGACATTTTGTGACTTTTTGTGCTTCCCCACCCCCATACAGAGCAGAGACCGCACACACACACACTCTGAAGTTATTATGTAGTATTTATTTTAGTCTTTTATAGTAGTGATAGTATTACATGTCCAGTGTGTAGGATTTAGTGGCATCTAGTGGTGTAGTTGCAGCCACCTCGCCTCACACTCTCCTTGTAGTCTGTATAGTCTCTCCAGTGGCTGATGAAACTTACAGAAACTAAGATGGTTGACCATCATGGTCGTTTTCCAGTCATTCATCCGTCTGTCGGTCCACCGTGTGTTTAAATGTAGCAGTGACCCCACCTTGGCTTGTCTTTGTAGAATATGTGAGAAAATTGACGTATAATCCTTAAATCATCTCTGATGTCTGAAAAATGTATTTCTCTTTTCTATTCATTGTTCAGAGGAGAGGATGTTCTGCTGCAGTCACTTCACACATTGGGTAGTTGTTGTCGTCAGGCAGTTTTTCTCACACTTTGGCAGTTCTGAGTATTACAGAGAAAAGATGGCACATTTTCCCTTCACTCTACCCTCACTACCACCCTTTAAGAGAATAAACTTTTCCACATGCAGTGAAATGAATTTGGAGATATATAATCTTTTACATACCCCTGTATCCTGATAACAGTGTGATGTTACACCTTGTCTTGCCGTCCAACCATCTCACACTTCAACAGATGGACACTCTGGATCACTTCAGTGCTGTCAGATCCTGTCGAACAGTTTCCTGTTGGAAAATAAGGAAACTCACAAATCCCTGACTGAAACTAACTCAGCGTAGAGAAGTCATTGATCAGTGATTCTCCTTTCATCTTCATCCATTGATCTGTTTACCTGACCATCCATCCGAACTGTTTCCTGTTCACGCCTCCGCACAGACAGATGGATGCCCCGAACAGTTCCAGGAAATGGTTACATGTCCATCCTGTTGGACGGCCTCACTCTGTTGGACAAAACCTCTCTGGCTTGGGACCATCGTTACTCCCACTGAGTCTCGTCGTACCACACCGAGTATATCTGCGCTTTGACTCGCTACCAGCACTCCCACTCGACCACAAAGGCTTCCTTTTTTAAAAAGGGGACATCAGTCATTTCAACACATTCAGCAGCACCGAAAAATAAAATGTCTCATCCTCAAACAGTCCCCACGTAGTCAGTCGTTTACATTAAACAAGCTAAAACGATTGTTCCTCAACTTCAAGTGCTGAAAAACTGCAGTTCCTCTTCTTGGCCACTTGAGGCTGGCTCCAGAAGTGAGTCAGTCTCCATAAGTCCCCATGTTAAAAACTTCACAGCAGAAATAAACATGTTTACAGCCTGGTACAAAAAACAATTTTGGTCTCTATAGCTAATTTCCCCGTTCATGACAACTGTACTGAGGGTGAATTTATATACAACTCACCTGTTCACATTATATTAAGGCTTAAAGTTATACAGGATTAAGAGCGTGGACGCTTTGATTGACAGGTGGCTTGGTTGGGAAACCAGGCATGGCCTTCCGATGATCATCCACGTCTTTGCCGATTTTTAGACTAGCCGGGAGAAGAAGTAGTACCACCAACATGCCGTTTTCGGCTTCAAGACTGCGCTTCAGAAACCTGTGGATGTTACTCATGCTCTGTTCTTTAAACTGTCATTGATTATAGGTGTAGGTATAGGTATTTATCAAAGTCCAGTATTTTCCAAAATATCTTAATGTGGACCAGCCGGCCAACATTGCCGTCCATTGAGCTGTGGAGTCAGTGGACAGGTGAACTTATCCAACACAGCAGTATGCAGCACTGGACACACTTACTCACAGTTACTCTACAACACACTGACACTGAAACTGGATTTCAAGTCAATCAGTTTCTCTTTGCTGTCATGTGAAGCTGCCCGCTCATGAAGATGACATGATGATGTGAAGCCACGCTTGAAGCTGTTAAGTCAGTTTCTGAAGTGAGTACATGAATGGAGATGCTGAAATAAAAAATCTCTTGCAGGAGGCATTGTTAGCGTGCCCAGCTTTCAGCACATTGTGTTCTTTTCTTTCATCACTTTCTGAGGCTGCACGATTTTCTTGCCAGTGACCGAGAGTAACACCGCTCCGATTACCACAGTCCAGTCCAGAATGTCTGCTGCTGCTCAGTTCTAAGACCGAGATTAGGACATATTATTATTCATCTGTCCTGTTTAATAATAACTATAATGAAAACTTGCCACCAGTTGGGCTTGTTGGCAGATTCAGCTAACCAGCCCCCCGCCCCCTCTTCACGGTACTGAGAACCAGTTGGCTCAGTAACATTCACACACTTCCTAACCACCTGTCAGGGTGGCAGCATGGATCGACTCTGCTTAGCCCACAGCCCCAAGAAGACTACACAGAAGACCGAGTACAGGGCAAAGCCAGGCCGTGGACCGTGGACGTTTACTGTTAGAATATCACAGGCACCTGGGAACGGCTAATCTGAACGGTCACAAAGCTTGTAGTGACCTGGCAAGGCTTTACAGGGTTGTGTTGGCATTTGCAGAGATTCAGCAGGGCATCGGTGGACACAATGCCAGCTGGCAAAGCGCTATGGTCAATACATGACATGACACTAGTCTAAAGCCTTGTAAATGGCCAGTAGCTCTCTGTGCACCATTCCCATCTGATGATTCTCATAATCTGCTATAAGCTGAATGTCCTCACACAGAAACAGGCAAAAAATAAACGTCCTGTTTGTGTTGTCCAAATACATAAAGCAGGTCAGTCCTGCTCTGATCCACATTTATCCATCTTTAATCCACACTTTCTGTTCCACCATCCATCCATCCATCCATCCATCCATCCATCCATCCATCCTGTCCATATTTGTTCTCAGTGGAGGTTCTTCTTTCCTAGCGTTCTGACAGAGGTCTGATGGTAGAGTCACATATGTTGCTCTCAGCCAGAGCAGGTGGCTAGCTGCTGGAGGAGAAAGCACTCAAAACACTGCTAACAGCTATGCATATGGTACAGTACTTCCAACCGTCCCACCCTCCATCGATCTGTTCATTCATCCACCACCCCATTTATCCATTCATCCTTCCATTACTCCATTCAAACACATCGATTACTAATAACTATCCAAACACATACGGTCCATTATCAGCCCAGTCAGATTGATTCTAATGGCACGTTGATCCTTAATAGGGTATAGGGTAAGAATGTATACACAAGTTATACATTGTTAAATAAATATAAATACACGATAAATCAAAAAAGAAAGAAAATATTTGAATAAATAATAAGTATCCAAATCAGGTAGTGTAGAGCCGGCTTAGTGAGAAAGAATTTGTGGCCAGGCAAACCAAAACAATTAGCTAAAAGATGCTAAAACGCTCTGCAGTAGACTCTCCTGCAACCTCTGTGGCTAAAAAATGAAGCCAACACAAACTGCAGTTCCTCAAATGTCCACTTGAGGCTGGTTCCAGAAGTGAGTCAGTCTCCATATGTCCCCATGTTCAAATGTCCAACTTCACAGCAGAAATAAACATGTTTACAGCCCGGTACTGGTAATTTCCCCGTTCATGACAACTGTACTGAGGGTGAATTTATATACAACTCACCTGTTCACATTATATTAAGGCTTAAAGTTATGCAGGATTAAGAGCGTGGACGCTTTGATTGACAGGTGGATGCAGTCACAGGTGTACAGGAACCATCTCAGGGAAAAAATAACAGCTTTGTACTGTCAGGTAATTACTACAACAATAGAGCATACATTTGTCATTTACTTCTCCACTATGTCTGGACGATATACTGCCGTTGTCCTCCTTTCAAGCTGATGGTTGCAGGCCTCTTTGCTTTCAGGTTGCTACTGCTATCAGCACGTGTTCCCTTTCACGTCAGCGTCGGCTCAGAGGCGCTCAGAAACTCTACAAGCTGGAAAGCTGTAGCAGTTTTTGGACGAGATCAGATGAATTGCTGCAAAAAGAAAAACAGCTCAGTGAAGTTTAACAAGCGTGTTCCCGATCACCTCCGGCCAACCAGCTCTGTCGTGTCCTCCTCCTTCAAACTGGCTAACGGAGCCCGGGATGCTGACACTAACACAGAACATAGACCCTGAAGAAGCTGAAATATAAATTGCCAATAAATAAATTTTCATGGCATTTATGATATGACATCCTATAACAAGGAACAGATTGCTCTGTTCTGTGGCGTAGTTAAAAGTAGGCTGGTTGAAATGCTTTATAGCAGGTGTCCGGAGGATATATATACAGCAGCTAAGCCCTGGAGCTGCTTCTGTAAAGCCTCTCTTGCTCTGAATCGCTGTCTTTTAATTAACCGATTCCTCCGCAGAGACATGGAGAGCGTGGGAAGTGTGCGACACACACACATGCACGCTTCACACATCTGAGATGAGCGCGTGAGAGCTTGAATAACATAATAAACTCGACGACTCCGCGTGGCGCTCGCGTCCCTTCTTGTGATACTTCAACGTCGAGAACGAACGGGAGGAACTCAAAGTCAGCGCGGAGTGACGCCAGGAGCCAAAGCTTCCTCCTCTTCCTCCTCCTCCTCCTTCTTCTTCTTCTTCTTCTTCTTCAGAACATGAGCAGATGCAATAAACTGTCACCGAGCGAGGCAGACGGTCAGCCTTTCAATTTGACTAAAGCAAGGTGCCTTTGAGACTGAATGCATTAGGCAGGATAATCACCTCAGTCTGCCAAACCTTCAGGCTTTGTTGAGGCTGGAGGGAAGAAGATGAAGACAGCTCGCAGAACAGAAAATAAAGGCCGGAGCTAAATGCTTTGACTGGATGCTCTCCTCGCTGCGCCGTCTCCATAATCTGACTCATTTGGTGTCAAAAAAAAGAATAAAAGACTCATTTCTTACGAATAACTCACCAAACTTCACTTAAAAACTTGATTTCAGCGTCCTCGGCCTGAGCTGAGCTGTGAGCTGAGCTCTCAGTGCTCGTGTATGTTCTTGGAATAATAAATCCACAGGCTAGCATGGCTAACCTAACAGATCAGATTAGTATCTGTGAAATCACAGCTGATTAGGGTGTGTGTGTGTGTGTGTGTGTGTGTGTGTGTGTGTGTGTGTGTGTGTGTGTCCTAATTTAAGCACTCTGGAACATCTAAATTAATTCCCAATGCTTTATCCTCTAAAAACATAAGTGACCTACTTTAGATATTATTACTATTTCCCCCACAATCGCAGTTTTAGAGTTTTTTTTTAATCCATTTGGATAAGTGTGTGTGAGACAGACGAGAGAAAGAAGAAGAGTGTGTGTTTAAGCAGAGAAGTGTGTGTGCCTTCGTTAAGAGTGTGTGTGAGTCTTAAATCTCTCTGCAGTTGGACAGTCATGGTGTTCAATGAGAAAGAAACCAAAGTTGTTGTCCTGTTGTGAGTCCAAGAACGTTTCTGCAATTAATTAAACTCAGTTTTTCTTTCCTCCCTCGTGTCTCCTGCAGCTGAGGCGGGTCACCACGAGTCAGTGAGACGGGCCGCCTTGCCGCGGGACCCTGCGGTGCCCTCCTCCAACTTCTCGTCCACCCCCGGTACTGGAGACAAAGCCGGGGCGAAAGACAAAGATGTGATGGATGGGGCTGACGGTGATCCCGGTGCTGGACGTGGAGCTTGGTCTGAGGGTAAAGTGTTTGCTGGCACCCGAACAGCAGTTTGGACTGAAACAGAAGCAGAAGTGCGAGCCGGGGCAGGTGGCAAAGTCTTTGCCGAGACGGGGATTATGATGGGAACCGGTGCCTGGGCTGAAGTCGGGGCTGAATGGAGACCAAGGGGCGCAGAGGGGGGTGACCTGCCAAACATGCCCAGGGACCCGGCTGCCTGGCTGGGGCAGCGCAGGCTGCGGACGCGCGGAGCGGGCCAAAGGGAGCGGCTGGCCTTCTCATCAGTCCCCACCGTGCTGGCAGAGACGGTGGAACTGCAGGCACCAGCGTTAGGAAAACCTTTAGGACTGCTGTCTAAAGCTGCTTGGACCAAAAGCTCCTCTTCATCATCATCCAAGGCCTCCTCCTCTTCCTCCTCTGCCTCTTCCTCCACAACAAAAGCATCCTCTTTGCCTTCCTCCTCCTCTTCAGCCGGGGACAGAGAGAGTCAGACGGCAGGAGCACACAACGTCTCTCTGGTTGCTGTCAGTGGCAACTCCTCCAACAGCAACAGCAGCTCCACTTTGGGTACGTCTGCTCTGTCTTTTAAACATGTTTCAACTTTTTACAGTGTAATTAAGCCCTCACTAAACCCCTCCCCCAAACAGAAATTGGCCAATCATAGCTTAGCATCATAACAATGTGCAGCAAGGTCAAGTGTGGGTTTCTCCACAACAATGTACATAAAACTCAAAGTTATGGTTACCATGCACAGATGCGTTCCCATTCCACTGCCTCCACGTCTCCCCCACTTCCTGTCATGCCACCATCGCAATAACAGTGACATCATCATCAACATATTTTAGCTTCTGACCAAAGAGTGAACACAAGCTAACATCACGCGGTCATGATACAGCTTGTCCTCGTGCGCTGGAGGTGTGGACGTCTCTCAGTCTGAAAGGATTGATTGGCTCCTCACACCTCATCGACGTGTATCTGACTTCAGCGTGTTGTCTGCAGATGATTTAGATGGATTAAATGAACCGCTGACATTAAAAATGCTTCAGGTTCACACGTTGAAATTGGATTTCTACTTCCTGTGCACTTCATCTTGTGTGTTTTCAAATCGTCGATAACCTCTCCGTCCTCGACATGTTTGTTATTAACCTGCCGACTGTTTCATTTACTCGACTTTCTTTATGTTTGGATCCATTTGCTTTGATTTAAGATGCATTTCTTCACATTTTGTTGTTAAAAGGTGGAATACATCTGTGTCCACATGGAGCTGTTTACACTTTCATGTTCATATAACACTCATAAGTTTGTCGTTCTTCCGTTAGACTGACTACTTTCCTTCTTTGTTTGTGGCTCTCATCTCACCCCTTCTTTCTTACTCAGTAGTTTTGATTTCATTTTTATAAAAAGGCTGAATAATTTTCTAAAAGCTGGATAGTTGTTGCAAATGTTGCTCAATGTGCAGTAAATATTGAATTTGTTACAGACTTTACAGTTGAATAATACATATTTGGTAACGTTTATAGAGGTTCTCAGTCATCCAGGTCATCTTTCTTCAAGAAGGGTTCAATCTGGGGAGACTGGACTGAAGATTGATGTTGCTGGTGATCTGTGAAGACATTTCGACTCTCATTCACGAATCTTCTTCAGTTCTGACTGACAGGTGGAGAAATCAGAGTACTGAATCTAGGCAGGATCGTAGACCCGGACGTAACGTCCACTTGGTTCGTTAGTGCTCGTTGTTGTGATGACTGTCGTCAGAGTTGTTGAGGTCACCTGAGGTTCGACGTGAACGACGGTCGTTGAAGTCACCCGAGGCTGGTGTGAATTGTTGTTCAGTTTTCTGGGAAGGGATGAAAGGAGCTCAGGTGACTTTAACGACTGTCGTTTCATGTGACTTTAACGACTCTGGTGACAGTCGTCATAACAACAAACCGGGTGAGACAATGGCCTGATCACCAATCCTGCCTCAGCTGAATGTCAGCCAGAAGTGAAGAAGCTTCAGAGTCCAGTTTCCTCAGATTTAACCCTTCTTGAAGAAAACTCATTCAGGAAAGTAAAGAGTATTTATGGGTATCTATGGCAGCAGGATGGTGTATTGAGTCAAAACTACAGTGTGCTGATGGTAATGAAGAAACATTTCCCCTCAGTGCGACAGTGTGGCCCATTGATGTGTTTTTAATAGTTTTGGACAGAGGCAGAGAAAGAAGATGTATCAGACATCACAGAGAGTACTTGTTAATGAGATCACTTCAGTTTTGGTGTTTGACAAATAAAAAACTTCCTTTTCTGTCATTGATTTTTAAATGTTCTCCTCCCTGCAGAGGAGTCAGTGAGCAGCCTACCAGCCTGGGATCTCCCCACAGTCCCGGAGTCGCTCCTGTCCACAGTGGGCGACCACGACGTCACGCTTCCTGCCAACATCACCAGCCCTTTCTCCACGCACCAATGGAACACAACCGCGCCGGTGCGCACCAGAAACACCTCAAGGCACACGACCACATCAAGCACCACCATGTACACGTCTCTGTCACCCACCACCACCTCAATTTTACCGTTATCCACCACGGCAAGAGCACAAACGCCATCGGGATCCACCGCGGTTCCTCACACCGAGAGCCAGGACACTGTGACCAATGACAGCCTTCAGCTGACGACGGTAACCACGACGACGCCCTCAACGACCACTCTTACTGTGACACCTGCTGAGATGATGACACGGGCGCCGGCAACCATTGGGAGCGAGGTAACGGCACCGCCGAACACCACCACTGCTACAACCACGCAGCAAACGACGAGCCTTGAACTGACCACGGCGGCTACAACCCAGCCTCCAACCACCACTACAGCCAGTACTACCACCACTACGACTGTCCCTCCAACCACCACCACTACACCGCCAACCACGACTACAACTACTACACCTGCAACTACTACTACTACTACTACAGCTGCCACCACCACTACTACCAGCACTACAACCACAACAACGAGGGTACCTGCCACCACTGTGTACATCCCAGTCCGAACCACGCCGCCTCCCACCACGACCACAGAATCTCCATCCAGTACCAGCGCAGAGGAAAGTCCTCTTCCATGCAACGTGACCAAGAAGTACTGGGTCAGAACAGGTACGAGACTAAGACCCCGTCACTAGAATTAATTGGGAGTAAGAAAGTGATGTATTTCTTAATAACTTTAGACGCGTGAGAGATAATGAGCAGAGTAAAAAGAGTAAGATGAATGGCTAAAACATCAGGGAGCTCTGCAAAACAATGCAGGTTCCCTCATCAAATTATCTACAACATGCTGAACATTATGTACAGGCAGTGTCTGGCCATTCTTCTGGAAAAATGATTACAAAGTAAAGATGAATACTCATGAAACACCATTTCAGGAGCTCAGGCACAGTGTACCTATTATGTGTCCAAGATGTAATTACATGCACACACATTAATTAAAACTTGCACAAAAGCAAGGGCAGACTTTCCTCAGGCATAAACACTTATATTAATAAGAAGCTGGAGACTGTAACCTTCGATTACATTCAGCGGAGTGCTGAGGCCTTTACTGGGGTTGGCAGCAGCTCTGCAAAGTGAGCAAGGAGACATTTAACCAGAGGCCAAGCTCCTGTGTCCTTAAGTGTCCTTTGGCAAGATATTAAATCCTCTAAAAAGCTCAGTGGTGCCGCGGGGTGATCAATAAAGTATGACATTATATGGGCAACACATTTGTCGCAGAATATTAACAGCAAATAAGAACACACTGCTCACCGAGCTCTCCGATTTTTATCACTTGTTCTTCACAGTTCTGTCCATCGAGCTGCGGAGGAACCGTCTGGATCTGATCCTGAAACAGAACCTCGCTAAAGGACTGAGCCACGCCCTGCAGAGAGCGCTGAACGACTCCGCAGCCTACGCACAGGTCAGCAATGTTAAGCTCACTGGTAACAGGTTAGCCTCTTCTGGAGCAGGTTAGGTGTATACCTCAGTAACATGTTAATCTCACTTTGTAGTCCAGCCCTCAAGTGAATTTCTGGTCAGTGGCTAGTAAATACTGGTCATGGACTAGTACCAAGTACCAAGTTTACCAGTTCTATTCATCAAAAGCATAAAACTTGGCCTGAATGAAGCTTGCTTGATGCCTGGTTGCTCAAAGATAATTATTTCTGCATAACTTTAAGCCTTAATATAATGTGAACAGGTGAGTTGTATATAAATTCACCCTCAGTACAGTTGTCATGAACGGGGAAATTAGCTATAGAGACCAAAACTGTTTTTTGTACCAGGCTGTAAACATGTTTATTTCTGCTGTGAAGTTGGACATTTGAACATGGGGACTTATGGAGACTGACTCACTTCTGCAGCCAGCCTCAAGTGGACGTTAGAGGAACTGCAGTTTATTGCCACTTCTGCATCAGTTTCACTTACATATTTATATAGTATAACCACGGAGGTTGTATAAATTAGATGACCACAGTGGGACAACTGAAAACTTAACCATCCCTTACATTACAGGCAAAGTTATTATATTATGTGTTCCTGTTTGAAATCATACAGTATTTATCAGAATACAGTTATTATGAAGTAAACTGCAAAATCTACAAAATAAATCTCGTCTTGCACTTAGAAGATAATTTGTTCTTTACATAATTGCACATGTGCAGAAATTCTATTCTTGATTGTGTCATCGTTTAAAAATACTCTCCAGCATTCATCATTTTCTCGTCCATTCGCCTCACAAGGACTCAGCTGAATGGTGCCAGAGACAAACAGAGAGAGAGGTGACTAATGCAGACAGTGTTTGAGTCTGAATAGAAATAACCTGTTGAATAGTCAGGCAGTGTTTGCTTAGAGGTTTTCACACACACACACACACACACACACACACACACACACACACACGGTAATGGAAAATAAATGATTCTCTTCTTTGGTCTGCATCATAGCTGTGCAGTAAAGCCATCTTTCTATCCTGCTGCTCTGTGTAGATCGTTTTCAATTCGTCTATCCTCTCTTGTTCTGTTTATTTCTTCTTCTTCTTCTTCTTCTTCTTCTTCTTCTTCACCTCCTCTGTCTCTCGTCTCGCTCTGAAACGATCACCCTCTCGCCGTCTTCCTGCGTATTTCTCAATATTTACATTTCTCATATTGCTCCCTTCCACCGTCTCCTCGCTTCTGATTGCTCCCTCGGTTTAAAGTCGATTGATTTTCTGCCAACCTGTCTGTCTGTCTCGCCTGTCTTGTTGGCCTGCCTGTCGCGCCCGCCTCTCTCTGTCTGTCCACCTGCCTCGCTTCATCTCTCTGTTTGTCTGTCTTCTGTCTTCATCTGCCCCGCTTTTTCTATTTTTATCCAGTTGTTTGTGAGCTTGCACAGGGAGTGACTCAGTGTCTCTAAGCTCCAGTCCACTTTCATCTACCCCCTGCCACACACACACACACACACACACACACACTCCGTTCTCATCCTTCCCATCAGATAACGCAGACTATTATTTGGCAATCTGGATCAGTCTGTTGAGAGACAGCAAGGTACACTATAAAAAAAACAAAAACTTTTTTTCATGGCTGTAGTTGCCAGTATTTTACCGTATTAAGTACAGTATAACTCCTTTAAAATATTACGGTAATAGGATAGTAGTGCTGTTTATTCCATTTTAAAAATGTCTTTGTACATTTTACAGTGAAAAACTGCCAGTTCATGACAGCATAATATGCAATTATATATTACAGTGTTTTACTGTATAATTAACATCTAATCTCTAATATAAAATACTGCTTTATTCTGTATAATATCCCTGAAAATGCTGCATAAATAAAGGTTTTGAAATATTACGGTGTTTTACTGTAAACAGGAAAACAACTTCATGGCATATTTTACGGTCTTTTACCGTCATGGTTTGGTGGTTTTTCACCATAAAATCTGCAGACATTTTCTACAGTGTGTACCAGTGGCCCGAGCATTTAAAGCCCTGACATGTAGGCAGTGTTTTTGAGGCATTGTTAATGGGTAAATATTGGCTTTGGCAGAGGCAAGGATTGTCAAACAGCATGAAATTAGCGTGCATCAGTATTTAATGTGTTGCATCATTGAACAATGTGGTTAACCATAATTGCTTGCAAAATCTGCCAGTTTTTGCAGTTTTAAAATGTTGGCAGGGAGAGCGAAGTGACAGCAGAGGGCGAGGGCAGAGCCTGTTTGGCTTCATTAGGACAGAAATGAAACAAACACCTCGCAGCCTCTGCAGCGTGCGTGAGGAATTCATAATAGGTCACACATTATTCTGACCTTCTGATTTAGCATTTTTAAGTGGCACATTATAGCGTAGCTGTAAGCAAATGTTAAAGACATTTTAATGTTAATAATCCTTCCCTCATATAACCTCATATACTGCACATAATCATACTTCTCCCTCAGCTTTAAATACAAACCTGTATTTATTGTTTACAGCCTGGTACAAAAAACAGTTTTGGTCTCTATAGCTAATTTCCCCGTTCATGACAACTGTACTGAGGGTGAATTTATATACAACTCACCTGTTCACATTATATTAAGGCTTAAAGTTATGCAGGATTAAGAGCGTGGACGCTTTGATTGACAGGTTACAGATGGCTTGTTTGAGCAACTGGGCGTCATTCAGCCCGCCTTAGGTCCATGATGACCAACATGGCTCTTCACCTGTGTCAGTGACCGTAGCACCCGGGCCCAAAGAACATATTATACGGCCACCAAGTGATGCAGGAGGGCATGAAATCCAAAATCCTGGGCGGTCCTTAAAGGGTGGCTCGATGACACGCTGAGGCCACCCTGAGCAGAGAGACAGAGATGAATTCATCTCAGCTCAGAGTGTTTCAGAGTTAGTCATGTCATCTTCTGAACTCATCTGACATGTTTCAGTCGCTTCAAAATGGCCGCTTGGCTGCTCCCACGAGTGGGCGTGGCTTCAGCGCCTTCAGAGGACACGCCCCCACAGTCCTGGAGCTGAGAACTCATTTTTACCTGATTTTGACACCTGATTTCATAAAGTTATTGATATTTTTAATGATTCAAATTTGGCTGGGTGGTTAATAACACCTTCTTCTTTGGTCTGACAAACTCAGAACATTTATTCTGACTTTACATGGATTTTAAAATGGAGTTGAGTCTTAAAATTAAAGCTCTGAAAGGTTTTTGTTCTCTAATGAAATGCAAAATCCAAAGGAGGGTCGTTTGAATAAAAGAATGTGTCAGTGAGTCAAATTAAAACGGCTGCTTGATCAACTGGGGCTAACGCTTTAGCAACAGGAAGTGGCTTAAGTAAAGATGGCAGGAAGGTATCGCTGAGGTATGAAGAGGAGAGGAGATGAGGAGAGATGAGAGTAGATGAGGAGAGAGGAGAGTAGATGAGGAGGGGAGGTAATGAGATACAGTTTCACCAAGAGGGATGTGTTTCTTTTTTTTCTCGAAGAAGACTAGCTCGGGGCAGCCAGCTCACAAAGGAGAGAGGAGAGGAAAAGAAGGTTGAGGAAAGAGGATAGAGCCATAGTAACAACAGCCACAGCTGCTCAGTGTGGATGAAGGAAGGTGGAGGGTAGAGGAAGGTGGGCGGTGTGTACTTCCAGAAATACAAGCCTTGACTCATCCACCGATTGTTGTCTGTATGTGTTTCTTTTTTTTTTTCCAGGACACAGTTAGTCAGATTTATGACTGCTGAAGGCTCCAACTAAAATATTCCCTCGAGGCAGATTTAGGTTAAAAAAAACCCTCCAAGGATTCTGAAGCTCCTTAGTCGGATGCATTAGTATTCTGAGTCTGTAAGTCAAGCACATGTTAGAGGAAGGTGCTCGACACCTCGTCTTTTGAGCTTGTTTCACCTTGTAGCACAGATTTCTTCTCTGATGCTGTTTGTTTGGCTTGTTGGTGCTTTGAAATAAGAACACAAATTATCCCGACACACAGGCGTCGGCGTGTTTTTAGGATATCTGCACAGGGCTCTGTTGGAATACAGATGTTTTCTCCTGCTCACAGGTGGAACGTGACGACTGCAGCCCTCACAACGTGACGCTGGGTTACTACGTGACCAGCGGCAAAACCGTCTACATTTCCTCATTGGTGGTCGAGGCGCTGAATGTTTACGGCTTCGACAAGCTGCTGTCAGACATCAGGCAGCACACCCCGTTGGTTAAAGCAGTTCTGGTTCCCGTGGCAACCTGGATACCGGCACCGAGCATTCACCTGCAGCTGAAAACAGGTGACGAAACCCGACGGAAAATAAGATAGATCAACCTTTACATAAGAGAGTCTGGGCTGATGATGTTGCTGCTCTGGAGGCGGAGTGTAAAAGGATAACGGAGGTTAGAGGAGGAGGAGGGAGAGATAGAAAAATGCAATGAGAGAACAGGGAGGGAAACACAGGGGGAAGAGCAGAGCGGAGACCAAATTAGAAAATTCTGATTACATGTCTGCTCTCCTTTACTCTTCTCTGATACCCTAAATCCCATACAAACTCCCATGATTGCAGAGCAAAGGCAAATTGGTCCATTCATTTAGTCAGCCTCTTAAGCCTCTTTAAAAAAACACATTTCAGCACACGCACACACACACACACACTCACACACACGTCTAAATCCAGTCTTGTGGGAACGACAGTAGCTAAATCGGCTGCAATTAACAAATTGTTATTTAAAAGATACACGTGCAGATTGGAAACAAATTAGTTTTTAATCTGTTGGTCTGCTGCTCAATTTTAGCGTCAAATTAAAGGTCCGGTGTGTGTGTGTAGGATTTAGTGCCACCTAGCGGTGAAGTTGCAAACTGCAACCAAATGAATATTTATAACGTGTTGGAAAAATTCATGCTGCCACATTCACATAAAAAGCTTAAAAGTCCATTTCTAGATCAGTTTTTAGTTTGTCTGCTCAGGGCTACTGTAGAAAAATGGCGGTTCAACATGGCGGACTCCGTGGAAGAGGACCCGCTCTCACTGTAGATATGAAGGGCTCATTTAAGGCGACAAAAACACAGTGAATATAATAGAATATCTTTATTGTCATTATGCAATGCATAAGGGAATTTAAGGGCCATCTTCAATGCAGGAAGTACAACTGTAAAACACAGAACAGCTTTTAAAAAAAGTATGTGGTCGGGGTGTGACGGGTCCATAATGATGCTCTGGGCTCTTTTGATTCTCATATTCAGGTGATGACACACTAATGAAAACATATTAATGAATGTTATATTTCCTTTCTGCCAATAGATCCTCCTAAATTTTACACAGTGGACGTTTAAAGCAGCTGTTAGCATTTCTTAAAGCTAATGCACTAATCAGTATCATGTAATCGCTCATAGCGAATAATGACCCAGCTCTGCAGAGTGTTTTAGTGTCTTTTAGCTCATTGTTTTGGTTTTAAACACTTATTGACCTTGAGTCCAGCAGCATTTTAGTGATGCTAACCTGAACAACGTCTGTCCAGCCCCAGACGGCAGACAAAGTTAACAGTTATCTGGTGAACACGGAGCAAGATTTATTTATTTTTATGTCGCTTTTAAAGTCTTCACCTTCGGGCTGGGTTGTTTCTGGGTGGGAAATTCTCAAATCCTAAATGAAGAGGCTTTAATCACCAAATGGGAACAAGAAATGACAAATGTACACTGCTGCAAAGATACCTGAGTATGAAGTACCCACTTCCCAATCCATTTCTGGCTTGTTCAGCTCATAAACCATTAATACAGTATATGACTATTTACCAGCTGAAGCACAATTTGCATAAGATTACCAACTAGGTCAACAGTGTTTGCGTTGCAGACTATGAGCCCAGTGAAGGATGTTGGAGTCTTTTTTGGAGGTGTACCCTGCACTCATGAGCACCACAGTGTTTGAATTTAGGTCAGAATATTGTCCCACCTCTCCTGTCCCAGCCGTGTTTTGTGGGTTTTTGAAAAGAGCGTAGAAAGGCAGCGAGAGGACGGAGATCGACTGCGGTAAAAGTACTGAGACAACATTAATAACATCCTCCATAATCTGCTGATGGACTCAATATTGTTTACCCTGTTCCTTCCTGCTGCGGAGCTACGCAGCGCTGATAAACCGCCGCTCTTTTTTTATTGTTCATTGTTATTGCTCATTCTAGATAGTGGCGATAATCCTCTTTCTCTGTGGCACTGCTTAGGTTTATTGGTCGCACAGACAGCATCTATCTGGAGCGCTACTTTCATTAATACTGAAGACACAGCCCCCCAGATGCACATTCCAGATACAGCTTGATGAAGTAGATTGTTTTAGAGTCTCAAAATAATTTCGCCTTCCCCAGCTTTTTTCCAGCTGTTGCTGCTATAGATGCATTTGTATTAAACTGCTTAAACTGGAACTGTATTATTAGCATAGTAATAATATCCTATATGAACAGCAATCTAGTTTGTAGACTCAATGAAACTACTTTACTGTCATCGATAGAACTGAAAATCTGAGCTGTAATAATGAATATACAGTGGGCTGTTTCTTGAGTTACTGCTGAAGAAATTAGAAAGATTTGTCATTAGAGGGGTTGAAAACTCCAATTGAGTAGCTACCTGGGAAATAGGTAACATGTTGCAATAATTAATAATGAATGAATTAAAATAATATAAAAACCATTGAAGGTTAGTTCCTCAAGGCTCAGTGTTAGGCCCATTATTGTTTATGTACAGTATGTACGCAAGGTTCCAAAATATCAGAGGAGAAAATCTAAAGTAAAATTTAGTTTAGATTTTCTATGCAGATGACACTCATTTGTTTTGTTACGGTAAGAATTCTAACATTTATACTGTGAAAAAAAACATTTTACATTATGTATAAAACCAATACAAATCCAAAATATATCCTTCATTAAGAATCATAGATTAAAGGCTGTAATATTTGGATGACTTAGTAGATTTTAAAATATTTGTCTGTCTGAAATAAATGTAATTTTCTGTGTATCTTAATCTGATTTCTTTCTTTCCCCTCCAGTGTTGAGGTTCGTCGGCCCGACAGATAACGTCTACTCCTGCAGCTTTGTCCAGATGTTGGAACAGAGGCTGGAAAACGCCTTCGAGGAGGCTCAGGACAAAGTGCTGGAGACCTACAACAGGCTCACCGTGGAGGTACTGCACGGGTTCACGGAGGCTATTTTTAGTGCAGAATCCAGACAGCCAGTCACATTTGCATGTAGCATGCTAATCAGGCTAATGTGAACATGAAGGTTGAGTTTTTTTTGGGCTCCTCACAGGAAGTGTTTTACTACAAATGGACGCAGAAAATTACTCACAAAAGTTGGGCTGCAGTTTACCCTTTGACTGTAGCGACCTATTACGGTTTATTTCCAGAAACACAATCAAACCCTTTCAGATATTTTTCCTCCCCCTGTTCCCTTTCTCATTTCTTTCTTCCCTGGCTTTCAAGATTCTCTCATGACTGCAGGATATACATACACACACCATCATAATCATAAAGTAGGTCTCAGCAAGCAGAGGCAGATATAGGGTCCATTCATAATTCATCCTCTGAAATATTAACACTCGTGGACGAATGTGATGGGAATTCCTGGTATCTCGTATCATCATCCACTTTACTATGGTGACTCAGTCACATTATTTTCAGAGTGCCGCACAGGTCTTATTATAGAATGACAAAAAATAAAAAACATTGTTCATTCAAAGTGTCATGCTGTGTCTGGAGCTCTGTTATGCATTCTTTATGAGCATTTTAGACATTTCTATGAACCCATTAGATATTTCCTTATGAATGGTTGAATTATACATGTGCCCTCTGCTGCCTGTTTATGTGTTTGCTATAAATAAAGAATTGGAAAAATCAGTCTAATATTGCGTGAAATTAAATATTAAAGTCGCATGTTTGTGTGTTTAGATCCAGAGTGTGTCCCAGGATCCGGGCTCTCCGTCAGTCTCTCTGGTGTACGTGGTGAAGAACCAGGACGCCATCCTTAACGGGACGATCTCCAGCGGCCTCCTCAACCAGCTGACCGCGGAGCTGGTGGGATACTTTCTGTTCTACCCACCCCTGGTCATCGCTGAGCGTAAGTACCCAAAAATCAGCTTTGGTGATGACACATAGATCTAATTAATGATAATTAGCTGCCTTCATCTCTTCATGGATTCTTAGTGACGGCGCCCTGTGGACCTAACAAATGTGCTAAATTAGTTTCTTTCATCATAAAACAGTTGCAAAGCGTCCATTTTGTAGCAGAGAATGTAACATAGACGTAGTATCTGCTTAGTGTGGTGGCTCTGGTTGCCGCCATCTTGGCAGTCCTGCCTCCACCACCTTCCAGATAATCCTAGACTGGGCAAACATGGCCATGGGTGGAGCCAGCAAGGGCTGAATGAAACTTGTTGCTCAAAGAAGCCACCTTTAACATCACCCACCTGTCAATCAAAGCGTCCACGCTCTTAATCCTGCATAACTTTAAGCCTTAATATAATGTGAACAGGTGAGTTGTATATAAATTCACCCTCAGTACAGTTGTCATGAACGGGGAAATTAGCTATAGAGACCAAAACTGTTTTTTGTACCAGGCTGTAAACATGTTTATTTCTAGTGTGAAGTTGGACATTTGAACATGGGGACTTATGGAGACTGACTCACTTCTGGAGCCAGCCTCAAGTGGACGTTTGAGGAACTGCAGCTTTTGACACTTAGTGTGCGTTGGCTTCATTTCTTTTTTCAAAGCCTTGGAGGTTGCTACTTGGTATAGTTTAGGTTTGGTTTGCCTCAGTGTTGAGGCAGAGTGCTGCATCCACCCTAATAAAATGGTGATGAATGAGATTAAGTTTAAGTTTGGATGTCTTGTGGATCATGCAGATGAATTCGGACTGCTTCTGGACATGTTTCTCTTTCAGCTGTAAATTTTCATGCTTTAAATTCCATCCACCAACAGTAGAAATCTCATAAATTTCAAAAATATTTCAAAACTCGAGTAAATAAAACAAAAACTATCTTTTGCATGGCTAAATATCAGTGAGTGAGAAAATGAGAAGGCTGAATTGACCCTTGAGCGTTTGAACCTCCATTTCACATATTTTAATATTTATTTATGCCAATGAACATTTGTAAAAACGAAATGAAAGGTCAGATATTACTCCGCACATTAACAAGCGAGGTCATGGAGAAACTTTGAGCAGCCAGCAGCTACATGAGTTGGCGTCACCGCTCTCGGACATTTCATCTCTCACTCGTTGCTCATTTCTGAGCAATCACAGCAACACACAGTTGCTCTGCTCTTATGGCTGCACATAAAGACTTGGCTAGCATTGCCTAACCCAGAATTAATGGTGTCTAGCCAACAAATTAGAGTCAGGGTGCTTAATACTCATTCACTTGATGTACCTCCAAGCCATCTTCTCAGAGGAACTGCTGGACAGTTATGATGCATTTGTAATTATTCACAGAGGGCAGCGAGTGAAAATGAAAATGAGCAATCTATGAACACAAACAGCAGCTTGTAACGTTCAGCTAAATGCTGTAGTGACACGTCAACTTTCCATGCCAGAGAGAGATTTCCATAAAACTAACAAACAACAAACACCGTCATGTTGGTGTGCCAGTTTAAGAGTCAGAAGACAGCAAGTGATGGAAAAGGAAGCGCTGAGATGACGTCCTGTGGGAGGGAAGAAGGGATGGAGGGTCGAAGGAATACGAACGACTGAACACGACCGTGGTGGCTGCCTGGCAGGGATCACGAGGAGTTGGGAGTATTTAAGTCTCCGTCTGGAGCATTGAGGGAGGGAGCGCTTGATTCATGGTTTGGATGTAAGATCTCGGTTGTCGCTGTCGGGGTTTGTGTGAAAACAGCGTTGAAGAGGGTGTGAACTGATAAGGTGTACTTGTGAAACAGAAATGGGATGAGTTCGAGGCGTGCTCCTTGTTCCTGAACCTTGTAAAACTTCATTTAAAGAGTGAACTGAAGTACAACGCAGAACAGGATTGGTGCTGAGATCTGACATGTTGTCCTACTGTCAGTGTTCATTCATCGTTGAAAATGTGACTTTTTAGACGCAGAAATCTTTCTAACTTTCTTCCTCTAAGAACACACTAATAGACTTGGAGAGTTGCTGATGTGCATCTTGCATAAAGATATTGTTACAGCAAAAAAAAAAAAAAAAATACACCACTAATGTGCCAAGAAAGTGTGAGGAGTCATCATTTTTTCTTGCTAGCTATAGTGTTAGTCTCAGGCTGTGAGGATTGTCTTAAAAACACTACAAAGACACTGTAGAAACTGTGCCCACCTCCCTGTTCCTCGTGTTTTATGCAGCAGGAAGGGAAAAAGTGAACAGAGCTGAGCTTCAATCCTAAAAAAAGACTTCTGCGCTCAGAGATTTATTTTAGTCTTAGTCAAACAAAGGTTGCAGGTAGGATAGATGGAGGACTACCGATATTTACACTAGAGGAACAAAGATATTGTACCAGCAAGGCTTGTTTGGAGTTTTCCCAATGATCTGTCCACTGCTGCTGTTTGTTGTCTGGCATACAGGCTGATTTCATAGTTACATAACGGTTGTAGTCCTGCTTATTCCATGTCGCAGTGAGCTACTGGGCTGGTACATACTTACATAGCCATATGTAACAACTACTGAGAGCCCTGAGTCCACTGCAGGGCAATGCATGATTCATGACTTAGCGTATGTTTGACCTGCTTCTCAAAGGGGCGAATTACTCTGTATTATAAAGAAAGATGCCAGACTGCACAGATGGAGACTCAAACAGCAAAATACATTTATATAATACTAATTTGATTTTCCAAATACATTTATGATATTTTTCTCAAGAGTTGCTGGAGACTTAAATCGAGCTTGTAGGAGAGTTATCGCAATACTGTTATTGCAGTGAGTGATCGGAGGGTCGCTGGTTCGTATCCTTGAGGAAGATTCTGAACCTCAAACTGCTCCTGATAGCTGTGAATGTTTGAATGCGTGGGTGAAGCTTCCATCTATGTTCCAGCCCTCACTTAAGGTCATGAGCTTTGAGTAGTGACCAAAAGAATAAGATTGTGGATACAAGTGGACGAAATGAGCTTCCTCTGGCCGGTGGCTCAGCTCTTAGAGGCACGTTAAAGAGCTTGGACATCCGGAGGGAGTGCAGAGCAGAGCCGCTGATCCTTCAGCTGAGGTGGTTCAACGTCTGATTAGGACGTCTTCCTTTAGAGGTGTCCAACTGGGAGGAGACTTCGGGGCAGACCCAGAACCCGCTGGAGGGACGACATAACCTGGGAACACCTCGGGATCGGTCCCTGCTGTGGAAGCCGAGGGTTCGAATCCGACCTGTGGCTCTTTCCCGCATGTTATTCCCCGTCTCTCTCTCTCTCTCTCTCCCTGCATTCCTGTCACTCTTCAGCTGACTCTATCAAATAAATAATGAAATATTAATGTTTCAGGAGGCAGAAAAAGGTCCTGAACACTTTAAAATTTAGGATGTGCTATCAGGATTCCCCACACAGTCGGTATAGACCAATTTACACCCACTGAGCTCATTTTTTATTTACTATTATTATATCATCTGCCTCATGAAAAGACCATAGACTGCATAGATGAGCCGCTCGAGCTGTGTTTGTATTCCACTCCAGCCTCTAATGCCATCTGTGAGATTGTAAAAGGGCAAACAGCTGTACAGCTCCTATCATCTGAATCATGCCATCGGCAATCTGTTGTCCATGCCCTCTGAATTTGCTAATTTTAGCCTGGTGAGATTAGATTAGTATCTATCTGTGCGTGCACTCAACACCCAAAGGGCTCAAACATCACACTTCACATGGTCACATCCAAACGCTGCACATACTGTCTGCTGCCTCACAGAGCGGACTCTCCTGTTAACGAGCGCACCATTACAGAATCATATAACATGATAAAGTAGATTAATGATCTGCCAAACAATGGCTGAACATCATAAACGCATCTGTGGTTACAGTAGTTAGTCCAGACGTGTATCGGTACAGACACATTGACCGTGATTATGCTGGATGATCAATCCTCGCGTGATCGAAGCAGCCTGAATATTGACTTCCACTGTCTGTCCATGTGCAGAGGAGTGTGTGCGGACAGCTGCTGCCACGTCTGCAGCATGTAACCGAGGACTGGTGGAGGTCTGCAGTGTGTCGTGTGCTCAGCTCCAGCGGAAAAGACCCAAGAGGCAGACTCAGGTTGAATAATTTATTCACAAATTATCCATAAATACAACACAGCGTTTCTAAAACGAGTTACATAAAAACAAAAATCTAATAAAGAGCCGATCAGATAAAACAATAAAAGCACTTTTGTGGCACAGGATCTCTTGTGTGAGTTAAAAATATTTAGTCTTTTTTATGGTGCTGAGACTCTTGTGACTCCGTCAGCTCCGTCCAAGCACGTCCAGCTCCGTCACTTCCACCGCTGCTCCATACTGATGGAAGTGACCAGAAGAACAGACCGGCAGTGGGGAACACAACGCCTCCATCCGTCACCCTTCACCATACGTACACGATGTCTGGACAGCTCGCCCAGGCTGCACGTAGCTCGCCTTGGTGGCTCCGGCTGCTTCCCTCCGTCTTGGCCAGTAAAAGTGTTTCTGGCCAGTGCAGACGTCCTGTCGCTCTGGTCCCACCCTGTTAATTACCTCCACACAGGTGTGTTTGACTGTGCCAGGTCAAAATGACAACAGAAACTACACACTGCCCGCTCAGTGCATGCAAGAAGCAAGCAACGCACAAATGTAAATATGAATAATTCAAAACAAAAGAAGCAAACATGAGATAATGTACTCAAAACAGGACAATCCAAAACTCTCCGAGCCGTTTAACTGCCGACAAATGTATCATTAAAAAGCCTGAATTCTACTTTCCACAGCTGACGACTGCAACTGTGTGAACACGTTTGCTTACAGCAGACTGCAGAGCAAACAGAATGGTGTGCATGTGAGCCGTGTGTGTGTCTGCTGGAGCTTGACCTTTATATCAGCCAATATTAGCTCATTGCAGATGCATTGGTCTGACTGTATATGTCAGCCAAAGATACGTTTCTGTGCACCAGCTACAAAATGTCCAGCTGAGCGTTTCTTCTGATGGTCGACATAAATATATCAATATATATGGAGAGCAGTATTTTCATTTATTACTTTATAGAATATTTGAAATGCTACATGCTAAATCTTCCTTCCACCTGTTCACATTATATTAAGGCTTAAAGTTATGCAGGATTAAGAGCGTGGACGCTTTGATTGACAGGTGGGTGTCGTTACAGGTGGCTTGTTTGAGCATCCGGGCGCCATTCAGCCGCCTCAGGTCCGACGATGAGCCACGTCTTTACTGATATTTACATTAGCAGCATCACATGTTTGAGCTTCAAATTGGCTCTTCAGAAACCTGTGGGTGTTTTTAAGAATGAATGAGCTCGGTGCTGCAGACAGAGACAGACAATTCGTGTGCTATAGAAGATGTAGAACGACACCATCCTTATCCTTTAAAACCATCAAATAACATTAATTTATTTGTGAGACGGGAGCAGGAGAGTTTCACATTTCTTCTCTCCTTTTTTGGAATTATGCAACCAAACTCTCCAGCTGCTGTTAATGAAATGAATCGTCTGGATTTGTCGGTCCGTTGAACTGATTCTCTACAGGGCGCTGAGTGTGTCTGAGCCTTAACACTTCAGTGCTGTTTGTCTTAAGTGTTTATCCCAGCCTGTGTTGCAGACAGACAGACAGACAGACAGACAGACAGACAGACAGACAGACAGACAGACAGACAGACAGTGTGCAGAAACACTCGCTGCTGCAAACGCCATTGACTGGAGCTGAACACTACTCTCGGCAGGCAGCCAGCTCGGAGGAGTCAGGTGGAGACAGATGGTGAAACAGGCGGATGGGAAATAAGGAAAGATAGGTTGACGGATGAATAGGACACAGAAAGAGGTCGACGGAGTGAGAGAGCGATGATGGGTAGATAAAGACAGAAGGAGACAGTCGGACGGACGGAAAGGAACAGGCGTTTTAGGAAATGAATGAGCTGACAGGTAGAGAATGAGCCAGGTACAGTGGGATGCAGAAACAAAGGCTGAGAGCTGGCGTGGATGGATAGAGGAGGTAACACAGTCAGACAGTAAAGGTGGATAATGAGACCTGACAAGGAGTGTTTAATTGGATTTGGTCATCTGTGCCAAGGGCCAGTGCTAAAAATCTCCTCCTCTGTACATCTTTCTTTAAAAAATATAAGACATAACAAGCCCCCCAGAGGCCGTGAAAGTCTGCGGTCCACTGTGGGTGACTTAGTTTGTCACAGTTTAATTAATACTAGAAGAGTTGATGTGACCAAATAGGAAAGTCCAAGATGTCCTCATGGTGAAGGCTTGGACGGAGAATGGAGGATTTATTAATATAGCTGTCATGACATGACGCCGCCTCGATACTGAAGGAGCTGTCCTGTCTGTCTCAGAATAATGCCACAACTACTCTGTGTCCATAAATCATCATTACAAACGGGGACGTGTTTAACATTAGTAGTTTTACAGTGTATCATGTCCAGGTGTTGGTAGTGTTATAGAGGAGGTCCTGTCTGAAGAGCTGGAGGTCTTCAGGAGGTTTGTGAAGGTAGAGAGGGACGCCCCTGATCTGGTAGGACGTTCGTTGGAGGAGGTAACATATGCCTGCATAAGGGCGTTGACTGCGGACAAGAGTCCAAGATGTCTTCTGCTAAAAGGTTTATTGAAGCTCGGCCAAGGAGAAGGGAAGATTCATCAATACGCTTGTCATGACATGACGAAGACGCTGTCCTCTCCGGCTCGTCTACACGCCCTCAGGACAATGACACAACTCTCTGCTCCACGCCCAGAAACAGCCATTAATCTACAAACCAGGAAATATGTTTCCAACGTCACGTACCTATCTGCTGTGTCGAGGGAGTGAGACAGCGCTATCCTCTGACCTCAGTTACCACGGTGATGATCAAAATGGCGTCTGCTTTCCTAAACACAAACAGCTCTGGATCTCAAGGAGAGAAGTCAGTGTCCTCATAACAGTCTCAGATTTAACGCCGTCCCTGCAGGGACCTCCTGATTTATGAGGACCCCCAAACGTAGCACGCTAGAACAGAAAGTGCCCTCACAGGACGAGTTCATCTGATGTATCTCAAAATGTAATTAGATAATTTGTTTTTCTTCATAAACATTTAGTATTATTACTGATGGTGTTTCTTCTACAGCCAATAAAAGACATTCTTCAGTCCTCTGCCCAGTAACAGAACAGCTGCATCACACTGAACTCCTCCTCTCGTCTGCGGTCATATTTCCACACAGTCATAATTAAATGTGTGCGTCCTGGTGATAGTTCAGTTATAATATATATTGTGCGTCTCTCTGGCCCGCCTGCTGACGGGCTGTCAGCAGCACAGGAGTTTGTATCAGCAACAAGTTCAGGAGAAGTTGAGCCGGCTCGCCTGCACTCAGCGCCGGAGATGAGCGCAGGAGAGAGTCGTGCTGTCCTCTGTTTCAGTCACACTTCTCTGTTCCCCTCAGATTTTAGTTGGATAAGTTTGAGGAAAGTTTGTAAAAGGTTACCTCGCTGTCCTGTGCTGTTCTGTGTAAGATAACATTAAAGATTCGACTCAGGGCTTCTCAAATGATTGACGTTTAGGGGCCAAACACACTGAAGACCTGGGGCTAGGTATTGTCTTCACACGGTAGTACTGGATGGTTTCTGAGTAAGTAATGACAGCCATGTGTGGTTTGTGTCTCCTTTTGTGGGAAATGTAGTCACTTCATGGTTTATGTTTAGCAGCAACATTTTCCCCCCAATAAAGAAAACAAGTTTTATACCACGCAGAATTCTACAGAGATGATAAAAGTGGAGGTAGATATAAACATAATTCAGTGGGCACTGACCCGTCCAGCCATGATGTTACCATGGACTGTATAAAACATGGACGTTGTCTCTGTGACGTCATTCGTAGATTTCTGAAGAGCCGTTATGAAACTTATCGTCCCCATCTTAGCAGTCCTCCCCGACTCCGGTCTAATCCAAAAATGGACAAAGACGTCACACACCTGTCATTTCTGAAGCTCAAAATATGCAGCCTTCTTCCGCCTCCTGGCTAATCAAAAAATCAGACCTGAGCAGCAACTTCCATGGCTGAGAAATGAAGCTAATGCCACAAACTGCAGTTCCTCAAACGTCCACTTGAGGCTGGCTCCAGAAGTGAGTCAGTCTCCATAAGTCCCCATGTTAGACAGCAGAAATAAACATGTTTACAGCCTGGTACAAAAAACAGTTTTGGTCTCTATAGCTAATTTCCCCGTTCATGACAACTGTACTGAGGGTGAATTTATATACAGCTCACCTGTTCACATTATATTAAGGCATAAAGTTATGCAGGATTAAGAGCGTGGACGCTTTGATTGACAGGTGGGTGTCGTTACAGGCTTCGTTGGCCTCTCTTCACACTTGTACGCTAAGTTTTTAGAAAACTGTGTAAAAATATGACGAGTGTCTGACGTGTGTACTTAGTTTAGTAATCACATCATAACACAGTCTGGTCTGGTTTCACAGAAAGCTGCATCTGTAACCTTCTTCTCTCTTTCTCTCTTCAGCCCTTGAATACCATAATCTCAACACATCGATGGCAACCAAAAGCTATTGGGTGATAACAGGTAAATTGCTGTTGTGCGTGCACACACACACACACACACACACACACACACACACACACACACACACACACACACACACAGAGACAAAAGTACTGCTGGGTGATCAGCGGTAATCAAGAGCTGCATCGATTGGACAAAACAGCAGTTAGTTAAATGCCCCGGCGCTCGCTGTTGTGCAATTCAGCAGAATAGTATTGGCTCTCTTTCCTCCACTCAACCCACCACAACCACACCGCCACCACCACCACCGCCTCCACCACCGCCTCCACCCTCCTCACCCGCCCGCCGCGCTCTCAGAGTGTCTTTAGCCGCTCTGTTCCCGGGAAAACCTATTGATGTATAATTCACAGCTTCCTGACTGGGGCAGAGGGAGAGATCGCTTCACATCACATCACGGCCGGGGTGTGAATGATGCTGAAGTGAGTGTGTGTGTGTGAAGTCTGTCCACTGCTCTGTCTCACTTATAGCCTCTAGTAAGACACACACTCAGTGGCAAGATTGATGCTAGCACCTGTGTGTGTGTGCATGCATCAGTGTGTGTGTGTGTGTGCGTGCATCAGTGTGTGTGTGTTTATCTCTGGTGCAGACACAGTGTGTGTCGCTGCAGCTGTAATAGAGGTTTCTGGATGAGCAGGTCTTAAATGAAGGGACAATCATCTCCCCACTCATCTCCTCTGTCTGTTGTTGGTCTCCTCCTCCTCTGTTCTCCTCAACACTGCCTCCAAATCTCACCTCCGTCCCCGCTCTCTCCTCTTTCGCCTGCCTGAACGCCTCTTTACCCCCTGAATCCCTCCTCTGTCGTGTCTCCTCGCAGTGATCCAGGATGTAGACAGCTCCTCCCTCGAGGCCAACTATCAGAGCTTTGCCAGCCTGATGGAGCAGCGGCTGGCTGAGCTCTTCCTGGTGGCGGGCAGGCAGGGCTCCAGGACGGCGCGATCTCGGCGTGCCACCACAGTCGGGAGCTACACCGTACAGGTACGTGGGAACGGAGTGTTGGTGTGTATTTTACCAGTCGTGGTGATGCCAGGATGACCGACCTGTCCATCAGTCAAGAAAACAGTTAATCCTCATGTTTCTGTAAAAGTTAGCCTCGCTGTTAGCAGCTCTGTGAGGCTGTGCTGTGAGCTAAATGTCATGCAGATGTTGTAGCAGGTGTGATGTTTACCGTGGCCATCAGCCTAGCTCAGCGTGTTGGCATGCTCATACGCATGAAGGTGCAGTTGAGAGTACAGCCGATACTCATGGGGAATGTCACTAGCTTTGCAGACAGCGGGTCATGAGCAGATAAAAAAAGTTTGAAGTTTGTCACCAGATCAGTAAGATTCTTCTTCTGAGGACGATGAATATCAGTATAAAGGTTCAGGGAGGTTGTAGCAGAGCCGACCAATCGCAGATCTCGGTGTAGCCACGATCCACGAGAAGCTGCGAGGTGAGAAAGCAGAAAAACTCTGGGGAACGAGCTAAATTAGTAACATGCGTTGATGGGACATGAATGTGTCAATCATCAGTGCCAGAAAGATCCACATGGAGACCCTGGACTGACCCTCTTCTGGCTGGTGTGTTGAAGAAGTTTCAGAGTCATGTGACGAGTTGTCAGAAACAAAACAGACAGAGACATGAAGAGACTCGTTACAAAGTTGATTAATCGATAAAGATTAATCACTAAGGTGTTCGAAAAAAATGCAGAACTGCTTAGACACTCAATATCAAACTTCACACAAAATAAATAAACAGTTATTATGGAAATAGTTTTTTTTAAATATGTTAAACAGCTCCACTGTGCACTAAATGAAACAACATGCTGCATGTAGCGTTACAGGTGGAGGTAGTAATGTAGGATGGAGTGTCCTTGAACTGAAGGTGCTCATAAGCATAAAAGTAAAAAAGGTTTGTGTGTGTTTGTTTCTGTGTGTGTCACCTCCGTGCTCAGTGTTCAATATTGTGCAAATTAAGTCAACGATCGACTCCTCCTTGTGCACACACACACACACACACACACTCTCGTGGTTTTATGGGGAGTCGCAGATGACCGGTTTTATGGCTGCAGAAATTTCAAAGGAAGAAGCTTCCATTGGGAGGAGGAGGGTGGTGAGGTGAGCAGAGAATTCATCCATCCATTTAACGCCACACGTTCCGTCTTTTTATGACAAAATCAAATTACCAGAGTTGATTTAATCGTGTGATGTGTTCAAATTAAAAAAAGGTGTTTGATGCATGATGAAAGGAAATTGAGATTTCAAGTGTCGGCTATCCTCGAGTGCCTCCTCAGAGTGCGAGTTATCCTGCTCATCGTGATCAAAGCAGGCGAGCTGACTCAAAATTCAGATTTTGTGATATAACAGTGACTTTTAATCTGTTTGCGCAGAGCAATAAAGGATTTTGAATTAAATCTGACCACATTGGACACATTGTGTTTGTCGTCTCCAGATGGTGAGCATGCGTCGACTGCCTGGTCCCAAGAACCCAGCAGAGATGACGTACTACGTCCAGCTCAATGGAGCGCCCATCACTGGAACCAGCGCTGCCAAGACGCTCAGCAGTCTGGACTCCCAGACCATGGCCCTGACGCTGGGATACTTTGTACAAGTGCAGGCTGAACGTAAGCGTGTTGTCTGACTGTACTGTGTTATGTAAAGCTGGGTGATCTAAAGTGATGCAGCTGATATCCTGATTTTCTGTAGTATGAGTCAAGTGTCAAAAAAAAGCCTACATTTCCCATAATGCAGCAGCAGAGCATCTTTCATTAACTCTCCTTGCCTTCTGAACGGTAACTTCCTTCAAGCTTCAGTCCAGCCTAAGCAGAGCTTTCCAGTCCAGAACTTGAAGAAGTGACAAACATCAAAACATTATTCTCAGATTAACCTTAAAGGGATGCGTGTGGAACATTTTGGGGAATCTTTGGCGTGTACAATGGTTATTTTTACATGCCAAACAAACAAGCCATTTCCTGTTAATTAGTGCGCTGTAGAAGTGCTAGTAGGCAGATTTTATTCACTTCAGTGTCCAGTGTGTAGGACACTGAAGCATGAAGTGGTGAGGTTGCAGAATGTAACCCACTGAATACCCCTTGCCTCACCCTCCCTGGTATGGTGGCCATGAAACTTGAAGCCAGTGTTGGCCAGCCAGCCAACCAACCCACCAACCAACCAACCAACCAACCAACCAACCAGCCAACCAACCCACTAACCAACCAGCCAACCAACCATCCATCCATCCATCCATCCATCCATCCAGCCAACCAACCAACCAACCAACCAACCAACCAACCAACCAACCATCCATCCATCCATCCATCCATCCATCCATCCATCCATCCTACCAACCAACCAACTGACCAACCAACCAACCAACCAACCAACCAGCCAACCAGCCAACCAGCTGGCATTATGTTGAAGTATTTATTTAACTGAAGTATCAGGAGCCTTGTTTCATTATTCTAATGTTTCTAAATGAATGCATGGTTTATTGAAGTTGAAGTGCAGAATCTAAATATACGCTCTGCACTATTCCCATTTGTTCATGTCACTGTTGATTTACTCCAGCTATAGAAATAATTAGCATAAAAACAGGAGCAGTGCAGGATGTGGGCTCTTTTATTTCAGCGTATTTAAACAGTTTCTTTGCCATGTTTTTTTTTTAATTTTAGATATCAGCCCATATAAGATGAGATAGACTTTGTGCATATTGTTATAGATGCTCACAGCATATTTCCCATTCGCAGCTGAAAACATTCAGACTTTAACTGCTTTTTAGGGTTTATCTGCTGAACTCAAGCGGAACAATCTTGGCGTACTGTGAAGCCGTTGGGTTTTCCATAAATTTCCATAATTCCCTGACACATCCAATAAAGCTTTTAGAATATCAATACAAATTCAAAATCAAACATTGTGTTCAGAAAATTCTAGTTGTGTATATTTGCTGTTTGTTAATGCTCGCTCATGCAGCAGGATGTTCATATTAGTGGCTGCCGGAGAGGACAAAGTGTTCCCTCTCACCTCTTCTCCCTCACATTTCCCCAGAATCTATAATTAACAAACTGGAGAGATACCAACAACCATCAGCGCCCTTCACAGCTCCTCCTAACAGAGCTGAAGCCGGGGAAACTGAACACAGTGTTCTTGTACAATTTATTTAGTTTGCCGTAGGAAACAAACTGCATCAGTCCTTCAGTGGAAACACGGGCCTTTGGCAAACTGCTCCGTGACAGGAGAGCTCAAAGAAAAAAGTTCTTAAGAAGATTCAAGTGAAAAAGGTTTTTGTGTCATACTTTAAAGCACTTTTTGGATGTGGATTCCGAATCTACAAAGGTGTTTTTGATTACATTTCTGTCTTTAATATGCAGTTTTTGAAAAGAGAGTAAGTTACTCTACAGCTACAGCTACAGCTACAGCTACAGCCAGAAGACTGCAGGCCTAGCTCTGCATATAACAAACAAAGGAAACGTTGGCCTGGCTGTCCAAATGTAACAAAATCTGCAACAAGATCAGCTAGGTGTTGATATTTTGTCCCAGTGCAATGAAATAATGTGTACATACAATCAGAGGGTCGGCAAACGGTGGACTGCAGCCTGAGAGACGAACCCAGGGCAAATTAAAGTCAACAAATCACTGCTGCTCTTAAACTTCTTGCCCTCAGCGCTGGATGAAGTAAGAAGTTGTCATAAGATGGAAGTGAGCACTCGAAATCTAGCCGTAAAAGTGAGGTGGACATGCCACCGTCCTCCCTCATCTGTGCAGATTAAACAAATGAGATATAACCTGTTAATTAGTTTGTTTCTAGAGGGGCAAGAAGGCGGATTGTTCTAACCATAGGCTAGCTGTTTTAGACTTCACATCTTCATCTTCACATCTGACTCTTGTCTTGTGTGTGTGCTGAACATTTCCACCCTGATCTGAAGAAAGTGTTGTTATTATTTCTGCTTGTCTGAAGAGTCGCTTAACGGAGGAGTGATTGAACGCACAGCCAGGTGCTGATACTGAGTAATGTCTGTGTGTTCAAAGCTGTGGTAAAGACGCCGCCCGGAAACCTGTGGATCATGGCCGTCCTGACGCCTCTCTTCCTGTTGGTGGTCGTGATCGGGATGGTGGCCTTCATTCTTTGTAAGAGGAACAGGGTCATCTTCAAGACCGGCGCCTTCAGGACCTTCAAAACTCGCTCCAAGGTAAGACTTTTCGTTTAGCGCCTTGTTCCTCTCCGTCTTCTTTTCCTTTTTCTGCTCTCTTTTCTCTTCGTTCTTCTTCTTCTGTTAACACAGATCAGTTTTGTGGAGTTAATCTCGCTCAAAGATGTTCAAATATCACAGCTCCACCTCCTGATTAGAGATTATGTAGCTGTAAACCTCACTCATTAGTCTCCTCGCTGCCCAATGGACCGTGGTCAACGCTAATCACGCGTGCTGCAAATACTAATCGGCCTGGAAGAAATGGGCATGGCTCAGCGTACTGGAAGCTAACCTCAGGATAATGTCGGCTCCTTTCACAATAATAGCGCTCGCTCAACGTCGACTCCTTTGAGGCTAAATAAAAAAGCAATCACTTCAAATGAGCATGTGTTTTAATAGACTGCTACCAGCTGGTTTGATCAGGTCAGATTGTTTTTCCTGGACACGGCGCTGCGCGTGACGCCAGAACAGCAGCTGCTTGTGTCAGCGCAGTCAGTCAAGTGGTAAACAAGCAATAAGCCGGCCAGCCTCATTTGTTCTGAAGAGGCTCTCGATGTGGCCCAGAATTCCAATTCCAAGTTTGTTTCACACTTGATATCATGATTAGACGTCTGAATCTTTGGCTGCGCTCTGGTTCGGGTCTTATTCAGGTCAAGATGTTCGCACAAACTTCTGATATCCGGCAAAGGAATCTCCCCGATGCCATGAATAAACCAAAACACAGAATATTTCGGTCTCCAGATCAAAAGACAACTTAAAAGCTTTGACCGTCAGTAAAATATTCCCTCTTCGCCTGGCATGTTAGAATCTCTGAGCAATGTTTCTGACGCCCCTTGACAAGAATCCTGGTGGAGCGAGCAAGTGTACTTAGGCTGTAGGCCGACATCAAAATGTACCCATAATGCCGTTCTGTGTAAGAAAAATGAGATGTTCTGAGGTGCAAAAGGCATTGTGGGTATGCAGTTAATTACATTAAGTATGGTAGAACGTGGTAAGATGTAACTTTGAGGCAGTGACCTTGGGGGTTAGTTATAACTAGCAACCTTAACTGTTTACTGCTAGCTGTCCACTAATAGCTGCACAAGCTGAAATGTTATCTCAACATTTCAGACAGTGATTATTCAGTTCTCAGCTGTAAAATGGCAGAATGCTCCTTCTGGGTTGGGAGCGAGTTGCTGCCCCAAGCGAAGGAGTTGAAGTATCTTGGAGTGTAGTTCACGAGTGATATGAAAACGAAGCGATCGAAGAGATCGACAGGCGGGTCAGTGCGGCAAAGCTCTGGATCTTCCAGTCCATCTACGTTCCAGCCCTCACCTCTGGTCACGAGCTCTGGGCAGTGACAGAAAGAATGAGATTGCAGATACAAGGGGCTCCGCTGGGTGGCCGGGCTCAGCCTCGGAGGGAGATAGGAGGGAGAGGAGCTCGGACATCCAGAGGGAGTTTGAAGTAGCGCAGCTGTCATCTGTCTAGTTAATCTGGTGAGTACAATGTTATTAGCAGAGACAGGAGGGAGCCAAATTATGAAAACAGGCCTATCCTATCCTATCCTATCCTATCCTATCCTATCCTATCCTATCTTGTCCTGTCCTGTCCTGTCCTGTCCTCTTCTGTTTTGTTCTCTTATTTTATTAAGCCCTCCGTGAACTTGTCCCTCTGACTCTCTCCCTGTTTAGACCTCATATCGAAGGGAGGGCAGTTACCACCACCAGGTATTCACTGACACTGGTTGGGTGGATTACCGACTGACTGACTGACTGAATTAATGAATTCATGTATTAATGGACGAATGCTGCTTTGTTTGCTCGTTGTGACTGACCCACTGTGCTGTACAACTCGTGTACCCCCCTCACACACACACACACACACACACACACACACACACGCTTTGCTGGCTGCTTCTTTATGTATGCGCTGCCTGTCGCTGTTGCTGGGTAAATTCTTGCATGTAGCTTCTGTGCTGTGGACTTGTTCCACCATCTTCACCGGCTTTGGGAGATCAATAAGAGGACAGAGGAGAGGAGGGGGGAGTAATAGGGGTGTAAAATTCACAAGCACGTTCCTTAAGATTTAAATTGTTTTGGTTTGAGTCGATGGGCTGAGTTAACAAGGAGAGGCCGGCTCGTAAAAACAGCCGATTGAGCTCAATTCTGCCGGCCAGAAGAAGCCAGTTTTAACCAGGGCTCATAAACATGGGTAGCAGAAAGGAAGCTCAACACCTGCGAACCAAACCAATCTATTTTTATTTTGTAGCTTCCATAAAAAGAAGCTCAAGCTTGTGTCATCATCGGCCTCTCTGCCAGCTCCTTTCCCATTCAGCCAAGTCGTTTCATCCTCTCACATGAAGCCTCTCTCATCCCTCAGCGGCTCAGCGGGAACCCTGCACGGACCCCCAACCCAATTCTTTTTTTTTATAGGAGGCTCGCCACTGGATTATGGTAGCTACTTTATCATGGCTAGACCCAAAAAGAGCCACAGACGATAAAAAATGCTTTAAATTACCCGTGCAGACGCTGACGCTGTGGTTACTGCAGCTTTAGTGGAGCATGTCAGCTGGTTTGCGGGTCATTTTTATTTACCTCATCCTTCATCCGAGTTACGGCAAGCGAAGCCACGGCACAGCGAGTGTAAAAACCCAAATATATGTACATAGTGTGTGTGTGTGTGTGTGTGTGTGTGTGTTGTGCCCGCGTTACTGTATCTCCTTATAGCAGTATCACATTAACTTTTTGTTTGCTTTCACTATTTGGTTTGCAAACACTGAATATTACTTATGTTGTGTTTTTTACAAGAGACCGCATCAAATATTAAAGATCCCGAAATGAGACTTCACAAGCGGCGCCGTGAGGCTACAATCACCGTTCGTATCCACAGTGGTATTTACCCTCTTCCAGTCCCAGGCAGTGGCACGCACGAGCAAACACAGATAAATATTTTACACGGGGTTTCAGTTTGGGAAGAGCTCGTGGCAACGTGGAGCCAAACAAAGTCTTCAAGTTTATCTCAACACAAGTTACAAGTTAGACTCCGAAGCGACCGGCGTGAGGGAGTTTTCTGCTCTATGGAGGTTTCGCAGGGTCAAGCATCAGTCTTGAGGTCGCAGTGTTAAATCTTTGGTTGTTAGGTCTTCTCCTTGAGATAGAGCAGCTTCGAGTTCAGGAAAGCAGGCTCCATCCTCACATTCTCAATCCCTCGACACAACAGATGGGTACATAACGTAGAAACTGTCGGACCACAAAAGGTAAACATATTTCCTAGTTTGTAGATGAATGGCTATTTATGGACGTAGAGTTCGTTGTCCTGAGGGCGTATAGACGAGCCGGAGAGGACAGCTCCATCAGAACTGAGGTGGCGTCATGTCACGACAAGCGTATTGATGAATCCTCCGTTCTCCTTGGCCAAGCTTCAATAAACCTTTTAGCGGAAGACATCTTGGACTCCTGCGCACTTCCTCTCCACTGACTGAACTGACTGTTGGCTAGATCAGTCGGTAGAGCATGAGACTCGTGGGTTAGAGTCCCACGTTGGGCGAGGCATCTTTCTGGGGCGGCAGTCGCTCAGTCTGTAGGGACTTGATTTGGGAATCAGGGTGGATGGAGGCTAGCTGAGACGTGCCAGTTCACTTGAGCACCTAATACTCCCGACGGCCAAAAGAATTCAGGTTACAGTTGCAAGGACCACACCCAGCAACACTCACAGACATGCGTGTGGCCGTCCTAGGTCAATGGAAGCAACATCATTGTTGTTGTTTGTGAGATCACTGCTATACTGCTAGCTTTCACTGAGTTTACGTTAAGCTAGCAAGAACATGGCAAAGTTTGGTGCTTTTTTGCTGGGAGGATTTTTCACACCTGACCAACATCTGATCACGGAGCGAGCCAGAAAAGCTCCAGATGATTCAATTCTGATCAAAACGTCTTCTTGGTGTAGTTTAATGTGTATCCCAACTCAATGACTGAAGTCGTATAAATACTAACCAGATCTGTGCAGGATAATAGACTCCATTAAGTTGATCTACTGTGTGTGTGTGTGTGTGTGTGTGTGTGTGTGTGTTTGTGATCTACCCTCAACCCACTCAGCCATCAGTCACTGTGCAGGACAGGCTAAAGCTTCTGATCAATACGCTGCTTTATTCTGGGTCTGCATGTGTGTTTAAGCATTACAGCGTGATTCTGCAGAGCCCGGCTCACTTCATCACTCGGCACGTCTTCCGTGCGGCCGGAACATTTTTCAAAACAGCTTTTGCTCCCTCCGTGCCTTCTTGTACAGGCGTGAAAGCCTCAGATAGCCGCCGTCGCCCTCCGTGTGGTTCACAATAGAGGCGGAATCAGCAAAAGCAGAAGCAAATCCATTTTTCATTTGTGCGGCGTTCAATGAAAGCACAATGCCGTTTAAAGGACTCAAGGTGTTTTGCATTTTGCTGCATCATGCCTCAACCTGCCCCAGGAGGGATTTATCTAACCGGTGCAGCAGCGTGCCTCTGATGTGCCACCTCCAGTGCACTTCGCTGTGTGTTTTATTTAACTTATTAAATGTACCCACTCTTTGGGACGCAGCTCTGTGGTGTGCTTCCGCCATTCGTCCTGCTGGAGCTGAATTTAAATCAATGTGGCCGCAGGGGAATAGAGCATATCTCATCCATCTGCTGTACCTCATCAAGCTGCTGTTGGCTGTTGCTCCGAGTTAAAATTAGACATGAGGAGAAGCTTCTGTTTGATCGTGCAGGCCAGGAACATAAGAGCGGATAATTTGGTGGCGCGGCGGGGTCGCGCTCACGGTCACTTCACATGGCATCTTTAGGCAAAAGAAACAGTCGGACGCTGTGTCACCGCCTTTACCCTGACGCTGTGTGACGATGGCACTGTGACGGACTGATCAGACACTCACGCCGCAACGCAGTCCGCCAGCTAAAAGTCTTCATTAAACTGAGCAAAGATGGCCGTTTGTTAAGACAACACGCTGTCAGTGGACGGTGGAAGAGAGAGGAGAGACGGCGGTGGAGAAGAGAGGGAGGGTTAGAAACGAAGACGAGGGAATGATGTGTGAAAAGAACAGACAGAGACGCAGAGAGACCTTGAGCCGGGGCGGTAAAATACGAGTCGTGAAATGTCAGGATCACTTTTCAAGGTTACGCCCCTCGGCTCGTTTCTGAGAATCCATACATGTCATGTGTCTACGTGCAGACATTACCACACTGTAAAAAAAAAAACAGCTGTTTTTATGGTAAAAAACTGGCAGATGTGGTTGACTGTAATAAATACGGTATAACCTTTTCAAATATTACATTAAAGGATGTTAGTATTGTTGATTTCACGTTTGAGGTTGCTGTTTTAGTCCATATTTTAAAATGTTTGTAGATTTTACAGTGAAAAACAGACAAACCATGACAGTAAAAGACCGTAAAATGCAACATTAAATATTACAGTGTTTTATTGTATAATTAACAGTCTTAATTCAACTTTATTGTCATGCACAAAGTAACAAGTGACAACTGTAATATATGGAGTTAAATATTACAGTGTTTTACTGTTTTCTTGTACAGTCACCAGTATAAAATGTTACTTTGTTCTGCATTAATTCCCTTAAACTCAGGTATAAATAAAGGTTTTGAAGTATGACAGTGTTTTACTGTATACGGCATATTTACGTTTTTTTGTTGGCACATTTTGTTTTTCACCCTAAAATCTACAGACATTTTTTTTTTTTTTTACAGTGTGTCATCCACTGGATGACGCATGTTTTGCTGTCCGTGTTTCCGTGTGTGTGTGTCAGGTCGTCTCGCAGTTCATCACCTCCCCTGCCAACACCACATCGTGTGTTTGCTCCTCAGTGATCCATACACACACACATCATGCATATTGGTGGAGGGGTATGTCTCCTCCTCCCTCCCCTGCTGCCCTTCATTCACTCAACATACACACACACATACACACACACACACAGTTAAACTTCTCCTCAACCTGCGAACAGCATGAGGCCATAGGCAAATTAATGTTTGCACTTTCCATACATCTTTCACGCGATAGAGTCACAACTGTCACCATGCATCACTTCAGCGGGTACGAGGATGCGTGCAGACACAGCTCTATATATTCATGCCGTATTGAGAACACCACTCTCTCTCTAGTGTGTGTGTGTGTGTGTGTTGTGTATGAGCATGTATCAGTTTCCTGACACTCGTCCGTGGTCGCAGCCACGTGTGTTGGAGCTAGCTGACGGCACAGCGGTGTATATGACTGATGAATTATTAACAACGCCGTCAGCCGGATGCCCACGCTGCCTGTCCTCACATGCACTCATAATTTAGCATGCATCATCAGATGCATTAGGCGGTCCATTTTAACGCTGCTTAAAATAGAAAGAGTTTGTTGTGTAACATAAAACGTCTTTCTCTCTCGTCTCCTCTCGTTCTCTGTTCATAAACTGAAAGACGTTTAGTTTCACAAAGAACACATCGCGGCCTCGGAGGCTCAGCAAAACATCCTCTGCTCGCTTTTGTCTCCAAAAAAAATGTAAAAAATCCCTGACTTCAAAGGTGCTGTTATGTTTTTATTATTTATTTCTCAACTTTTTCATTATGCCGGCCGCGGTGTTCGCAGACAGATAAACGCCGGGTTCCTGGAGGAGAGAGTGAGGGAGGTCCATCCAATTACCTTTATCTGAAATGGAAGCAACACTTATCTGAAGGTTTCTCTAATATTCAGGAGGCCGTGTCATGTTAGCTGTGAGCCACTCTGACATCCGTTCAGCCGTGTCAAACTGTCCGGCGACTCCGCTGGGCTCAAAATTTAAACACCGTTGATCAGATCAGACTCCCAACAGATTTACTCTGCCTGATTTAAACTGTTTCTCAAACTATGGTACGAGTACCACTGGTGGTACGCGGAGGAATCCCTGAAATATATTTTAAAAATGAAATAAAACATATTATACTATCAAAATACTCCGTACTCGTCGTCACTTTCTTGCCCGTTGCACACAGACGAGCTCAGATGTGACGGAGGTGAAAAAAGTGGTTCAAAAACTCCAAACAGGAAATAAAATGTGCAGATCAGGAGTGCTGCTTTGCAACAAATTAGTTCTGGTTCTTGAGCCGGTTTCATTAAGGATTCAACAGTCAATAAATAATCGTCCCGGGAGTAATAAAACTGTCTGCAGCTGGGAAGGGTCGGCCTGGACTTACTGTATTTCAACGCTGTGGTACTCAGTGTGTGAAGTCTGAGAAATACCGCTGTATTAAAAACTGTTTTGGATCGATTCAAATTAAAAATCGACTTCAGACATTCGTGCTTCAGGATCTGAACTTCATGGCAGCTACAGTGCAAATGGAGCAGTCACTCACTGTCTGAAGTCTCCATCTGAGTTCACATCTAGACAAAGAAAAGTGAGTCTGCAGCAGAAACAAACACGTCTGTTCTCTCTGGTTCTCGTGCTCGATCGTACCTGACACCAAATGTTTTGAATCTGATTCTGGGACACATTTCTCAAACTGTATCACCACTTTTTGGACCCCGGCTGATTAAATCTGATTGTTTTTCATGTCGTCTTATATGAAGAATGTAATTTAGCATTTTCTCGAGGCATCTTGGGAAATAACATCCTCACTGTGTGCGTCTGTCTGCCGTCTGTGCTTTGATTATTGAATTAATCTTGTGACTTCATACCACTGAGATGCTGCGCTGCTTTGAACCATGCGTCATGGTGTGAGTGCATATTCAGTGGCTGCTTCATCACTACATGTCGTGGGTTGTGAATCGACACTGTGGAGCGCTGGCCTGCATCTCGTGCTGCTGTCTTTGCATGTGCTCCGTGTCCTGAACCTGCTGCTGCTGATTTTAATGCATCAACTGAAACACAGACATCAGAATGATTAAAGCTTTTCTCTCTCTCCTCTGTTCTGCGTCTTGTTCCTCGTCAGCCTGTCCAGGGCTTCGACTACGCCAAGAAGCACATGGGTCGAACGGGAGATGAGGCGGTCTCCGTTACCAAGGAGACGCTGGTCCTGGGGCTGCCTGTCCGAGACGCTCCGCTGTCGCTGTCACTGGATAAGAAGGTCCACCAGGACGGCACCGCCAGCAAGAGGCCTCCGTCTGCTGACATACACAAAGGAGGGTAAGGAAGGCGGTCACTGACCTCGCTTACGTATTTTCTTAGATGTGTTTTATTTGGATCAGTCAGAAGTAGCTAACAAATCACTGTGACACCTCAGATATATCAGATATGATGAAATCTGAGCGATATTTGCAGCTCAGTACTCAAAGAAACCTTTAAGTCAGGTCTGATAGATAACACGAAGCCAGAAGTAATCTTTTAAAATTAATATTATGTTATGGCTAAACATGGGCTGTATACATTCTAGCTAATATTATCATTCATTTGGAGAACGAGATAGATAGATAGATAGATAGATAGATAGATAGATAGATAGATAGATAGATAGATAGATAGATAGATAGATAGATAGATCGCCTGTAACACATTTGCCATACGTTAAAATGAACCTGAGATCGATCTAAATTTCAATTAAACCTGCTAAAATATTGGACATTTGCAGAGAAGTTAGACTTTTGCATGGAAATTAAACGTGCAGAGGAATTAAACTATGAAAATTAAACATCAGACTGCAGAGTTGTGTGATAATTGACCAAATGACCAATAACTTTCATGTTAGACACAAGCAGCAGCCTCCATGGCTGTGTAAGTGAAGCCGATACAGAAGTGCAGTTCCTCAAATGTCCACTTGAGGCTGGCTGCAGAAGTGAGTCAGTCTCCATAAGTCCCCATGTTCAAATGTCCAACTTCACAGCAGAAATAAACATGTTTACAGCCTGGTACAAAAAACAGTTTTGGTCTCTATAGCTAATTTCCCCGTTCATGATAACTGTACTGAGGGTGAATTTTTCAGTGGATGAACATTTTTTGGGAGGTTTTGCTTCTGGGTGTTAGAACAAACGTTTTTTTTAAGACACAGCTGTGAGAGGTGCCAGCCGGAGACTTTGGGAAATCACAGTGCTGACATCACAATACATAATTCATTACAAATGTGGAAGTCTGCTCATTCAGATCATGCCTGTAGCTCGTGAAGGGGAACCACAAAGTTTTTTTTTTTGTTTTTTTTTATTTTCGAGCAGCTGTTTCAGTCAGCGATCAAGCCAGAAAACAAAATCCAGAGCTTTTCAGGAGCAGGACCAGCCTTCAGTGTTTGTTTGTGCATCACGGTGTTAAGCCAGAGACAAGCCAGCGGTAAGCAGTGCACACTCTGACAGACTGACACCATCTGAAGATAAGTCCAGTGTTAACGAGGAGCTGTTTGGAGACAATAAGAGGAGACTGTTACAGACACATGGAAACTGATGCCGTGTGCTGCTGCAGAAGTAAGCATGAAGAAAATGAGTCATTGTGTTAACAGCCTCACACCTCTCCGAGCCACGGTCTGACACATGCCGGAAAGGTTTCCTTTGAGCGAAATGATGCTGTGAATTATAACAGGATATAAATGTAAATGACGAACAGGATGTAATTAACGTCTGGAACAGATTTCACTGCAGCTTTGACACCAGAGATTTTCGACACGGTTAGACAGAAACAGAATCAACAAAATTTGGTATGTGAGCTCCTGCTGCGAGTGAGGATGATGCACATTACCAGTTCAAATGATCCGAGCCTCACGAGAGGTCTGCTGGACCTGATGGAGCGAGCTGGAGTGAGTCAAATTCTCCTCTAATCATAAATATTACACCGTCTAGCAGCTGCTGCTGGTCTGCATTAAAACAGCCTCGGACACGATGGCTGCCTCGTCGTGTCCAAAATAACGATGAGTGAGATGTTTGCAGTCTCTCATTTGGGCTGCGTGTTGTGTGTTTTTCTGCTTTTTCTTCCTCTCAGAGTCGCACACACAGACGTCAAACACAAATTCCTCTTTACAGATCAGGTCACTGAACGTGAGCACCCATGACTTATGATGACATAACATAGGAGAGATTTAATAAAAGAATCTGATATATATAGAGGAGAAAAAAAAACTACAAGATTTACTTGTAATAAAAAGTTAAAACAATGTAGCAAATAATGTTTTTACGGTAAAGAACTGGCAGCTTTGGTAATAAATAAATACGGTAAAACCTTTTCTAATATTACGGTAAAAGGATGTTAGAAGGTTGGCATGATTTAAAAACTGCCAAACAATGACAGTAAAAGACCGTAAAATACAACAGTAAATATTACAGTGTTTTACTGTATAATAAGTCTCCAATATAAAATACTACTTTTTTCTGTATAAATTACTTTAAACCAAACATAAATATAAATAAAGGTTTTGTCATAAATAAAGCACTGTGTTTTTTATAGTAAATATGCCATGAAATATTACAGTGATAATTTACAGTCTTCATAATATAAAATATTACTTTATTCTGCATCCTGGTCTTTCCACAGAGATGCTAGCTCTGTCTATAACAGCTGTTCTCGAGTGTATTGGGTCTTCAGCTGTATCATGAAGGACTTCTTAAATGGTGCGAACAGCAGTCTGTCAGTCGTATTTTCTGTTGTTTCAAAGTGCAAAATTAAACTTGACTTTTTACATCATAATGTAACCTTAACAGGAAATATTCAAGCTGCACTTAGGGAACATTTTTTGCATGAATGTTCTTCCATACACATCCTCCCTACCTGGTGTTGTTAAACGTCCACTTCATTATTCATTTCACATGTTTTCAGTTGGACTTTCTGTTGCACGGCGGTGTCAAGATTGTTTCAGCCGCTCAGTCAGAAAGCAGAAAATCTACGTCCAGCTCTTTGAACTCAGATGTTCTGATGTTAAATAAGATTTTTGGATGAACTGTTTTCTCATCATTTCCAGTCAGGAAAGAAACTGTCCTCTCATTAGCCAGAATTACCGGCGCTGGATTTGATACAGCCCGCACTCTAATGAATGTCGAGCCTGTAACTGTAGCCCACACGTTTTTAAACATGGAATTAGAGGCTTTCTTGTTGCCAGATTCTGCATCCGTGACTGACTTTCAAGGGAAACCAGACGTACAGATCCATTAGGTTGTGTGCAGATAATTATCTACAAGGAGATGTGTGCAAAATAATTTGTCTTGGATTTCAGAAGAAACAAGTGTGATGTTCCTCCCCGAGTGCAGAATGTTTCTGCTTCTTGATTTCAAAGTTGAGTGAAAGGTTTTAAAGTTGTGTTTGCAGTTTAAAGACGGAGATTTCTTTCCAAACACATTAAATATGTTGCTGAAAACACGTGAAAAGACTTTGAACGATATGTTACTGAAACGTGGAGTCAGAGGTTCAAACAGTTTTTCAGGATTTTGTGGGCGGTCCTTAAAGGGCGGCTCGATGACACGCTGAGGCCGCCCTGAGCAGAGAGACAGAGATGAATTCATCTCAGCTCAGAGTGTCTCACTCAGTAGTTTCATAAACTTATTGATATTTTTAATCACTTGAATCTGGCTGGTTGGTTAATAACACTTTCTTTTTGGTCTGAAAAACTCAGAACTCATTTTTATTCTTTACACGTGAGTTCATGGAACAAAACAAAGTTAGTCAGACTTTTGTAATGAATAAACTTTCTGCTACAGCTTGTCATTTGCCCTCACAGTAGAGCAGAGACAGGTTTACTTTACTGTTACTGAGATAATTTAAGATTACAAAGATGGATGATGGATATTGTAGAATTCAGGGTGCGTTTGACGAGCCTCAGTCAAATCTTCATTTTTTATGTTTTCTGTCTCAATTTAGCGTTCAGACGTTTTCCACATATTTCATCTGTGTTTATTTTTTGTACTGATGTTCAATGTTCTCTGCACTAATCTTCTCTGTTGTTCTGTTTTGTATGCATGAGCGATGAATGTGATTTGCCAGAATTACAGTTTTAAACGCGTTTACCAAAAAGGCAGAACAGTCTCATCCCCGACAGACTTCGCTCGTTAAAATCTCTGCATGAAACATTTAGAACAAATGGATGAAGACACACTTTTTAAACTTTTCCATCCCCAGACATTTCTCTACTACGAGCTACACCCACACACCCACCCACACACCCACCCACACTGAGCGCTTACATCTTTCCTTAAGGGACGTCACAAATGAGATGCATCACGCCTCCTCGCACGGAAATGCTAATTCACAGAAGTCGTATTTACACACCGCTAAACAAAAATGAATGGAGGTGGGATTAGTTGTGCTTTGCTTCTCGAGGATGATAAACACACGTATATTTATAACCCCGGCTGTGGCCGTGCCAGAGGGAGCCATTCAGTGTAACAATGATGACAGTGTAAAACCCTGAAAGAGCTGGCACGGCGTGATAATCAGCTTTACCGACACGTACATCACACGGGGAGCCATTTTTCAAAGAAGGTATTATAGGTTATTCTACCACCTTGAGTGTGCACTAATTAGAAAATGAGGCTGTATCTCTTCCCGCTAACCGGTGCAGCGTGGAGCGCGATGGCATGAGAGGAGAGACTTCACACCAAAACAACAACAGAGCGTGCAATTAGAGCTGGACTTTAAGTGAGCGGAGAAACAGAGGCGACGTTTCCTCTCTTCAAATGAGAAAGAAGAAGAAGGAGAAGAAAGCGAGATAACAAAAGCGCTCATGGCAGTAAAGATAGATGACTCTGCCAAGAAAACCAAACTAAAGCTGCGTCTGAAGTCGTTCTCACTCATTAATAATTATATTTTGGAGACTCAGTAGGAAAGACATTAAAAGGACACATGCAGACAGATGAAGAGCGGTACACACTGTGTGTTTCAAACTCAGAAATCAACCTAATAAAACGGACGACATATAGAGTAATTATCTTTTTATTAGTAATGAAGCTGCCACTTCTGACGAGGGTCCGTCTACACTTTAACGTACACTACTCAGGTTCAGGATATTTGACTTTCAGGTGAAATTTAGAAAAAGTAAAAACTTTAGTACAGTGATATTATATCATGAAAGTATGGTGTTTAATTAGAAGCATGCAGTGGTAATTTCACCATCCAAAATATTGAAACAAAAGCTGGTGGTGTGTATAACACAACAAAACTCGTCAGCGTCTCAGTAACTCGTCACTTTGAGTCTTTGATTGATCACAGCTCGACTGGACGTCTCACGCGTCGACTTATGGCAACCTGCTGATAAATGAAGCAGAACATTTGGCGGTCGATTCGTGGATCAGATCAATGATTTTTACAGTTAATCACCCTGTCAGAGATCAGCATGTTCTGCAGTAAGTACTGAAACATCGAAGATTCAGAAATCTACAGAAGGTCAAATGAAGTTCACCTGTAAAGGTCAGAGTGCATTTCAGGTGCACTTCTTGTGCTGCGTGATGTTTTGTCAGGTGGTTACATGGTGTGAAGAGTCACTGCTGTAAAAGCTCAGTGAGCCAAACATCTGATTTCAGAAGTGTTCAGTGTTTCAGTTCAGCTGGACATGCTGAGACATTTTCTGTAATTTAGCAAAAATCCATTTGCTCATAATTTGTCTGCACAAGTTCAGAAAACAGTGAAACAACTGCCGTCCATGCACTGAAGACCGTGCTGTCGTCTCTGGATCAAGATGTTTGCTGAAACAAGAGAAAGTGTTGGAGGCAGCAGCAGCAGTCATTTCAGCTGCAGCTTCTTCGCTTGTCTTGAGGAAAGAGACGGCACAGGCTGAATGCTAACCACGGGGGGACAGTGGAAGGACGGTTTCATAGGGATGGCATTTATTCTGCTGGCCGTGTCCTCCAGAGACCCGCAGTGTGTGTGAGGCACAGAGAAGAAAGAGGGCCGGAGAGTCGACATCACTTTCCAGCAGTGTGATTATTGATTCTGTTGCTCGTCTCTCCGGCCTTCCCCGCACTGATTTACATTGAAGACACACTGTATTCCTCCCTGCATCCCTGCGGCTCTTTGCTTAATGCCACGACTTTTACTGTGACTCGGCCAGCCATTGACCGCCGCTCAGGCTGCACTGTGTGTGTGTGTGTGTGTGTGTGTGTGTGTGTGTGTGTGTGTTCACACAGACTGGGTGTTTGCCTCGCCTGTGGCTCTGTAATGTCCGGTCTTGCTGATCTGTGCATCTCACACCACCTGTAGTCGGGCCTGTCATGTTGTGTAGCTGCTCCAGCTTACATGCCTCAAGGCTGTGTGTGTGTATGACTGTATAACTGTGGTGTGTGTGTGTGTGTGTGTGGGAGGCAAGAACAAAGAGAATGAGTGCTATATGTCATCATATATTATATGTTGTTGGATGAGTTTATTGACTCTTCTAGAGTGTGTGTGTTTATGTGTGTGTGACGTGTGTACTGAGCTGTTTCCATCAAGGCCGCAGGCTGTTGAACAACCCGTCCATCAAGACTGTTGCTGCTCTGCTTGTCCTTTATTTGTGCTGTATTTACCCACGTTTAATATAGCAGATTTTTTTAAATGTGATTAATTCCCTTAGAGGTTAAAGTGTGACTTTCAGCTGTGAAATCCACAGTAATTTACTGTGTTTGTACCCAGTAAATTACTGTAAACTATTTCACAGTAGTATACTCTGTATTCAGTCAAAAACTACAGTAATTACAGTAACCAGATAATGTACCGTAGAGTTGCTTGTCAACAGCTGCCAGTTAGTAACTGTGAATTTCACAGTAACCGGTTTACAGTGTTTGTTTTCACTGATATATGATCACCTTAAAAATGAATCATTATGTTTTTATTAGCTTAGCATTGCCCTTTTATATCTGCATATGGAGCGGGTCCTCTTACACAGAGTCCACCATCTTTCGCCGCCATGTTTGTTATAGTAGCCCAGAAAGGTCAAATGGCTCTACAAAGTGTAGTAGAGCATCTACAGTGTTTGCTAGTTGCTAACGACTAACTGTTTAATGTTTTGTTAGAGAAGTTAAAGATGTGCAGCCTGGGTGGAGCTGATGAGGCCTTGTTGCTCAAACGAGCCACCCGTGTCTGTTGTACCAGGCTGTAAACATGTTTATTTCTGCTGTGAAGTTGGACATTTGAACATGGGGACTTATGGAGACTGACTCACTTTGTAGCCAGCCTCAAGTGGACGTTCGAGGAACTGCAATTTTTGGCATTTGCCGTTGGCTTCGTTTCACAGCCACGGAGGTACAGGCCCCTGAACCAGAACCAGAATCAATCAAATGACTACTGCCTGAAAAATAAAAGCATCGATCGCCTCTGATTTCTGCGGCCCAGAATTCCTAGCAGGATACGACCGACATCAGAGCCACACCACACAGTCTGAATACCGTAATGATCAATCACACAAGCACAGAGAAGATCTCAGAACACAGACAAAATCAGCCTGAAATGTGTAGCCACATGTCTCATGTGTGTGTCTGTGTGTTACAGACTGATGTGCAACACGTCTGCGGCTTTTTAAACGCTCCATTAATGTTTTTATGTAACGTTTTAATATTTAAAGTTGATAGACAGTGTGTTGTCAGTGTTAACTGCGAGGTGATGCCCTGTTTGTGTACACACTGAGACTCACAAACTCTCCCCTCCTCTCTCTCTCTCTCTCTCTCTCTCTCTCTCTCCCTTTACTCCCTTGCCTGTCTCTGTTGCCATGGATACTACAGGCGGTTGCCAAGTGAGGAGGACGGCTCGATGTCGAGTAACGGCTCCGGGAAGCTGAACACCAGCAAGAGCTCCTCGGCCCGGAGGACGGCGACCGGCAGCAGCAGCAAGAACGGCAAGGAGGAGCTGCACAAGAGGAGCACCAACGGTGAGGAGGAGGAGGAGGAGGAGGAGAGATTAAGTGAAGAACAAATACTTGGACAGATAGGCACTGAAAATCTGTCCCTCCATATGTTTGTGCCCACCACAGAGTCTGTCATTAACCCAAAAACTAAGGCACACACACCCTCATACTATCATATTTTACCCAAAGGATAATTAATATGAGCTAACGAAGTGCACAAAGAGTGAATACACTCATGCATACAGTGACTCAGCCCGCTGCTGCATCATGTAGCAGTCAGTCCTTACACATACTCACATCACACACTTGTGTACGCACAAAGCGCAGACGGAGACGTCTCAGGTGTTTGTGTTTCACTGTTTCAGGTGTTTTTAGTCGGCTTACTTCATTCCAGGATGCAAAGCTATAAAAAAAACAACAACAAAAAAAAAACGTCTGTTTTGAGATGAATGCCAGCAGTTGGTAACGCCTGAGCCTTAAGTGCTGCATCGAGTTACTTTTGAGTGGAATCACAGAGGAAAAGACAAGACCGTGGGTGGAAAGAGTTGTGACAGCATGCCGTCACATTCAGTGTTATTCTAATCCATACGACCTGCAGCATACGGTTTGTGCTTTGGAACAATGACTCACTGTCAAACCTGCAGCACACAGAGTGATCCTCATCGATATATGGTGGAGCTATTAAATAACAAATTAGCGCTTTAATTTTTAAGTAAACAACATTACAGTAATCTAGTTGCAAGATGAAATTTGGGTAGCATTTTGAGTCGGGTAAGGCCTGATTTTTTCTTTCCATAGTGAAGTGCGAAGCGCCACGACTTAGGGAGTCAGTGTTGATGTTGATGTCATGGTGTAGGTTTGGCTGGAAGAGCAGCAGTTTTTGGGAGGTTCAGCTGGAGGTGGTGGTGCCTTCAGACATGTAGATATGTCTGAGAGGCTTTCAGAGATCCGCGCAGACTAAGGTGGAAATGACAGATAGAGCTGAGTGTCATCTGCATAGAGGTGATACAAGAAGCCGTAGCTGGTCCTTGTCCTCCTTCAGACACGTGCTTGGTCTTTTTAGCTGGCACACCAACTTGTTTTAGAAGGCAATGTTAGCAAGACATTAAAAGGTCATGAGACAGCTTTGGTAAATTATTTATTAAGCGCTACTGAAGTCATTAGTTACAGCTTTTAACCTTACGTCTTACAGAGCTTTCCGGGATCACACTGCAGGAAACATCATCAGTATGTTGCTTAGATCAAATCAAGAACTTCACATCAGAAATATGTTTTTATTTTGATGTAGCCTCATTTCAGACGTCTGAATCACTGCCACCATCTTTGGGCATTTTGTTCATGTAGCCAGCTAACTAACAGAAAAACAACTGTGTGTAGGAGCTGTATGCAGCTTCAGCTTGTTATAAGTTCCATCCATTTTCTGTTAATGCTTATAGAGACAAACAATCATTTGTGCTCACATTTACACCCACTTTACCTGTTAACCTCCTACCAATGGCCTCCTTAGCTTCTGTGTTGAGGAAACAAACCCCCCCCTTCAAGAAGAAATCCGCTGAGCACAACGTCCAGCTGAATAAATCAAACACTCGGTCTGTCATTATCAAGCTATCACACATGCAGGAGAGGCGTCCACCCTTTAGGATGACCTGCTGCTTGTACTTTAACTTTGCTGCAGTGATTTGTGAAGTCCAGGGTGTGTCAGGACACCGGAGGGCACAACAGAGCTGCAGAGAGTCTAACCACGAGATTCCTGTTCAGAAACAGGATTATAAGCAACATATGTTTTTGTCTGCAGTAGTGGTTATCAGCAGTGGCAGTAAATGTACTGCATCTTTGATACGACTTGTTCAACCGATTACCAGGCACGTCTTTTTCCCAGCTCTGCAGACTCTGATTGCTCTGATCCCCGATAACGCTGCGACGTTGTTTCTGTTCAGTGACATTATAGGACGCTGTGATCTCTTTTGCATCAGCAAACCAGTGTTCACAGTAATTTGTGTGATTTATAGTGTTTATGCAGGCGGATGAATGAATACCCGGAGGATAGGATGAGTAATTGTTTCATTTTCTTACCACAGAGAACAGGAGATGGACAGAAAGTGTTTTCAGAAAAAAAATGTAAAGATAGAAATACAGTAAAGATAAGAAGAGGAATAAATAAAGTGTGACGTGAAGAAACAAATTTAAATGAATTCACACAAACTTCTGTAATACAACAGAAGCTTCTTTTCACCTGCTTGTGTTTGTTTCTCAGGTTTATATGAGTCTTGTCTGACATTTTCAGCTCTCATTATGTGATCTGAACAGTGATTTTATTGGCTAGTTAAAGGAGTAGTTTGACATTTTGAGAAAATCCTGCAGAGTTAGAAGAGAGTTGGTGTGAATAGCAAAGAGAAGGGGCTCCAGTACAGAGCCCTGGGGCATCCCTGCGGTAAGGTCGGGAGATACTACTAACATTATAACCTTACAGAGTACGTCTTATTTGAAAGTGGAATCAGATCTTGTTATGATCACGCTGCAGGAAGCATCATCAGTCTCTGAAGCTAAAACCTCCTTCATCTCCTACAAAGTAAAGAACATCAGAAATCTGTGTTGTGTTTTTGTTTTGATGTAGCCTCATTCCAGACGTCTGAATCACTGCCAGCATATTTTATTCGTTCAACAAATCAAATAGGTATGATGGGTTTGACGTTTTGAGAAAATGAAGACCGATGCCCCTCTAACATCGATCCAGGAGGTGATTAGCCTAGCTTAGCATAAAGACTGGAAGCAGGGGGAAACAGCTAGCCTAGCTCTGTTTAATCAGTGCACAAAGAGACGTGTCAAACTGTCCTGATGTAAAGCTGAGTGGCTCCTGGCTCTGTTCATATTGAGTACTATCCATTATTCTTATTTAAACAGTTCCTCAGTCTCACCAATATGTTCTCTATGGAAAGAGGTTAAAATTGAGTGTGTGTGTGTGTGTGTGTGTGTGTGTGTGATGTCACATATTTCATCCAGAGACTTTGATACCTTGTGAACGTCTTTAATCATAGCCGTGCTTCACTGTGCTATCAGATCAACTCAATGATGTTCTGCAGCACTTTTATGCTGATCAAGGGGACTTTAACTGTTTGAAGACAACCTGCTCTTTAATATTTTTCGTTTCCCACTTCCATATTATTACTGTGAGATCAATCAGGATCAGTGTAGTTAGCATATTGATGATAGCAGACATCAGTTACATCTCATTAGTCTGTCGCAGATCCTGCAGGAAAGTGAGAAAGTGTGGACACCGTTTGGTTTCTCTCATTTATTTAAGTTATTTTTAGTTTGTTTAAGAACGTCACGGCTGTAGTGTGGTGTGAGTATCACACAGATTAGTCCATATTACTAACCATCTTTAATCTGACGTACATTCTGGATATATTTTTCTCACACACGACTTTCAGAGCGATTGACCTTTAATAGATGACTTTGCAGAGGGACGGTGAAGGTGAGAGCACGGCAGGATGACAAGATTTTACCATAGATCAGGACTGATCTTCATTCAGATCAATCCCTTTCTACACAGCTAAATGTTAATGACAAAAACTGTCAATCACAAGTTGTTTTCATTAAAAAAAATGCAACTTTCTCTTTAATTTGATACCAAATGTCGTGTTATAAACTGAGTTTGATTCATAACACTAAACCTGCTGTAAATAGCTATTTCTTTCTCTAGAAGAATCATCAGCAGTACAGCTACATGAGTATAATTGTCAGATTTAATGTATTATTTAGAAAACAGCCTCTGTTTGCGCATGTTCTCGATGTTCAGTGGAAAACATACAGAAGACACTTAATATAAGAAAATGTCTTATATAACAGTTCCTGCAAAATGAAGTCATGTCGTTTCATCAATGAAAACTCCAGAAAGTGTTTTCCATGTTTAACAGCAGGCCGATGTTCAGCATGTGTTGTAACAGTATTAGAAATGGCCTCACGGAGCTCAGAGTGCACATTATTTACACGCCGTGTCGCCGTTTCCAATCTGGTTCATGGCCTCAGCTGCTCACGGCGCCACCTGTCCTGACCTTAGCTGTCATACCGTGATAGGAACAGCACCAAATAAAGCAGGCCGAGCTGCAGCTGCGATGAAGTGTGACAGCGTGGGTTTGGAGCTGAGTTAATGGCAGACTGTTGTAGCCCTACAACGAAGCAGTCTGCCATATGATGTCAGTCAGGCAGTGAGTCACGGCAGACCCAGTACAACACAACACTGTCCATCTGCTGCTCCCACCAACAGCATACACATAAATACAGGGAGCCTCGTATACTGTAAGACGCAGATGACACGATGCTATACAGCTGGAATCTAAATGTGTAGAACGGCCATGACAATGAGTTTTACACTGGAGACAAATGTCATACTGCTGTACATACACACTCTTTAATGTTTTTAGTTGGGCTCGTATTCGTTAGAGAACTTCTTAATAACACATCAGCACATTTATCATTGACTAGGACCAGGTAGTCTTAACAGAATCTCAAGACTTTATTCAGGTCCTTCATTTCCAAGCCAAACTTGTCAACCTCTGAATATTATCTATACACATTTTACAGAAAACGATCACTAATCACCAGTCAACAGCTGTGTTTGCTATCTGAAGCTCAAAACTCAACTCAACAACTATATTCGGCCTACATGTAAAGTTTGGCAAAACAAAATGCTCATGGACAAATATCGTCCAAGAAATCAACGCAGGAAGATGAAGTGCAGTCACACTTGGCCATCCTTCCTTAAAGGGCAGTGACGCCAGAGAGCATAAAAGACGACGATCAGACAGAACGACACGAGGAAGGTCAAATGAATTCAGCATGCTTGGCTGTGATTGGCTAAAATTGCAGTCTTTTCCCTCCAGTTTGATAATCATACTCAAAGGACTGAATAAAATTGCTCTGTCAATGATGTCGGGTGAATCCGTGATTGCAACATGGTAGATTCCTTCTCCCTTCTGACTCTTCATCTTCCTCTTCTTCACAGACCCGTACGAAGACCATTCAGGCTCTCTGCGTCTCATCACCATCAAACCTATGACTGCCCAGCCTACGTACTCCTACCCCTCCTCCTCATCCCACAGCCAAGACTCTGTGGTCCTCAACGGGGAGGTGGGTCCGCGCACAAACACACACATGCACACACACATATATATGCACGTATAGATAATGTACGCACACCCTCGAGGCTTTATCTCACTCGGCTGTGAGGTGAGTCTGCAGTGTTGACAGTATAGGGCAGAGCAAAAAATAGAACATCACGAGATCAACAGATACACAGAGTGCAGCAGCATTTGGTAACTGTGTACTGGAGATATTTCTCTGTCATACTCTTAATGCTTTGTGGTTTTATCCCCAAATCCTTCTGCCAGGGGCTTCGTGGAAAGATCGTGTTGTACCTCAACTCATCTGTAAAATAGAAAGGTCAGAAGAGTCTGAACCAGCGGTGTCAAACTCGTTTCAGTTCTGCTCAATTTCATCTCAAGTGGGCCGGAACAGTCGAAACGTACAAATAAATAAATCATCACGTTTGTTTAATTTTCTCTTGTTTCTTAACCAGAAAACTGTTGAACCAGAACACAAAAGGTACAACTGCAAGTGATCTTTAAATCAGCTGCGCCGTGTTTGGTTCAGTACAGCAGCTGTAAATTATTATTGTCTGTGATTACTGGGAGATTTTCATTATCGATTGATTATTTGGTCTCTATTCAGAAAATAGTAGTACACCAATCATTGTTTTCCTTAATGCAGTTTTTACACTTTGCAAAGTCACCTTGCGGGCTGGACTGGACCCTTTGGCGGCCCGGTTTTGGCCCACGGGCCGTATGTTTGGCACCCCTGGTCTAAACAGTTAGCTCAAACTAATGGACGGGTAATTACATGCACTCTGTCTTGATGAGTGCTCTTTTTTTACATCTTTTTATTGGTTTTTTGGTTCTACATACAATAACTGACCTGATAAGTCCGTTCAGGTGTTCTCAGTAACAGGTAATAGAACATACACTGATATGTGGTGGTGCGTACATTAGCAGTAGTGATGTAGGCAGTGGTGCATGCACACTGCCACCCACCATTGGGCAGTAGGTAGCTATGTGCATGCACCATACAGAACAACAACATAAGCTCTTGAAGAACTTGGAGAACCTTTTTATCCTCGAGCTGCTGAAGGTTCTTTGAGGAACTGAATCCAAAAAACACTGCAGCCTTGACCAAACCAACCCCCCAGAAATGACGCCAACGTCCACTTTATATATTCAATAGTATCCAGTTTAAAATCAATTTAAATGAACACACATGGAGTACGAGGGCTGGTGTCGAGGTATCATCTGAACGTTTGGGAACCACTGCTTCATGTTACTTTCTTAGGTTGCAGGCGTCTGTTATCCTGCCTCTCCTGTACTGTAGTATTACCATAACACGTCCTCTGGGACACATTGCACTGATACTGAATTTAGCTACAAACACAATATGCCTCCTCTAATCCCCTCTCCTCCTCCACCTCCACCCAGCCTGTCACCTCTCACTCTTTCCTCCCCTTATTCCACCTCAACCTCTCTGCAGCCGAGACAGCAGCGACACACGGGCTGATGATAAATTATCCTCCAATCTATTAACACAGAAGAAGAAAATCCCCTCGGGAGCTCTCCGGTTTTCCAGTTCGTCTACGATGGATTGGTGTACATTAGCAGAAAATATCATGTTTAGGGTGTGACACGTTCTGTGATCATCCTGCTGAAGGGAATGTTTGTTAAACACATCGATCTGTCTTCACAAGACAGAAAAAACTTTTACAAAATTAAAAAAAGTAAAAGCTCAGCACTCAGTTGGCTGCCTCTGAACACGTGCATGCAGACGGGGAAATGCGATTACTGTAGTTCGATACTTGAATGTTTCCAGGCAAACCACGGCGGGTTGAAGCAGAAGTCGGACATCGAGCACTACAGGAACAAACTGCGTCAGAAGGCCCGGAGGAAGGGCTACGGCGAGTTCTCGCTGTCCGAGACCGGCAGCCATGGTTACAGTCACCGTGACGCCAGGCACGGTAGGCACGACAACGGGCTCAAGGAGCCGATGACCGCCGAGGAGAAGAGGGCTTCCTTCGCGGGATGTCACAAGAGGTACGGAGTACAAGTTCCAAGAAACACCAGAAAAAAGCTTGTAGCTAAAACTGGTAAAAGACAAAACATGTAACAAACTCCTCTTACATGGAGTCCGCCATCTTGGCCGCCATGTTTGCTAGATGCTAACAGCTAACTGTTTCGTGTTTTGTAAGTTTAAGGAAGTTAAATGTCGACAAACATTGGATCATAGTTTTTATTTAGCACAAGAAAAACAATCTTTGCATCGAAGAAGCGAAAATATGAAGAAGCAATAGATTAGCTTCCCTTACGTCTTCGTCTTAGCTCTTATTAGCATCGGAACAGCTAGCTAAAGTCAACAAATACACAAAAACAATGCAGAACAAGTAACAGTGACCTGTTTGCTATGACCTGTAACTAAATACTATTTTTAAATATATGTATCTAAAAACTATCAACAGGCTACTCATGCAGTTGTGACAAAGACCTCTTTTGACACATGAAGGCCACCATAGCTTCTCCTACACAATTGGTATGGGAGGAGTAAGCAGGGACGGTTCTCACCACTAGATGTCACTAAATCTGTCACACTGTACCTTTAAACGCGTCATTGGAAAATATAAGAACGTCCCTTTAATCACACGCTTCATAAAACGTGACCAAATGTTTTGACAGCTCGATAAAAAATGTCTGACGAGCCCAAAATTAGAAGATTATGCTCAATAACACAACAAACAGCTGGGTCGTTCATAATAATACTGAAGTGTATGAAATTATTCTGTTTTTAATGTCATCATCGTGTATCAAATAGTTTGATGAATTTATGTTTTTGTGTGTGTGTGTGTGTGTGTGTGTGTGTGTGTGTGTAATCAGTAATTAAATGCAAAGCAAATTCTACTCTCACACCACGAATTATAAAACTGCTGTAGAGTGTAGTTGCTAAGCAACGCATAAGGAATGAGTGAGTAGTGAAGGGTGAGTTTCGGTCAACACATTAATATTTTACACTTTCATACAGATATGTGTCTGCTGTGTTTGCTTCTCTTTGTCACTGAAGGATTTAACACAGACAAAGAAACGCACTGAAACTTGAACTTAAAGCAGTTGATTGCAACAGGCTTTTATGTAAAAATCTGAATTAATTCCCTTTTTATATCCATTTTAATTAAAGTTTCTTTTCAACAGACAATAACAAAAGCAAGCAGTACATGGTTACCAAGGATTTTACTTATAAATAGACTTTGTTAGTTCTCAGGTAACCTTGATTCTGTGTTGGCTTCTTGAATTTGAAGAATGTGGACCTGGAAAGTCCTTGAATTTAATTTAACGTTTGAAAAGGTAACATCAAGTAATCAACAATCCAGTAAGGTTCATGGTCATAACAGAAAGTTAAATGACAATAATAATATATTAAATGAAAAAAAATGAAAGGCCCACAGGTGTTACAGTGTGTATACATACAGTACAGTCTGTGTTTTAGTCCTGTACTCAGTTACACTGTCATCTGCTCCTGGTAGGTTTCGCCTGTCTGAAAACCCAAAGCAGCTAGCTAGCTACAGCATTTTAAGAGTTTCTCTTCTGCACCTGTCCATCAGGTACTCCCACCCACGGGAGCCCACCTATTGGAGCCGGCAGTCTCTGAGCAGCCCGAGTCCAGTGGAGACGGAGATGGACCTCCTGGTGCTGAGGGAAAGATCCAGGAGGGGCATCCGAAACAACGGCTACGATGTGAGTAACTGGACTGTAAGTCCTGGAACCTTCTGATGTTCTTCGTTTAATTTCAAAACCAAATGTGAGACAAAAATTTAGCTAAACAGAATAAGATATCAGACATGACATTTTTAGTGATTTGAAGCAAATACCTCGACAAACCTTTAAGTTTAATCAGGGCCGAGGATGTGAAGGATTTACTGCAAGAGAAAAATATCCAGCGGCAAGATCGCGCAAAGCTTTGAAGAATTTCAGAGCCGGATCGTGTAACAAACTGTAATAGCAGCTCAGGTCTGATCTCTGACCAGGTGAGTCATACAGAGCGATGACGAAATCCTTCTTCTTTAAAATAGGTCACATGATGGTTGTCAAACTAATAAAATAATCTTCGGGGAGCATTTATAACTTTAATCCTTTACTCTCACTCTCTGGTGCTCTGAGCTCGCACACAGAGGATTGACAAATCACCTTTCTGTGAACTTTATAAACCTGCAGCGAGCAGAGGCAAAGGGAGGAAATGACAAAAAGATTAAAGAAGAAGAGATTGCTTCATTTTTAACGACTGAAAAGATGCAAAAAAAAAAAAAGGAAGAAGAAGGAGATAAAACGAGGACCGATGGAGTGAGCGAAATCTCTTTATGCTGCTTCCCTGCTGCACCACAGTAACAGCAGCGACTGTGCTACCTAGCTGAATGTCAATGACTCTGAATATGATTATGGCCTTCATGGATTCAGATGGGCGGCTCGATAGTGGTTAATAGCCTCGGATCCACCGAGCTGTTTGAAACGGCACACGGAGAATGGAGTGTGTCCGTGCAGGAGCGTGCATGTGTGTGTGTATTCGTGCAGACAATATCTCATCTCTTATCAGGTGGGTTTCATGCTTTAGAACAGTATATACAGTGTTTATGTTGGTTTGAGGCTACAGCTGGTTTACCTACTACATGTTTGTGTCTGCGTGCTGCTCTGCATTGTGTATGTGATTGTGTGTGTCGTCATGCTGGCTCATAATTTTGGATAATATCATCGTTTTCCAAACAAATTAATTCATGCAAATTTTAATTAACTGACAAAAAAGGTTTTGTTACTCATCAAGGTGACGACTTTATATTTGCACAGTGAGACAGTAAACTCAAAGTGCATTAAATCTGTCACACAGACAAAGGCACAAAATACATATTATACTTCATGTTCATGTAAATTCATAGCTAACACAAAATCAAATCAAATCAAATCAAATTTTATTTATATAGCCCAAAGTCACAAAACACAGTTTGCCTCAGAGGGCTTTACAATCTGTACAGGGAGTGACACCCTCTGTCCTTAGACCCTCGGTTCGAGTGAGGAAAAACTTGCCCACCAAAAAACCCTTTAACAGGGAAAAAAGGTGGAAGAAACCTCAGGAAGAGCCACAGAGGAGGGATCCCTCTCCCAGGACGGACAGACGTGCAATGGATGTCACGTGTACAGAACAAACCAACACAAACATATTGTACAATTACAATGAAATACAATAAATGATAGTATGATTACAGTAGCAGTGGAACTTGTGATAGAGTTAGAGGGACACAGATGGACAGCAGCAGTGAAACATTAACTGACTATAAACTATAGGAGAGATGTGGTAGCAATTATGACAGTGATGCTATATATAGTGGACATCAGCAGCAGACCACAGCAGCAGCCACGATCCACGAGAACCTGCTGGACAAGAAAGCACAGAAACTCCGGGGAAGAAGTTTAGTTAGTAACATGCGTTGATGGTAATGGTGATGGGGAGAGAGAGAGATCGAGAGAGAGAGAGAGAGAGAGAGAGAGAGAGGGTTTTCAGTAAAGGGAGATGTGACTGCATCTTCAACCATTACCGTGCCTGGCTAGGCATAACCCAGAAACAGACAGGCGGGGGGTGGGGGCAGTCTAGTCCTATGGCAGCATAACTAAGGGATGACCTGAGTCAGCACTAACTATAAGCGCTTTCAAAAAGGAAAGTCTTAAGTCTACTCTTGAAAGTGTTGACTGTGTCTGCCTCCTGAACCCAGAACGGTAGTTTGTTCCACAGAAGAGGAGCTTGATAGCTGAAAGCTCTGGCTCCCAATCTACTTTTGGAAACTATAGGAACCACAAGAGACCCAGCATTCTGAGAGCGCAGTGTTCTAGAGGGGTAGTAAGGTACTATGAGTTCTTTTAGATATGATGGTGCCTGGCCATGAAGAGCTTTGTATGTAAGGAGAAGAATTTTAAATTCAATTCTAGACTTAACAGGTAGCCAGTGCAAGGAAGCCAAAATGGGAGAGATGTGATCTCTGATCTTGGTTCCTGTCAGAACACGTGCAGCAGCATTCTGAATTAGCTGCAAAGACCTAAGAGACTTACTTGAGCAGCCTGATAACAAAGAGTTACAATAGTCCAGCCTAGAAGTAACAAATGCATGGACTAGTTTTTCTGCATCCGCTTGAGACACGATGCGTCTGATTTTGGCAATGTTGCGTAAGTGGAAGAATGCAGTCCTCGAAATTTGTTTTATGTGGACGTTAAAGGACAGATCCTGATCAAAAACAACTCCAAGATTCTTTACGGTGGAGCTGGAAGCCAGAGTGATCCCATCTAAGGTAACTAATTCTCCGGGAAGAGAATTTCTGAGGTGTTTAGGTCCAATTACAAGAACTTCAGTTTTGTCTGAATTCAGCATCAGAAAATTGTAGGTCATCCAACTTTTTATATCCTTAAGGCATGCTTGGAGTTTAGTTAATGGGTTGGTTTCATCAGGCTTGATCGACAAATATAATTGGGTGTCATCAGCATAACAATGAAAATTAATAGAGTGATTCCTAATAATGTTCCCTAGAGGAAGCATATATAAACTGAATAGAAGTGGTCCTAGTACAGAACCTTGTGGAACGCCGTGACAAACTTTAGTGTGCATGGAGGATTCATCATTGACGTGAACAAACTGAGATCGATCTAAGAAATATGACTTAAACCAGCTTAGGGCGGTTCCTTTGATACCAACTTGACGCTCCAGTCTATGTAAAAGAATTTGATGGTCAATGGTGTCAAATGCGGCACTAAGATCTAACAGGACAAGTACAGAGATGAGTCCTTTGTCTGATGCCATTAGGAGGTCATTTGTAACTTTGACTAGTGCGGTCTCTGTGCTATGATGCACTCTAAATCCTGACTGAAAATCCTCAAATAAACTGTTCTTATGGAGAAAGTCACACAGCTGTTTAGCTACAGCTTTCTCAAGTATCTTAGAGAGAAATGGAAGGTTTGATATTGGTCTGTAATTGGCTAAAACCTCTGGGTCTAGGGTGGGCTTTTTAAGAAGAGGTTTAATTACAGCTACTTTAAAGGACTGTGGTACATATCCTGATAAGACAGATTAATCATATCCAATAAAGAAGGGCTGACTAGAGGTAAGACATCCTTGACCAGCCTGGTTGGGATGGGGTCTAAGAGACAGGTTGACGGCTTAGATGAAGAAATTATTGAAGTTATTTGATGAAGGTCAATGGGAGAAAAACAGTCTAAATATATATCAGGTTTTACAGCTGTTTCCAGGATTGCTGTATCAGAATGCAGATCAGTGCTTGTCAAAGGCAAGGCGTGATGAATTTTGTCTCTAATAGTTATAATTTTATCATTAAAGAAGCTCATGAAGTCATTACTAGTTAGACCTAAAGGAATAGATGGGTCAATAGAGCTGCGGTTCTCTGTTAGCCTGGCTACAGTGCTGAAGAGAAACCTGGGGTTGTTCTGGCAAAATGGCAGCTATACTCGTCTTGCTACGAAGCGGGGACCGTGTGTTTTCCTGTGAGACAGCTCCAGGATCTCTGTGGATTATGAGGACAGTTTGACAGTTTTGACTTGGTTTTGTGTTTCTTTGTTTTATTTCGTAGCTCTCTCCCTGTCGCCTGTTTCGTTGGTTCCACCTGTGGTCCTGCCTGGTTATTAAGCTCCTGTGTTTTCCTTTGTTTCTTTGTCTGCTCGTTATGTGTCTGAAGCTTTCCTCTGTTCCCAGTTTTGTTCTTAGTTTTAGATTTTGGTTATTAAATTAAATTATTTGTTTGTATTTTGCCTGGATCACCAGCCACCACCTCTTAGTTTGTTTTATCTTTCCCGACAAGATGAGCGATTCCTTCTACGCACACTCCTGGTCTCTTAACCTCTGTCTACAGATTAATACTCTTACTGCTTGAATGTTATTACATTAAAACTATCTTTTTAAATGTGTCAGATTCCGGTCTTATGAATGTTATTTGTGTGCACAATATTTTTAAACATAATTACAGACCATGAATTTACTGTACTTCATTTTTAAATTTGTAGAAACACTATGAGTGTAACACATTTTTAACTTGTCACAACTGAACAAAGATCACAGCAGGAGGTAACTGCACAATAATTGATATATCCATTAATTCATTTTGTGATATTATCTTCAGCTACAGTATATTACCCAGCACGCAACTAAAGTGTGTATAAACTGTGATTTCCAAGCAGGTGTAACGGTACCACATGGGGCGGGTGTGGAAGTGAACAGACCACCGTTGTGTGTGGTGACACACGGCAGAAAAAAATGTCCAGCTTGGGCCACTCCAAGTAAAGACTGATCATGACATCTCGTGTAAACAATGATTGTAACGACGTCTTTAGAATTAATCGTGTTGAATTAAATTCAGTTGAAACATTCGGAAATTTACAGGCAGCGTTGATAAACATCCACGTCAGACGTGATTTAATACTTTATAAATCTGAAGAGAATGTATGAAAACGCACTCAGGTGCCAGTTTTTGAGTCACACCTAGCTAAAATAAAGTAAATGCTCCCTTCATGGAGGTTATAATGTCACGTTCAACAGCAAACAGCAGACGATCGTGCAGTTCAACAACTCATAAACTGAATATATTACATGTAACTGTAGCTGATGTGTATTACTGGAGTAGCTGCTCTCACGTCTGATGATTCTACCTGATAATTAGAGGACAAAATGAGAAAAATGGTTTTGTTTCTACGGCCTCCCGCTCCTGACCGTCTTAACTCACTAACTTTTATGAGTCCTGCCTGTTTTCCACCCTCTGTGTGAACTGACTGACACCAGCATCCTCCGTGTGCTGCTCAGAGCATTTGTTTCTTAGGAAACCAGAAATTCATGCAGTGTGTGGTCAGAGATGCTGATGTGATCTGTCAGGAAGACATCCACGTCCTCATCACTTCATAGACAAGTTGATGAATGCACCCCTGTATTTCTGACTGAGTGTGTGTGTGTGTGTGTGTGTGTGTTTGCTCTGCAGGGCGAACCAGAACCGTTTGAGGAGACCAACGTGGACCGCCTGATGAGCTCTCTGGGTTACGGAGGTGGATCCACTGGCACCGGGAACGGCAGCTTGGGGGTGAAAGCTCACCGCGGCTCCGACTCCTCCACACTTAGCTCCCAGCCATCCATTGACGAGGTCCGCACGCAGATGCATATGTTGCTAGGCAACGCCTTCAGCCTGGCACCTCCGGACCACGACCCCCCTTCTCCTCCAACCAAGTAAACTTGTATTTGTTTCTCAGCACATCTGCATGATTTGCAGCATTGTGTAGGAAAGAAAAGAGAGAGGTGCCCTGACATTCGATTTGAAATCCCAGAGTTGGAGAGCGCACAGCCCACTGCAAGCTGTTTTTCACAAAGTGGAGTAGATTTTTCTGAACATGTCTGCTTGATTATCTACTGCACACTGAAGAAACAGGGAAACTAAAGAGAGTAGGCGTGTATCTGTTGAGTCAACTTTTCTTTTGCTAATATTCCTCTCTCCCTCTCTCATCAGCAGTCACCACCATCACCACCACCATGCCCACAGAGCCTACAACCCGTCCCACACCAGCCACTACAGTGACGGGGTCACCAGCGCTCCGGGGACCATGAACCATCCCTGTGGAGGCAGGCAGAGGAGCACAGGCTACGAGGACATGCACCAGTGTAGCCTGCCCAAACCGGTGAGCACTCGGAGGAAGTCACAGGGAGGAATTATGAGTACAGTACAGTATGCAGAAAAGTTTTGGTTTTATAAGTCCATGCTCACATCTCATATCTCATCATATCATTAATATGTGACAGACTTTGCTGTCAACAAGCTTTTTGAAATAAAAAGTAGATCCAGTAACGAGCTTTCACAGTGATGTCTGTAGAGGAAACAGGATGGGTGACAACGATTTTAAAAGCAGACCACAAAAATACACCATTACATTTCATAACACATTTCAAAAATATGAACAGAAAAATCAGAGTTGCAAAAGTTGTAAATAAATCTCGATTTGTAGATTATATACAGTCCACGTGGCTGAAGTGTTTGCAACCAGTTGCCTATGAATCCAGTTCAAACAGAGTAGCGTTAATTTGGAGTTACGTTTATGTCCATCTGATAAATGTTCACTCTCCACTTTTTGTCTGTTTTTGGTCTCCACCGACTCCTGTGGAAACTTTAGCACTCTGTTCAGCAGAAAGCGGCAAACTCTGTGTGCTGTTTGTTGCTGGGCAGGTGGCAGAGCTCAGTAACAACAGAGGAGCGAGAGTCAACCAAAACAACGAGCTAAAAGAGACTAAAACATGGATTTGATGGATGATTCTCTGCGGGTTCACATCTTGACACTTTTTACATTACATATATTGTAGCCAATTAATTCAATGTTTATATAACAAAATATATTATAGCAGCTTTAAAGTGTTACAGTAAAAGCACTCATCAGTTCAGAATGTTGAATAATTAATAAATTAAGCAGAATATTATTATAACCTGCTGCTGAATTTAATCCATAACAATTTATTTTGCGTGTAAAATATCAGTTTTAAAGCCACAAAGTTATGAAGGAAAAATAGTGTTTCTCTTTCAAAAGCAGTACCACGAAATGAGTACAAGTACATTAAAATTGTGCTTTAGTTAATGTGCTTAATTACTTTACACTTGCACCTTGAGCTTTAATTCATCCTATCATCTTGCTATGCTCCTAAAAACTTGAAAAGTGCTGCTAAAAAAAATAAAGCTTCTTTGAGCCTGTCAGCTTCATGCAAATTCAGGCTCCCATGCATATTCAGCTTTTATTTTCATTTTTGCACACAGTGAATTATCCGTGTATGAAGCCGTGCAAGTCGAATTTTCTGCAAATTCATTCAAACATTTCATGAAACCGGCAGCGCTCAGTAGATCTGTTGAAATATTTGCACAGAGAGTTTGAACGTTCAGAAAAGCTGCCGTCAGTGCTGCCTGCGTGCGCGTTGCCAGCAGCTGATCAGGAAGGGAGAGCTTTGCAGAGATTAACTCCGACTGAGGATTGAACACCAACCAACAAATCAAATTGCCTCACACAGCTTGAATATGTATCTTCTGTTTTGCTCTGATCAGACGCTCATCCGTTTCTGCAGCCGTCTTCACTTATCGTGGTTTATTGTTTCTCCGCTTTGTGTATTTGACGTCGACTTCAGCTTCTGTTGATGTGTTTTCTACTCGTACTGTAGAATCCAAATCATTACATAGATTTATGAATCACATTTGTGGCTCCTGCAGGGTTTCCGGTTCACCCAGCTTCCTGATATGGGCATCGGGTCTCCTCCGCCACTGATTCCCTCTAGACCAGGACCACCACCTGGGACCTCAGTACGACGGTAATACAAACACACACACACACACACACACACACACAAATGTTGACAACTACAGGCTTTTGAATGAGAGAAGATATTAAAAATATTAAAAATAAGATGAAATTTAAATGAATAAAAACTGAGAACACTCCGTTCCCTCTATAACAGACTGAAGTCTTCTAACTGAAAATATTCAGAGGTCAAATTTAAAGTGAATGTTCACATATAGAATTCGTGAGAGACTTCTCAGCCAATCAAAAAGCAGCTCTGGGTCTGATCACTGTATCAGATAAATATATAAATTCACTGAGGAGAAAAGAGAGCCAAACAAAAGCTTCAGAATGTTAATCTGCATCATTTGAAGCGTCCTCGCTGCCTCTCACTCCTCACACACGTTAGTCTGCATCGTTTGAACTGAGCCGCTTCTTCATTTAAATGCTGTTGCCGTGTGCGCCGTGTTGCTGGGCACTTTAAGCACTGCAGGGAGTGATTGACTGCTCGGCGGCTGCGGCTCGTGCAGAGGGGCATGTTCGCCATCTAGTGGACAGACAGACACAGTAACATCTCCAGCTGTGATGTACTGCAGACTAAGATTTTAAGGACTGTGTGTGACCGAAACAGCGCTGATATTTTCATTCATAATTTTGAAACTGTGTGTGTGAGAGAGTCGTTCTTGCATTAAATCCAGAAACGTGACTGTTTTAGTCATTAATGGATCATCGTACATGAGTTCCTCCGTGAAGAAAAGAGTGCAGCATTTTAATTCCTCCTTAACATGCACGGCGAGGCATTAGTGTGCACGGTGCATCATGGTCCTGACAGCGACATCATCCGTCCATCCTGCTGTAGTCAAACATGTGCAGTGTTTTCAGAGGAGAGGAGGCTGCTGCGATGGAGAGAACCGTCAGACTGAAAATAGAAAATGATTCTAATGTTCTCGGAACATGAGTCATGAGTCGAAGTACGCAGACACCAACAAGAAAGAATCGTTCAGATTTTTCATGTTTTCATTGACGTCAGTGATGATGAATTTACTTTTATTCTCTTTATTGCCGGAAAACAATTTAATGGAGAAACTGAATCCTTTATTGATTTTTTTTTTTCAGGATATCAGGATGTGAAACACCTCAACCCTTAAAAATAAATAAAGGTTCAGGTTAGAGCCTGTGAGGTTCTGAAGGTGACGCCAAAGGGGAACCTTTTACTGACGGGTTCTTCACAGAACCAGCTGCTGCAAAGAGTCACATTAAAGAACCAGTAATCATTTTAATAATAATCTGAGAGTACAGAAATGTTTCTATTCCAATTTATTCATTAATTCTATTATTATATTAAATGTAGAACATAAACTTATTAGACATTTTAATTAATTGTTAATTGTGGCTCTGTGTTTATTGTCACGTCGACAGTTCATCATGCTTGTCTCTTCTTTCATGTCCTCTAATGCTAAGTGTTAGCACTGTTTGCTATCTGTTATAAAACTGAGTGACGCTCTCCGTCAAAGCATGAAGCTGCAGCGGCCTTTCTAAAGCCAGTGTTTGGTTTGTCCATTCTGGGCGTCTGTAGATGACTTTGAGTTCAGACGGCCTGCTTTCATCTCTTCAGTTCACATACAAACTGTCAACTCGACAAACTTTCAAACTAAAATCTCAAATGTTCTCAGCGATGACGCCGTCTGAGTGCTTCAAGCTAAACTGCAGCTATCGTTCCCACTAACAGGCCGACTGTTGCCTTTTACAGTCGGTTGATTTTCTCGATTTAGAAACTTTTGAATAAAAGATTTCCTCCTCACTCGATGTTTGCAAAGACTACTGAGTGTAACAGATTTTCTCATCTCAGCTTTAACTTCTTCATTTCTATCTTCATTTCTCCGCTCGCAGCTCCACCCCTGATGTTAGTCTGAAGCCTCGTGTGTCGGAGGCCTCAGACCTGCAGGCCCAGCAGCACAACGGCGCCCCGTACCTGCCGCTGTCCAGGACCCCCTTTCCTGCCGTCACCGTCGACCAGTCCATCAGCACCTACTCAGGTATGGCACGCGGCTGACGTGCAGATTGAAGCTGTGATGAGTGACGTCCAGTCGTGGGTTAAATCCATCTTTACATCTTGCAGGAAACCCAATAACAGCCGTCTACGCTATATCAGCCAACCGTCCGGGTTACTCAGACTACTTCGTCATGTCGCCGCCGTCCTCGTACCGTAGCCCGTCCTGGATGTCCTACCCGCCCGAGCCAGAAGACCTGCCGCGGCAGTGGAACGACACACCGGTGAGACTCGTGCAGCTCCATCACAGTGTAGCTCACATTGCATAACAAGCTGCAGACTCTCTGTTACAGAGACTTCTGTCAGCATGTGTGAAGCAGTTCTCCTCTTCTCTCCCTGCAGAACTCACGTCACCTCGAAACCATCTGCTGAAGTCGTCTGCCTGTGACACAGAGTAGCTTGGTGGGTAATAGCACCGATCACATGCAGCAGGCCGTGTGCAGGTGAAACATAACACAGAAAAAGTCTTCAGGACTGTCCAGGGTGTCGCCGTGAACGTGCTCGCTGAGTTTAACAATCCAAAACAATCTAAATATTTCAACATTTCACTCCAAAAATCAGCGTGTGAACACTCTGTTGAAACGCCTTATCGATTCTTGTCTTCCTGGAACTAAAAGCCTTCGGCGTGTTCTTTGATCCAGACACCAAAAACATGATCTCTTCTAAAGTTTCGATTGCAGAGCGGCCCCGCAGGTGAAAGGAAAGTCTGACAGCATCAAACGTGTGCGGCGGCGCTCAGAGGAACGCCGTACCTGCACGCCTGACGCCGTTTTGAAGTCAGTTAAAAGAATATTTGAAACTCAGCCCGGCGCAGAAGATGAAACGCTGTGTGTGCTGAAGTCTATTTACATACAGCAGGAGCCCTGAAATTAGATCAAAATACAGAAATAAAGATGAATAAATAACAACCGCTAAATAAATGATGAGAAGATTAAAAACAGGAGCACATCCCACAAAAACTCTTTAGAATGAGTTATTGATTCTGCTAACGAGATCTAATCATCAGCTGCCACAGAGTGACATCAACCTGCACGGCTGCTGAATGAATATGACATCATTCAGCGTGACGGTCAAACTTTCTCTGACTGACGGACGTCCAGCGTCCTGCAGATCAACACGGACGCTGCATTTGATTATCAATCATCCATTTTTTGCCATAACTTGTTAATAAGTTTCTATCTGAGTGGACGGAACATTGCGACACAGGTGGACTACATTCACAGGTGACACGTTTTGTAGTCCAACCTCTGGACTTTGTAGTTTTATCACAGACACGTCAATAACATCATAACACATGATGACGTAGTCTAGTGTCTCCTCCTCACCTTGACCTCAAGATGTGTCTGATCAAGGTCAAAGAAAAGTGTTTAGGAAACATGTTTAGGAAAAGTGTTTAGGAAAGGACATAGGAGGTGATTTTTTTGCTGGTGTTCAGGCCTTTATGCTGAAAGGACACAAACAGTCACATGTCTGTCTGCAGAGTGAAACATTCGTCCTCTCTCTGTTTTCCTCCAGGTGTCTCCTTGGATGGGCAGAGGACCTCCCTCTCACTGAAACCTCTCCGGAGCTTCATCACCTCCTCCTGTCTGATTCATTCATCACCAGTGGGCCCCCCTGCTTTACTCCCAGCTCCCTCCCTCTCTCTCTCCACTGGCCTGTCCTCCGTCTCCCCCTCTGCTCCGAGCTCTGCTTCAGTCTCCTCAACAATGCAAACGTTCAGCCATAATTCTCTCTGGTCCCTCTGCCCTCCCCTTCCTCTTCCCCCTTGTGTAACTATCTCTATGTAGACTGTCTCTTGTGTGGTGACCCGACCACCACTGTACACCAGGAGGCCCCTCACAGTGCTGAACTGAGCTGAGCTGAGCCGTACTGCGCTTCCCCACGCTGAGCGGGGCGAGTACAGTACGGCGTGAAAAGGGCGGGCCTTCCTTCTCCGCCCACCCCCAGCGATCATCATCGTACAGTAACTGCCATCCGCCCAGCACACGATGGCTCACAGCGCTGCGTTATCAGTGCCCCCCCCAGCCATGGCCAGTAGTCTGCTCCTCCTCTGAACTGGACTTGGACTTGGACTGGACCATCCTGGACTTGGTCCACCGTGAAGCCAGGAAAGCTGGACTGACTTAAAAACTGTGCTTTTTTTGATGAATCCAAAATTCCTATGTAAACCTTCTACAGCTGGTTAATATGTGTATTTTAAACTTAAGTGAGGAAAAAAAAATCAAAAGGAAAAAGGACAAAAAAAATTCTCTCGTCTTGAGCTGTCTCAATTTCAGTTTTTGGATATTCGTGTGCTTTTGTCTTTTACTTTTGTGCATTGATTATTATCAATGGATTACTGTACAAAAAAGAAGTCGTGAGTGTTTAACTTTCACTCACTTTATTTCAAGGCAAAAAAAATCTATATATTACATTCTTCAAAACAGAAACCGGCGGCTTAGTTGTCTGTGGTTATGATGGCATTTCTGTACTTTTTAAAAAAAAGAGTTACTTCATTTACCTTTTTTTTTTTTCCTTCCTCAGATTCAACAATGAAAAACAAGAATTAGTCACTTTGTTCTGTCCGTCATCTGATTATGAAGTTTTTGTCCGCGAACCATCAGGCAGACCCGAGTCCAATCCAGCCGCTGCACGGTTCGTCTGACTCACCTGCTGAGCTAGCCTGCCTTTATGGTGGCTACTTGAGTCTAGACACAACCAGACACGAGTCCAGCTTGTCTTTTCTTTCTTCTACTTCTGAGAGATATGGTTTATTTTGTGTACGCAAGATTTCCAACAACTGGCACGGGACTTTATCGACGCCACACTTTATCTCCGTACAAGAGATTCCCAAATACAACAACTAAACCGGCGTAGCTTGGCTTGGCGGCCAAAAGCTAGTTGGCTTCCTCCTCTGGCGACACACCTGTGCCTCGCCCTACCTGACCTGCTACCCCAAACTGGCCAAAAAATGTCTCCTCCGGTTACGATAACTCAGACTTGAACTGATCTGGATTCCGGTTTTGACTCGGGTCTGTCACAGTTATGTGAACACATCAGTATTCTTAGAAAAAAACAGTTCTTTTACTTGAAAGGTGTCTACTGTATTCTACTGTATAAGGAAATTTGACTTTTGGTTATTTTGGTCTTGATGAAGAGGGATGAATATCGGGGTCGTTGGACCGTGGTGTAGTACTGTTCCAGAAGAGACTTGCCGGGCTCAGACGAGCCGTATATGTAACGACTAAATGTATTACTGTATATAGCAGATGATTTAACGAAGAGATTTATGCAAGTACTTGTGGGAGGGATAGTTTGCTTGATAATGTTCTGACGCCATTTTTCTCTTTCAGTTTATGATGTGGGACGGTCAGACTGTTTGTGAATCTCCTTGACTTTCCGAAGGATGCACACATTTCAGTATCATCTGCAGTGTTTTCATGGTTTTACCAACACAGAGGAGAAAATATGACAGAGTATTAGAAAAGAGTTTAGGCAGTAGAAGGCACTGGTTGAGCAGATCTTGCCCAGCGTTGACGGTACTCTCTATGTTTGAGCGAAGCTAATATAGCCATAATAGTCAAAAATAATGCAATTTTTTAGTACAAAGAATGTCACAGTCTAAATTATATTTACCCTCATTTTTTCTGAGGAGAACTGAGAATAAGTGAGCACACTGTATGTACGGCTCCTCATCATTTAGATGGTACTAAAAGGAGATTATAGCCATATATTAACTTCACCAAGTGGACATAAAACAGCTAAGATATACAGTGTTATATTTAAAAGTGGCCAGTGATACCAAATGAGAGTATATTAGAGAGGAAATGACGAGGCATGGAGAGAAATGCAAAGATAGGATTGTAAGTAAGAGTTTAACATGAAACGAGCACTTTTATATGAAGAGCCTGAACCTGGAAGGAAAGAGCAGCATCAATGCAAACTGTGCTGTTGTATAGCATGAAATATTCAGATTATATAAATCTATAAAACATTTCCTGAAACTGTAAATGCATAATCAAAATTTTAAAAAATGTTTTTTCAGCTGAATTCTGATTCTTAAAGGTCCAGTGTGTCGGATTTAGTGACATCTAGCTGCAAACTACGAGGTACGAAACAAGTGAAAAACATGAAATCTATTTAGAGCTTGTGTTTGGTTTGTCCGTTCTGGGCTACTGTAGAAACATGGCGGACTCCATGGAAGAGGACCCGCTCCCTCTGTGGATATAAGTAGCTCATTCAAAACATAAATTAAATAAGAAGGCGACCTGGTCTGATCAATCACATAGTGTCACATGTGTCGCATACCTGGTTTGACACCAACCTCCTGAGAATTGTTGCAGACCATGAACCCCTTTTCATGGAAACAGTTTCCCCTGATGGCAGCTGGACAATGCTCCGTGCCACAAAGCAAACAAGTTCAAGGTGTTGACTCGGCCTCCACGTTCCCCAGATCTCACTTCAATCGAGCATCTGTGGGACGTGCTGGACAAACAAGTCCGATCCTTGGAGGCCTTGAAGGCCTTGAAGGATCTGCTGCAGCAAAAAACATCTTGTTTTGTTTTTAGGTGCTTGTGCACAAATAATAAAAAAAATATTATGGCAAGTATATTTCCTATTTCGGCGATTCATTTCTTTAAATCTTACACACTGGACCTTTAAATCTGACTGAAATATAAATACGCCAGCTTTGAAACTGCATTTAGACAATTTAGACAGTCATGTAGGGAGATAAGATTTACAGAAAATATATTTTGACACTTGAATTTATACAGGAAACAAACTTACACGGGTTGGTGGGGATTGACTTTTGACCTCAGCATTTTTAAAGTCCCAAACTACGACCCAGCCTGAACATCTTTGACTTCAAGTTTAAATTCCAAAAGGAAAAATCAACATATGGAAAATATCTGCATACATTTAATAGTGTGTGTAGAAAGTAGCACAGACAGAGATACAGATATTCCTCCCTTTTCTAGATCTAGGCCTGCGCGTGATGAAATATTAAACGTGGATATTTATGGAAAAGAAAGTGAAGGTGAGCTGACAGATGGAGCTTTATGAGCGCACACGGTGCTAACGGTGTTTTGAGTCATTATCATCTCTGGAGACCTGCAGCAACCATCATATTTAAAAATCATACTCAGTGTACAAAGTCATGTGTGGCTGAAGAGAAAACACTTCCACTCATGTTTGTGGTTTTATTTGACTCCATGTTGAGGCGATGCGGGCGTGCGGGTGGGCGGGTTTTGGTTTCTAAGCGGTAACTTTAAGAAGGACACTTGATGCTATGCTATAAGTCGATGTGCAATGTTTGTGCTTTACACGGGTAGCGGCGAGATGCTTTTATTGACGACGGACTCTGGGATGGACTGACTGTCAGTAGTTTTTATTCTTTCTGCCGTTCGAGCCACGTCATGATGCTGTGACGTCATGGTGGCGCTGATGATGTCACACTATCGTCACTCGGGTGTTGATGAGGTCACAGTGGCGACAACACTGAATGCTGTTGGATGTAGTTATGCAGAAAAAAAAAACTTTTTGGTGAATTTAAACAATAAAGACAAATTACAATTCTCGGCTCTCGTGCTTTATTTCAGTTTACAGCACTGGTCATCTCGCTGTCATGGCTCCTGTCAGTGGGTGGGATGTATTTGGCAGCAAGTGAACACGTTGCCCTCAAAGCTGACGTGTTAGAAGCAGGAAAAAAATAAAGATTTAGAGCACAAACTGTAGAGATAGTACAAACTGTATTGATCCCTCAAGCAGTCACTCAAGTTTTTCATGCATTTTACCTGAAATACACCCACACATGCACACCTTGCTCGACAGTGGCCAGGAGGTGAACGGGCACCTCTCCAGCTAACCAGTCCACCCTCTGCACCTCTATACTCTACGTCCACTCTCTCTCCGGTTCCCATCCAGGTCCCTACAGACTGAGGTACTGCCGTCTCTTTTGAACTTTGAGCGACTTTGACGAGAAGACGACTGCGTCAGATCATTTCCGAAACTGCAGCCCTTGTGGTGTGTTCTCCTTTGGCCCATGTGGCGTGATCCAATGTGCTGGTTCTGATAGAAAGGTATCAAGTTATATGGGGCTGCAGTCAGGGTGCCCATGCTGACTTCAGACCACGGAGCGATGGAAGAAGGTGGCCTGGTCTGATGAATCATGTTGGGTCTCATGTGTCACATACCTGGTTGCACTTTTGGAGGAAGGCATGCTTCAGGCACTGTTCTACTGGGAAACGTTGGGTCCTGCCATTCATGTGGATGTTACTTTGACACCAGCTACCTTTGCACAGACCATGAACACCCTTTCATGGAAACAGTATCCCCTGCTGGCAGCTGGACACTGCTCCCTGCCACAAAGCAAACAAGGTTCAGGAGCGGACTGAGGAACACAACAACGACTTCAAGGTGTTGACTCGGCCTACCCAGATCTCACTTCAATCGAGCATCTGTGGGACGTGCTGGACAAACAAGTCCGATCCTCGGAGGCCTCACCTCGCAACTTCCAGGACTTGAAGGATCTGCTGCTGGTGTTTTGATGCCGGATGTCACAGCACGCCTCCAGAGGTCTAATGGAGTCCATTAATTAATAATATGAATACACACCAATCAGCCATAACATTATGACCACCTGCCTCATCGTGTAGGTCACCTTTTGCTTCCCTGACTGGTCGAGACATGAACTGCTGTGCATGTTCAGTAAGTGATCAACTTAAAACCACTAGAGGGAGGCAGACACACACACACACACACAGAGTATCTCCAGCTCCCCTTCAGCCACCTCCTGAAATCTCTCATAGCAACTGATCAAAAGCACTTGTCTGTTCATGTTCGTGTTGTTTGTGCTGGCAGCCACACGCAAAAGAAGAAAAAGATATTCTGTTTTACGCCGAGGCCGTAGAATAATGAACAAAACATGTCTGTTTCTGTGAAGCCGAGCTGCTGCAACAGTTCTTCTGTCAGTGACCTTGACTCTTCACACGCAGGCAAACTGTTAGTCAACAGGATGAAATGTAGCCACAGCGAGGACTGACTCAGCCGTGAGTCACCGTACATATAAACCTGCTTCTTCATGTGTCTGATTGCAGCCTCAAGGAATAATAATATTTCTTTTGCTTTAGAAAATATTGGAATAAAGTGAAGGGAATAACTCAGGTTTGTTCCTGATCTAAAGAAAGAGCAGCGGTCCATGGCAGAAACAGATATTTATGTTTTCACAAAGCGAATCGATGTCATCGATAGTCCTGTCCAATCAGCTACCAGCTCATATATTAAACTTTTCAGCCAATTTTAAATGCAAGTTTGAGAAATATTTTATTTCCTGAAATGTAATTTAATACCTGACAGGCTCGACAATCTTCAGAAATCACTCGGATGAATGTACATTTTTCTTTTAAGATTCATCTGCGTGGAGAAAATTCCTCTGCACTTAAATTTAACATGTCGTGACCTCATGACCAGCTTAGAAGGTGCAGCCGTGTCGTGTTCACTACTTAAAATGAGCAATATTTGCATGTTATACACAGATTTTTAATGTCCACGATGCTGTAATTCTAAGAATAGTTAACATGGTGATTGAACTATTTATGGATTATCTTTAAAACTTGTCTGGATCAGACAATCGAAGCCGTTCAAGTCGAAGCGTCCTTGGAGACGATACTGAACTCCAAATGTCTTCCGAACGCTGCGCTAACGTCGGTGTTTGAATGTCATGAGCAGCAGGGGTCCTCTGGTGCTGGGAAATGAAGCCGATGCGGAAGTGCCAAACTGCAGTTCCTCTAACGTCCACCTGAGGCTGGCTCCAGAAGTGAGTCAGTCTCCATAAGTCCCCATGTTCAAATGTCCACCTTCACAGCAGAAATAAACATGTTTACAGCCTGGTACAAAAAACAGTTTTGGTCTCTATAGCTAATTTCCCCGTTCATGACAACTCTGACAATCTGTTCAGACGATATTAAGACTTGAAGTTGTGCATAATTAACAGCGTCGCTGCTTGATTGGCAGGTCAGAGGATCATCTCATGATCCACGTCTTTGCTGATATTTAGATTAGACGGGCGGTTGTGGGGCGTATTTTCGGCTTCGGAAACCTGTGGGTGGCACCGCTCAGGCTGTGTCCGTTCTTCAAACTGTCACTGGTTTGCGCCTCATGTAGCACCCTGTGTGAGTTGGTTCATCAGCGATTTTTATCGGATGACAGCTGGACATTATCTCAATGAGTCTATGGAGCAGAAAACTACAAAGAAATGAGCTGAAAGGCACTAAAATATTTGGCAGAGCTGAGGTGAACTGCTGAGTGGCTCCGTCACTACAAACAGCTTTACGTTACACACTGCGGTCCATTCTTAAGATATTAATGTTAATTAGCGCAGCTTTAAGTTCACCTTGGCCCGAGTGTCAGAGTCCTGTTCTGTTCTGCGGTGAAGGACTCGTTTGGACGCCGTGAAAAGAAGCTCGACATGATGAAAAGGCTTTTTTGGAAAGCTTTGATGGGCTCTGTGCAAACACTGAACAGCCTGCCTTTGTGCTTGCTCAGGTGCCTCGTGTTTGTGATATTCTTCATCCTGTCTTGGCTTTGGTCAGCTTGTCTCTCCGGTGCTAATCCCCCTGCGCTCTCATGCGGGAGGTTGATGTTGTACTCAGCTAAAAGCTGCCAGATTTCGCCCAGAACAGCATCTTTCCTCAGCAGCTGTGTGTGTGTGCGAGTGTGTGTTAAATGATGCTGTTTCAGCTCTACGGGCCTTTGGCATGAGCGGCAGGGCCGATGTAATGAGTCCTATTTAACAGCTCTACACCGTACTCTGTGTGCAGTTATGTGTGTGTGTGTGTGTCTGTGTGTGTGCTTAATTTCTCTAGCCAGTAATTAATGGCTAATCTCTCTAAGTCAAACAAATGGGAATAAAAAGAGCGGGCTACTCAGCCGGAGATCAGAGCATGATTTCAGGGCTTACACCGCTCAGAGGAATTAGATCCTCACACACACACACACCCAATATTCAATTCAGTGAGAAACACACACACATACCAGCAACAGCAGTAACTCCCAGTGGTTGCTCAGTGTTGTCTGAGTCAAGCCTGTGTCAAGTCCAGCTTTCATTTTTACCGTGCACGGCTCTGCAGCACTTCAATGACGGGCGGGCTCCTTCTGCCCACAGCTGCCATTGTTTAGTAAGAGAGAGAGAGAGAGAGAGTGTGTGTGTGTGTGTGTGTGTGTGTGTGTGTGTGTGTGTGAGAGAGAGAGAGAGAGAGAGAGAGAGAGAGGGCAAGAGGAAGGGAGACAGTCTGAAGGAGAGAGGGGACTGTTTAGGCGGCGTTAATTAAGTTTGGACAGCCTCTCTGGGGAACCATTATGGAAGTCTTATCTGCTAATAAGAAAAAGAAGACACTGTAATTACAGTTCTATACAGAGAGGAGAGGAGGAGAGGAGGTGAGGAGGAGAGGAGGAGAGGAGGTGAGGACGGTAAGAGGGAAGGAAATATTACTCATCTGCACTCTCTGCTCTGCTTCCAGTTGTCGAGCAGTCCTTCTTTACCTCTGAACGAACCGCAGCGTTACAGCAGTGAACAGTGTTTATAGGAGGTGTTTGAAAATCATCAATTTATCTCCAGCTGATTTAGTCCACTGCAGTTTTTTCTGTACTGAATGTTAAATTAGTGTAAAAAACGCCTGTAGATTTTACAGTGGAAAACTTAAAAATTAAATATTCCAGTGTTTGACTGAATGATCATGTAAAAATATGCCATGAAACATATCAAAACATTTATTTATTCAGTATTTTAAAAGTAGTATTTTATATTAGAGGTTGTTAATTCACAGTAAAACACTGTGATATTTTGGACTCTTTGATTCTGCTCCACTGCAATCAGGACAACCACACACACCTGCCACTTACCTGCACACACACCTGTTGTCCATTGACTCAGACCCGCAGATTTACACACACACACTCTCACACTCACACACTCTCACACTCACTGTGTGAAACTCTTCCACAGTCACCACTTGGACTTCTTATTTCATGTCCGTCACCTCCAATGTGCAGCACACACCTGGGTGACGGTACGGCAGCCATTTTGTGCTCATCACACATCAGCTCGAGCTGCAGAGGGAGGGAAACTTTGATAATGACTCTGGGGGATGATTAGGTGGCCAGATGGAAAGTCAGCCAGGTTTGGAATCTTGCCAGGAGACACCGGGGAACTCTTTTTGGAACAGGATCTTTAATGACCACAGCGAGTCAGAAACTTGATGTCTCATCATAGAAAAGCACAGCGTCCCCCGACTCTTCCAGCCTATCGTGTAACAAACCAAACAAAAATATCACAAATAAATCTCACGATCTGAAATAACATCCGTGAAGGGTTAATGTTGTGCAGATGGAGAATGCGCACAGTGTAAATGTTGAGGTTGCCACAGTTTCACATCAGCAGGTATAATTACGATCAAAAATTAACTTTGCAAATGAAAAAAGGACCTCAGGGCCAGAATCGATCACTCGTGGTTCTATTGTATTACCCCATGCAGCATGTTTAATTCATATCAATATATAAAGATTAGAGCGGGCTCATTGGACCTTTGTAAGGTTGTGAGCTACATTTCACTGCTGTGTGTCTCAATGTCACACTTAGCTGAGTGGTGTTTGGTTTGGGATCCTTCAGTTAGAAGAAAATGTTTATTAGAACAGTAAAAATGAAAGTAGTTAAGGTGGTGACATATCCTGACGTTTAGCCGTTAAGATGGTCGGAGCTCCAAAAGTACTGAAGTCTTTACATCCTCGTTAGACGTCTGGTGGTTGTACAAATATAACTGGATCATATTTTATGGAGAAAATGTTTTCTGGTTTTCTCTCTGATGTCCTCCGGCTGCTCCGCCTCAACTCTCTGTGATTTACAGAGTTTATGATGGACAGTGAAGTAAACTGCTGACAGCTGTAGCTGCTGTTAGCTCATGTTAGCTCAGTTTGTTAGCTGCTGTTAGCTCAGTTTGTTAGCTGCTGTTAGCTCAGGTTAGCTCAGTTTGTTAGCTCATGTTAGCTCAGTTTGTTAGCTGCTGTTAGTTCATGTTAGCTCAGTTTGTTAGCCGGGCGATGAGCTCAGAGCACCGGGGGAGTGTTAGTGTTTGTACCACAGATGTTTTTGAGGTTTACAGGCCCCGGACGTGGGGGAATGCTAACCGGGAGCGGAGCCAGTGTCGTGCCAGAGGAGAAGAGAGCGAAGAGGACGCTGATGGAGGAAGCTAAGAAGAGAAAATGAGATGGAAGCTGGGCTTCTCGCTGTTGGACTAGTCAGTAATATTAGCTGGCTGCTGTGTCTTGTGTGTTGATGTTTGGCTGTTAGCAAAGTTGTTGACTCACTAGTCTTTCCATCATGAGCAATGTGGTGATTTTACCTTGTTGTGTAGATGTTTTACTTTGGATATATTGCTTTGCAGTGTTCCTGTCAGTCTGTGCATTAACAGGTGTACGAGTAGGCTGGAGAGGACGACGATGTGGAGGCGGTAACTTGTCAGATGTCTTTGCAGAATTGTCAAAGATGCCCACGAAGCCCAGAGGTAAAAAAGGAGGCCTGAAACGCTGCAGCTGTGCATCCACTCAGGCATCTGCAGGTATAAGTGTTGGGAAGGGAAGAGTGGAGCTGATGTGGGTGATAAGTGGCTTTCTCTGTAAAACTGTTGCACAGGGGAGCGCAGTGAATACCTGCCTGGGAAGTAGCAGGTGCTACACACAGAGAAATACTCCAAGTAAAAGTCCTGCATCCAAAAACTTCAACTCCAGCAGAGTCCTGGTCCACGGCTGAGTCTGGGGAGCCGTTCTACATGTTTGCTGGTGACCTCCAGAGCGTACGCTGCCTCCTGTCCAACACCAGCGGGGAAAAAACAGAAGCCTGGCCTCAGTGGTTGGGTCATCGTAACAACAGTCTTAAACCTCCGGGCTGCAGGAAAGGACTGTTTACCTCAAGCGTGGGCTGTCGGATTGAGCGGTTGAACTGTGCACTCAGCTGTGTGTGTGTGTGTGTGTGTGTGTCAGCCTCCCTCAGGGCACCAGAGGAGCACAGGGCTGCTCGGAGGCTCTCTGACCATCAGAGTGTTGCCGGGACAGCCTACACACGCTCCGAGTGAGGAGGAGTGAGGATGTTTGGAGGTTTATTGAGTTCACAGGAATCCGGGGTGAGCGTTTGGATCAGTGACTTTAATTCTTGGCGACTCTTGATTCTTAACTATGCATTCATCTTGTGCACTGTGTGTTTGCTGTCAGCACGGATGCAGCAGGCCAACAGTAGATGGCACTGTGTGATGCACTTGGAGAAATCCCCTGCAGCACAGAGAAAAGCCTTCAAACTCTTGTTTACTCTGTCACACAGAACGCATGCAGCGCTTTGCAACAGATTAGATTCTATCACGTCTCTTAATCGCCTCTTTTTTTTCTCAAATCTGCATTTTTCTGTAAAAAAATAACAAACAAAGAAATATGGCCCACATGTTGCCACAGGCTGGCTCCAAAAGGTCTCTTTTGGAGACTTAATGTGTCATTATCCGACGATTCTGAGTGGGCGTAAAATCCCCTGGAATCAGATAAGTGGCTCCAGACACTGACAGCTATTACACACACTTAAAAACCCAAAAAGGCTCCATGGAAGAGCTCCTGATAAATCATGCAGCTGAGAGAAAATCTGATTACGTCCAGTGGCTGTTTCAGTCCGGATGAACTAAACTTAACCCTCATTTACTTCATCGATCGACACCCCATGACTGAGGGTCAACCTGCCCTTTACTGTGACAGCACCGTGTGAAGCAGTGCTGTTATATATCCACAATCACACACACACTTCATTTGTTACGCCTCCTTTCCTTCACCTTCCTCAATCTAGCAGTGTAATCCTCAAAAACCCGGGAACGCCTGCGTCACATCACAGTTTCGACTTTGTTTACTTGCTCAGATTTGGTTGTTTTCTTGGTTTAGGTGCTTCTAAACGTGTAAATATGCTGGGTAGTTAAATTGTTCCCCTTTCGGCTCGTACAGGGTGTTTTATTTTGAAAATCGGCCTAATTTCCTGTGCCATCTGTGTGTCTGACTTCGGTCAGCTCCTCTGTGCGGATGGATGCAGGTTGCTGGCGGCGTTCATCGGCCACATATTCTCTGCGAAGGCTCGCTCCTGGAGCGGACCACGCAGGGTCGGAGGTGTTTGAAACATTGACCTGGACGGCCGCGTACAGCTACGTCGGTTCACTTTCCCGCTCTTCTATTGTTGTTGCTTTGTCCTCATGTGGAGCTTGACCTGTGCTCTGACGACAGTCACAGCTGTAATCATGATAACTGGTGTTAATTCATGATCTTACATCACCTCATGTCTTCACGCACAACGCTAAAAAGAAAACTCACAGAAAGAATACGCTGCCTCGCTTCATCATCGGCAGTAACCTTGTAAGACATTTAGTGTACGGTCAATTAAAAGAAAAATCGGCTTAATTATGAAACCGTTTAATACCGTTTGAAAGCAAGCATTCGTTTTCATTACCCACTTAATCATTTTCAGGGTCGTGGAGTTTCTTCCAGCAGGCATTGTGTCGAAGAGGCGCTGGGGAGGTCACCACAGAGCTAACACACACACACACACACACACTCATATTACATCCACCTGACCTGTGTGTGTTTCGGATTGTGGGAAGAAAAGAGACTGTGTAAACTTCACACACACACACACACACACACACAGAAAGGAACTGGAAACTCAGGTCTATCTTATCAGGAGGAAACATGAGCAACCCGAGAATTTTTCCTTCGAGTTCCTTCGGTGAAACTTTTACATTTTAGTTTGTGAAATGTTCCTGACATCTTTATGACATGAAACAGTCGACTCAACAAACTGGAATGGATGGAAGACGATGGAAGTGCTGTTGTTGTTGTTGGAGCACCCCGAGGGGGTCATCTTTTACTTTCCGTACCACAGCGACAGCAGTTTGCCTGCAGTGAACAGCAGAAGAAGAAGAACTGGTAATTTGCAAGAATTAAATGACAGAAACGGCACACACCGACGCTGTGTGACTGACATGTTGTCACTGCAAGTGCAGGAAGACGGAAAATAACATAAATGTACTGAAGCAATACAAGCATGACTCGCAGGTGTATCAAAATAAATGTAATATATACATAACAATGTACGCAAGACTGTATTTGAGCTTCTTATCAAACTACAACCGAAAACACACTGATAATAAATTTATGTCACGTTGTCAGCCAAGAAATGTGTGTGGTCAATGTTCCAGCCCTGCTGTCAGTTCACACAGAGTTGAAGTTTACACAGTCTTATGTTGGCTGTCGGTGCAGCTGCAGATTATTCTTTGGTATGTAAGATAAGACTCAAACAGACTGAACGAGTCTCTCCTTTTGGACGTCATCGTGTTATTTCATCACAAACTTAAATGATCACAGCTCACTGTGGTTTGACATACTGACACGCTGTCAAAATGTTGATTAAACCTTAATTACTGTGTGCCCTTGAGAATATTTTGCATGTCCACGTCTCACAGGCGGAGACCACGAGGAAGCTGCAAGTGACTTTGAAGAGCTGGTTCACCCAAAAAAACATTTCTGCCTCCAGGTTAGAGTTTGAATTAAAGTGCCAAAAAGTTCCTCGAGGCTGGTTACAGAATAATTCAATCTCCATAAGTCCCCATGTTAAAATGTCCAACTTGGTATGATTGTGTTGTGACATTTTAAGGGAATTAATAAAGAAAAAGCAGCAGAGACTGTGTATACAGGAAAACACTGTAATATTTAATGGCATGTTTTACAGTCTTTTACTGTCATGACAGTTTTTAAAGTTTACATCCCGGTCTCTTCTCCTCAGGTCTGTCTCCGTATGAATGTGCAGTACTACAGTAGATTTCTTGGGCACCATTCAAATGGTGGAGGCACCATCTGGCACTGAAGTCTGTAAAAACGTCCACAAGGACCTCCGTCTGTAAATTCAAATCACTGCTGACACAGTACGATGGGAAAAGAGCATCGACGAAGTAAGAGTTGTTGTGATTATTGTATCACCGTTATCATCTGTGGCAGCAGTAGTATTGTCTTCCTAATTAGAGTCTCTCCCGCCCCGTGTCCCGGCGTTGCGGGGTGAAGGAGGCTCCGCGTCGTGTTCCACCGCACAAAGTTAATAATGCAGCGCGCGGGGAAAACAGCTCCGACTGCCAGAACACAGCAGAGAGGAAAAAGAAAAACAACTACTGCCAGTAATGAGGGATTTATTACAAAGGAGTGTGTGTGTGTGTGTGTGTGTGTGTGTGTGTGTGTGTGCTGTAATAGTCACAAAAAACAAACACAAACAAACATTCAGATGGATCAAGAGAGGAAACAAGGCCGCATAATTGCAGGAAGGGGGTAAGTGGATTCCTCTGGAGAGAATAAAGTGAATTACATCCAAGTGCCACAGCTTCCCTCTGAACCACATGAACTCTGAGCCTGTCCCCGCCTCGGCCTCCTCTGTCTCTGTCCCCGCCTCGCTCTTCTCTGTCCCCGCCTCGGCCTCCTCTGTCCCCGCCTCGGCCTCCTCTGTCTCTGTCCCCGCCTCGCTCTTCTCTGTCCCCGCCTCAGCCTCCTCTGTCTCTGTCCCCACCTCGGCCTCCTCTGTCCCCGCCTCGGCCTCCTCTGTCTCTGTCCCCGCCTCGGCCTCCTCTGTCCCCGCCTCGCTCTTCTCTGTCCCCGCCTCGGCCTCCTCTGTCTCTGTCCCCGCCTCGCTCTTCTCTGTCCCCGCCTCGGCCTCCTCTGTCTCTGTCCCCACCTCGGCCTCCTCTGTCCCCGCCTCGGCCTCCTCTGTCTCTGTCCCCGCCTCGGCCTCCTCTGTCTCTGTCCCCGCCTCGGCCTTCTCTGTCCCCGCCTCGCTCTTCTCTGTCCCCGCCTCGGCCTCCTCTGTCTCTGTCCCCGCCTCGCTCTTCTCTGTCCCTGCCGTTGTTTCCGCTCTTCTCTCTTTGGTTCTCAGCCCGGGTGGCTGCTGCTGCTGCTGCTGCTCCATCTGCACCTCTTTTACTGTCATTTCTCCTTCCTCTCTGTCTCTATCTAATCTAATCCGGCTTCCTGGCGAGAGCACCATCAATATCAGTGACATTATCGCACGACTGGTTCACGACTTTCAGAAGGAGCAGCAGCACACACACACACACACACACACACACACACACAGAGTGAGTGAGAGGCAGTGAGTGGGAATGTCATATCAATAGTAATTAGTGCTGCTAATGCAGCAAACGAAGAAGGAAAAACTTGAAGTGCCACATCAGTGGAAGATGGTAATTATAATAAACATGAAGTGAGACAATGTTGTGATTTACAGAGTCATAAATGCAAAATAAATCAGCCACAGCTGTACGTCACACGTTACTACTGAAGCATTGCCATGAAGAATGGATGGATGGATGGATGGATGGATGGATGGATGGATGGATGGATGGATGGATGGATGGATGGATGGATGGAGCTCCACCAGACTTGTGTTATTAGGTTAACCACAAAGGCTGTCCTGGTTAAAATAGGTAGTAATTAGTGAATGTTATGGAAAGATCAACATAGCACACCAACAGAATACTGAACTATATAACTTACAGTTAGCTTTTTTCAACCTTATCGCCAAACAAGAATGTCAATACATCAGAAAAACCTGAATCATGCTCAATAATTCATCCACTTTGAGTTTTATTGTTCCTGCAGCGTCAATGCCACACCAAGAACGGCTCATGGAAAGATTGAGACAAACAGGTTGGTTCACTTTCACTTTCTAACCCATGGTTCGGGTTAGAAAGTTAAAGTCGAGGCAGCACTCCCATCTTCCAACCCGATGCCCGAGCACATCCTCAGTTTGCACCTTGGGGCGTGATTCTCCAATAAATAAGTAACTCATAGACATAATGTGCTGAACACCGATCATGGCAGACTCAGACTGACCAGAAAATCTTTTCTCTTATTTTCATTCTGATCTTTGCTCTTATCTCAGGATGCTCATGAAGTCATGATGATCATGACACTGTGTATCCATACTTCACATCTGCTCACGTTTTCCAACAACTTTGACCTCACTGAGACTTTTTACTGTTTATCCATGACTTCACTTTTACTCCATGACTTTCGTGACTTTGTGCCGAGCAGGTCGTCCTTTTTGTTTGTATCTGTTCTCCCGTAAAGTAAAGATGTTTCAAAGAGGCATCTACAGGCCGACCTGTCACCACAGATTTTCATCAGATTTTGGCAAATTTAGGCAAATTATTGCATAAATTTAAAGTTTTTCGACTTTCAACCCCGTCGCTCTGTTTGCAAAGCAGGCTGTCGTTCACTTGATAGAACATGGATCAGGCTGAACTTCCCTTTGGTTCACATTCAGTCACTGTAATCAGCTTTGCAACAATCAGAGTTATAATTTGTGCAACCACAAGGGGTCATTGTCCGGTAAACAATTAGGCAAACTGCTCAGAACAGCCCTGATACTGACCATGCTGAGAGAGATCAGATGCATTATTTAAAGACTTTTGCCATAAAGGTCTTAAGAGGGCTGATTTGCATATTTGTTTGCAGTCCACTTATTTATGTACTTATGTAACTGCTGGCTCATTCTTTAAGTCACGTATTCACGGATTCATCCCCTGACTCAGTGTCTTGTTTATTTCCTCGGCTGCTTGTATCCTTACCCTCGTGCTCATTGCTTATTCATTTCCTCTTTCCTTCCTCTCATAGCTAATGTAACTTTGCTCACCTTCGTTTCACTTTATTTCTTACTTGCTACTGACTCTCTGCCTCACACACTCACTCTCTCCTGTGCCTGCCTACCATATTCTAAACATTTGGTTTATGCACATGCTAAATTTAATTAAAGCTTGAACGGCACATGCAGCCTTTCACGGTGACAGTCTCATTTCTTGCTAACAGTTCCTCACTGGCATAAATTAAAGCAAAGTTTAGGTGTGAGGTGCCTTTACATGACGGAGCTTTGGCACAGTTGGAGGTCAGCCGGAGGTGGAGCGTAGAAATGAAGTGATGAGATGACTGCATTTAACAAAAGACATAAAGTAAGTAATTATGTGGAAGAAAAGCATGAAAATGTTACAGGATAATAGAACCTTAATAGAATAATAGAGCCAGAGAAAAATGAAAGGGTGGCAGCAGTGAGAGGTATTCATCTAATTAACTTCCACTATGGCTCCATTTCCTTCACAACACGGCGGCGGCTTGGACAAGAAAACAATAAAAGAAGAGAAAGGCTGCTGAGAGAAGACAACAGGAATCTGGCCTTTTAATTTTTCAGAAGTTGGGTGTCTTGGATTCATTTCCCTCTTTGCTTTTTGAAAAGCTTATTAGCGCTGCCATTTTTGTAGCCGCTGACAACAGGGAACAAAGAGGCGCTCTGCCGGGGCTGCGAACATTTGATACTCGGAGTTTGAACATCACTGCTGTTATGAATAAACTAGTTAACAGAATATTTGCATCCGCAGACAGAATAATATGAATACACGATAGAACAGAATAGAGTAGAACATGTGATGCATGTGTCGGGTCGTCTGCTCTTTCCCTCTGCAACAAATGTGATTCGGGTTGACAAGTCAAAGACGTCGTTGGGAGCGAGCTGTTCATTTCTTCTTTTCTATCTACAAAGGTTCGATTATATAAAATCCATCTCACGCTCTAAACTCAACCCATCGCAGCAGATGGCTGTCCAACGATCCGGGTTCTGATTCTCGAAACGTTTTTCTCTGCTGATGTACTGAAGTACTTCCTCATGTACCAGACCGTTGAAGAGGGATCTGGACTGAGATGATACAAGACGCCGAAATGAGCAGGTGAGTCGGGTGGTCGGGCGTTGGCTTAGAGATTCAGTTAAAGGACGACTTCCTTTGGAGATGTTCAGGAAAAGTCCAACTGGTAGGAAACCCCAGGAACAATATACAATGTTGGCTTTGACACCTTGTAGACCTTCAAGGTAAGTGTGCAGTAGCTATTTTGGGAACACGCTGTGATGTCCACCAGGAAACAACAGTCCTGTTTGACCCAATAATATACTTGGATGATAAATTTATCCTGAATTTGCACGAATAACGACCAACCAAACGCGCCTTTCTTTGCCAGTTTCACAGCCATGCATCTTAAATAAAGAAAGATTGACCCAAATACAACATTAAGAATCAATCACACTCATTCAATTCATGACATGACAGGAATGGCAAATCAGTGAGGACCTTTTCCTGTATTCATCACCGCCTAACCGGAGTCAGGTTAGTCCAGAAAGCTGTCAAGTTCCCCCCGCTTCACCTCATCATATGACCTGGAAACCTCAGACAGTTCACGAGCACATACAAGTCAGCACAAGGCACTGGAAGGGGGGCTGCCTCGGGGCAAGAGAAAGACGAAGAGACACATTTTTCCCCTCGAACATGAGTGAAAACGTGAGGCAGGGGAGACGGATGAAAAGTGAAGCTGGAGGAAAAGTGAGGCGAAGACAAAAAGAACAAAAGAATGAATGAATAAAAAGGGAAAGCAGCAAGGAGAGGAAATTGGATATGAAAAGGTGACATGTATTCAGCCGCGTCTCACTCAGCACTTTTCATGAAACCTCTCTGCTGCCTCATTTCCATAGCTCAGTGCATTTTCTCATCTGGCATGATTTATGTGCACTGCAGATTTTACCATCAGGCGATCATGTCATCAGCTGGTAGAAGGTCAGCCTCAATAATATAGTTCTACTTCCTCTCTCCTTTTTTCCTCTCCATTCACTATTTCTTATTTACTAGCGTTTTGAACAGTTTTCCTCTCAGGGCTAATGCAGCCAAATGGAGAAAAATGATCTTCTTGCTGGTTATTGAATGAATAAATCACCGAGCATAGCCTTGGGTTTTTTCTCCGCTTTGGTCCTTCCTTTTTGGGCTGTTTGTGAGTGTGTGTGTGTGTGTGTGTGTGTAAGTCAAATAAAGTCAATAAACAACTTCATGGTGAAGGCTTTGTGGGATGCCTTCAGTTATTCATGTCAAAGGATGAAATATAGTTTTCTATGTTGACATGAAGGGCGCGTTGTCTTGCTCAGAGACGACCTGTTGATGATAATTAAAGGTCCAGCGTGTGGGATTTAGTACACTGTAAAAAATACCATAAAATATGTTTATATTATGGCAAAAGGACATTAGCTGATACATTTTATATATATATTAGATATTAGTACTGTTCATACACAGTGGTTTTATTTAATCCTCACAAGAAACGCCATTTGCCCTATAATTAACATAAAAATCTGTATGCAAATTTAAGGTTTTGCCATGAAATACGAGTGTTTTGACCTCACACTCTGCTTACGGCTGCAAAAAAGGCAGAAATCTGTTTGGTTTGCAAAAGGCATTTTTATTTTTGTGTATTCAGATCAGCAGAATGAATTTAATGTTTTTCACAGTGACCACTGTATCGCTCTCATGCTATCGAGTCGTTGCAGTCTGCGGCTGCTACTGTAGATGAAGTCCTACACACCGCTCACTTCATTCATCAGGAACGTCGACACATCAGTTTGTTCAGACCTTCATCTCCTCCTGCCGTTCATTTATCATCTAATCGAATCTAAAGTGCTTCCTCACTGCTTCACTGTTTCTAGCAAGTCATCTCAATGTAAAGACAAATGAGACCGCAGACGGCATCGGGGCCATCACGTCAGCGCCGGCGCCCCCCCCAGCAGTGTGTGTGTGCTGCGCCTCCTGCTGTTTTTACTAATGACCCACGACTGCTCAGCCAAATATGACTCCAATCATATTATCAAGTTCGCGGACTACAACACAGCTGTTGCCTCATCAGCAACGATGATGAGACAAAGGACAGCTGTCCCCGCTCTGTCCAAAAGCTGGAAAAACAGGGACACGGACGATTCACCTCGCTGCCGTCTGCTGCACGTCTGCACGAGATCGTCCAGACTGCTCAAACACGCTGCCTCCAACCTCAACGTAACAAACTGGCACTCATGACATTAAAACAAAGACTGTGTAACCATGAATCAACAGGTTTAGTTCAGTTTCTTAGCCAGGTTGCCCGGACTGTGAGCTCAGAGCACCGGGGAAGAGTTTGGACCACCCGGAAGAAGAAGAGGTTTACAGGTCCGGGTACGGGCGCCTTGTGTTGTTGACCTTGTTGATGTTTGGCTGTTAGCAATAGCATATCTGCAGACACTTTCACAGCTTCCTGTTGCCGTCAGCTGACTGACAGTTAGTGTAGTGTTACATGATTTAAACAGTCAAATCCGGCACAATTAAATAATGTCAGAACCAAACAAAGTTGTCATGTTTATGATGGATTATCTCACGTCGCTGTTTTTCATCCCCCGACTGCGGTACAGATCAGATACCGCCCGGAGAACCGTGGAGGAGACGGGGAACACAGACCATGTGATCAAAGGAGAGCTACCAGGATGCAATTAGTGGCCTGCTGTCACGTTTCTGCGAGAAGCTGTCTGCATAGTTCAGGATATAATTGTGGTTGTCAGAGAGGATGATGGATGACGGCAAATTCTCCACAGTGCTGGGCCAGACTGACTCGCATTAGGGTTAGTTCACTCACCAAGGTAATATATTACAAAGTTAGTGTTTATTCAGTTGCATATTAAACTCAGTGGAGAGTAATTTGATGTATTATTTAACCACATTATTGAGTTAAAGGAGCAGTGTGTATGTTTAGTGGCCGTGAGTTTCTAGACGTAACTTTAGCATGCTACACGTGACATGCTAATAATGACAATGCTAGTGTTATCAGGTGATGTTTAGCATCTTAGGTTAGCATGCTAAAATTAGCTAATTACCACTGAAAACAAACGTGTCTGATCATAAACATGTTGGACAAAGTTCATTTTTGAGCTGATGATGGTGTTTGTGTGAAGTTACCACAGTTAATTCTTTGGGATAATTTCAATATGTGGTAATCGATCCAATAACCTTCAAGTCATTTAGCGATGCACACAGTGAAATGCACGCAAGCGTACTGGTAAATATCTCAAATCACTGGAAGTTTTGCCGACTCATCAACTGAGAATCGAATGGTAACGTGTTGAATTTTATGCCATCCTGTCATCATGTTTGTTTTTCTGTCTGGTTTTCTCTCCTTGGCGGTGTGTACGCAGCAGAAGGCGTGGCTAGCTGTGCAGGTTTCAGTAACAAGGCGCACCTGTCTCTCATCTCACACCTGTCCCCTCTCCAGCAATCACTCCTGCTCTAAAAGTCTGATCAGGACTCCTCTCTGGTTCCCTGTTGCAGTCAGTAACATGGTGTGGCTTCATCCTTCAAACCTTTTGAGCTTCTTGTGATTTACCGGCGTTACTCTTGTGTGTCTGGCATGTTTTGGATGCTTTGAGCATGAATGAGCTCTGGGAGGTCACAGACGAGGTCACAGAATCTGTCCAGTTTATGGTGCAATGTTTCTCTGAACGTCAGTTGAACTCTTACAGAAACTCGTCCACCAACAGCGTGACAGAACGCAGCCTCTCTAACAGCTGTGATATCAGTTTTGTCTCAGCCTCGTCAAAATGTGTTCAGAGCGTCCATCCTGCGTCTGCCGCCTTATCTCAATGGGCTCACTCACACAGTAAAAAAGAAAACGGCACCATTAGAAACACTGGCTGGTTTAAGCCGTTTGGCTTTATTCGCTCGGTGTTTCAGCAGTTTCAAATGAAAAGGGGACCTGGCAGGCTGCTGGGGCCTCCATAATAACCACAATAATTATTTGAATTGTTCAGTGACTGCGGCAAAGTGTTCATACTTTCCATAATAATGGAGAGCTAGGCGTTAATGGCTGCAGGCTGAGGAATTTAAAAAATGGCCTTAACCAAATCCCAGCGGAGCAATCATGCATAATTTATGATGTTTGTGTTGCTTGGAGTTCAGCGATATATAAAACATTCGGTGGAAGGCCCCGACACGAGGATGCATTTTTAAAAGTTTCTACATCGGCTTTTTGGTCACGGTAACGTTTTCCTCAGATTCTATCTGAGCAATTATTATCTAGTGACAGTTTTCTTTAAAAACTAAAGAGGAAGCTTGCAGAAGACGAAGAACCAATCTCCTCACCCCTGGGGCAGGTGCTGATGTGTTTACCCCACTATGAGTTTGACTATTACTTTTCTGTGTGGGCTTTGTATCGGCTCAGAAATAAGCAGCTTTTAGCTCGGTTCCTTCTGCCTACGGGGCCGGTTCAATACAAATTCATTTGGTCGTGTCATTTAGAGTTTAGCTTGCGGTTGGGTTGTGGATCAGAATGACACTTCTGTTCGAAAATAACAAGACAGAGACATTTTCTTGGGTGGGAAAGAGATTTTTTTTTTTTTTTACTCTCGCAATGATTGGCAGCAAAAAATCCATTACGTCCAGATGATTCCTACAAAACAAGACGTAATAAAGAGTGATGATGGAGGTGGCAGAACAGTTCAGGCCCTGTTTGGAAAGAAGATAAACCATTGTTAAGACTTAGAAGTGAATGTGTGTTTGTGTCAGCGCTGCTCATATGACACCAAATCAAGACTGAGCAACTTTGCTGTTTCTTAAAGCTGCACGACAAAAATAAAACATAAAACGAGCAGCTGTGTTACCAGGATTTTACCGTAATGAACACAGTATTTGTGTTTTTTCAGTCAGTACTGTTGATTTCACGTAAGATGAGGTTTTCTCAGCTTTACAGGGCGCTTTAGCTCCTCTCAGCTCATTGTTTTGGTTTCCCAGCACCTACGCTCTGAGAAAGCTGCTGTGTGCTGCTCGCCCAGCCTCAAACATCAGATATATTACTGCAAAGACCAACAACCGAGCCAATGGAAAGAATATTGGACCTCTGAGTGAGGTCACCAGAAACAATGTTATTCCAACTTTATCAGAGCATAAGATGGAAAATGCCAAATGTTTGTACAGAGATTGGGAAGAGGACGTTTGATACTCTGCAGACTCAGACTGTATTTTTAAAGTTATAGAAGTGAATGAACTGAATGCTGCTGAATCCATTTTTGGTGACACGATCAAAGGGAGTCATTGCTTAAACTGATATTGTTGGATTCATGGCTTGTACTGCACTTTATTAGTATTTGTTTGGTGTTATGAATGGTAATACTGTTTTGTATTTGTTTGCACCTTGAGTACTACAACGCTGAGTATTTGTAGTGGACCACAGCACCGGGCACAGTCACATAAATCAGCCGTCACACACATTTGAAAGATTGTTTTAATTTTGTTCCTGCAACGTTCGACTATAAAAAATCTCAGCAGGACGTAGATTTAACTGTAAATGTGTTGTGTGTGTGTGTGTGTGTGTGTGTGTGTGTGTGTGTGTGTGTGTGTGTGTGTGTGTGTAACATGAACAGTGTTTCACTGTATGTGACCATCAGATGTCGTACTTCATTTCTCTTCCAAAAACCTCCTGAGAGTTTCAAACTAAAAGTGCAGAGTTGCTGTGAAAGCCGATGTCGATGAGACTATTTAACATCTGCAGCCATCTTTACAGAGACAGAGCCAGAGGGGAGAAACGTCTCATAACATGACCGATCTGAGCCAATCAGACACCGTGCACACTCTGGATTTCATATGTTGTGGCTGGATATATCGGGAGCTGCATTAGGTGTGTGTGTGTGTGTGTGTGTGTGTGTGTGTGTGTGTGTGAGCATGTCTCTGCTGCGTGCTGATAAATGCAGAGGCTGTGTGCTCTTCATCAGAACTGGGAGTCTATTTGCTGTCTGCCTTCCTCTTTGCAGAGTCAACTCAAAGGAGATAGTTGCCGAGAGGGAGAAATGTTTTAACTGCGCTGTCACAGTTTGTAGATCGCAAAAGGAGAATGATTTGAATTAGCAGTGACTGGGAAAGTTGTGTGGAGTGAAAAGACTGACTGAAAATAGTCACGGCTCCGTCTGACTATACGTCACCACGTTTACATCTCAAGTAAATGAAAGAAAGTGGTTGTTAAAATCTCTCGAATTTGGCCTCATAGACACACACAGACGCTCACATGTTGATGTTTAATGCAGATTTGATTAAAGCTCACTGCATGCTGCCTACACACACAGATAAAGCCAGACGCTGCTTCTCTAAACAAAGACGATTTGGAAAACTTCCATTCAGATTAGCGTGCAAATGCAAAATGTAGATCTCCATATATTTAAGTATTAAAGGCTCTGTGTCATATGGATGTGCAGTTTGAGTCGCTGGCAGGAGTTCACTTGAATTATTCTCAGAAAAAAACACTGTGTGAGCAGAAGATGTGGATTTAAGCAGACAACACACAGACAACAGAGAGGCTGCGAGGTTAAAAAAACAGATCCATCATATGTGCATAAGTTATTATATTGTGGGGACGCAGATTTTTCATCACTGTAATATTATAACTGCTATCAAATCAGCTCTCATTTAAGGTAGAAACAGGCATTCACCTTCCACCAACAGCTTGGAGAGAGTGCTGGCCTCAGAGCCTCGCGGGTCTTATACAGGCGGTAAAGTGAACCCTGTACGTCTGTATGAGACGCTGAGCGGCGTTACAGATCGACAGCGTTTGACAACCTGTTCAATCTGATCGGTCTCTCTTAAGGTGGACTAACCTTTTGAGCTCTCCTAGAACTCTTTTAGAACTTTTTCTGTCTGCTTCCTCTCGTGAAGCTTTATCACAGATCTGTGGTTCAAACAAGCTGCCATCATCTTTGTATGAGTGACAAACTGCTCACAGATTTCCCATGTTGGTTCAGTCTGTCATTGTTTTATGGAAGCATGGACTAGAGTGTGTAATCTCAGTATGATACAGTGTGTGTGTGTGTGTGTGTGTGTGTGTGTGTGTGTGTGTGTGTGTGTGTGTGTGTGTGTGTGTGTGTGTGAGGGCAACACCAGGCTTCACTTTGTATGCAACTCCTATCAGCTCCTGCAAAAATCAATTCGGCTCAATACCTGATATGTGTTCTCATTTGCCACAGGGTATGTAAAGCTGTATTACATACAGCGCACGCCGTGCGTGTGTCGCTTACTAACAAAGTGCTGGCAGATGCAGATCTGTGATTTAAAATAAACTGAAGGCCTGATACAAAATGCAGCTGAGGCCGAGGGGAGATCACAGACTTTTGCCTCAAAGTTTGACCTGATGAGTGGAACATAAATGTCTGTACAAAATGTTTAAGTTACTGGAAACATGAATGTGTGTAAAAATTTACAAAACCTAAAACCTGTTTCTGTCTGAAAATAAGAATCATTGTGCTTTTATAACCTTTTTATATTTAGAGCTTCTCTTCTGCAGAGTCTTTCAGAGTGTTTCTGCAAAACCAGAATGGACAAACTGTAGTTTGGAACAGGACGGTCAGCCAAGTGCTATTCAGTTGGTTGCAATCTGCAACTTCACCACTAGATGACACTAAATCCTGGAAAGTTTAGACAGCATTGACCTCAAACTGAGCTGAGACTGACAGGAGTTCAGGACGTCTGTAGAAAATAACATGCAATGTTGGACCAACTGACCGACACTGAGCGAGCTGCTAGTGTGGCTAAAGTTCATCCATTAGTAAACCCTCCACACGTACTGCGGGAATCAAATTGAATTTCCTTCAAAGATTGGATCAATAGTACAGTGGCAGTGAAGAATACACATAAAAGGTTGAATTTGTGATGCCTGCAGTGAATTTCTGTAGGACTGCGTGCATGTGCGGTCTTTCATGCGCTGATGCCACTTTAATCATCGTGTCTGTCCCAAGCTGCTAATGCTGATTCAAAGCATGTTTGATCAGTCTAATTTTTTTTTCTTTTTCTGGCATCCAATATGTCAAGAGATGATAACATTCTCCCAGCGAGCGGCTCTAATCTGAATCAAGTCCTGATCGAAAGTTTAAAAAGGGCAGCCCTCGCTGGGAGAGAAAGACAATCAATTTTTGTCCCAATCACAGATCAGATTCAAGATGAGATATTCAGTCGGTGAAGTGGCGGGGCCGACATACTGATTAAATACTGATGTGTTTTTATGTCCAGAGAGAGTCGACTCGTTAAATCTCTTGCATCTCAATCTGTGAGCTCCTCTTCTGTCCACGGCTCTGTTCTCCTGGCTGCCGCTCTATTTTCTCAGCCTGGATGAGGAACAAATGTCCACTCTTCAGACCACACGAGCCGCTTGGTTATCAAATGACACCAAAGCTGATTATGCAGAGATGCACTGTAAAAATGTCGAATTTTACGGCGTAAAAACCATGACGGTAAAAGACTGTAAAATACGCCATGAAATATGACTGTGAGTTACTGAATTAAAAACTTTATACAAGCCATGAATCCAACAATATCAGTTCAGTAGTTTGAGGAGTATCAAACGTCCTCTTCCCAATCTCTGTACAAACATTTGGCATTTTCCATTTTATGGTCTAATAAAGTTGGAATAACATTAACATTCATTTATAGTCTTGTTTCTGTCGACCTTAGAGGTCCAATATTCTCCCTATTTGATTGGTCGGTTGTTGGCCTTCGCCAAGTAATAAATCTCTCAGAGCGTTAGTGTTCAACAGCTGCCTGTAACGTTCAGCTGGGAACCAAAACAATGAGCTGAAAGAGGCTAAAGTGTAAAGCTGAGAAGACAACCAAACTATCACAGTAAAAGACCAAAAAATATACCATGAAGTTTGACTGTATGCAGTAAAACAGTCATATTATACAGAATAAACATTTTACAGTAATTTTACTTTAATTCTAACAGGATGAATCAGTCTTTAGTAGAAATGCAGTGTAGTCCTTCAGAAGTTAGTGAGAATGTTTTCACACGCAGACTTTGGAAGTGGCAGCCACACGTTTTAATTATTTCTGCTCCATCTCTGGGAAATTATGTTTTTCCCCCGTCACATTTCAAAACTTCAGCCGCTGCTGCTTTGGAGAATCAAATTCAAAACACTCTGCTGCTGATGTGGGGAACAAAACACAGCACTGTACTCGCTGAATTCATCCAAAGCTGATCCACAATGTGAATTTTAATTCATTTTAAGATTTTAAGCTCCGTGATTGGATGGTTTTTTTTAATATAATGCGCCTCGGGAGGAGGCAAATTTTGACGTTTTCATGCAAACTGGCTTCAACTTTTCATCACACACTGTAAAAAAAAAAAAAGTTTTACCATGAAATATTAATGTTTTACTGCACAATTAACAGTCTAATATAAAATACTACTTTATTCTGTATAAATTCACTTTAAAATATCGTATAGATAAAGGTTTGTTTCACTGGATAAGATGGCAGCTGTGCAAAGAAACAAACAACATAAAGATTCCATATGAGTGCTGTATAATTTTGTACTGATGACTAAACCAGGTCGTTCTCCACCCGTGAGTCATGTGACCTTCTCTTTGGAGAAACCTCCAATCGAATCAAATCATGCAGCACTCACACGGAGGCATTCGTGACGTGATTGGCAACGTTCTTTTGGCAGAGCGGGACTCCGTGTGGAAATCTTCTTCCTGGCATTAATTTCAGATGATAAATCCCTTTAAAAAAAACACACACACACACACACACACACACTATCTAGATTACACTCGGCCAAAAAGGTTGCATCATTTATTTACACAATCAATTATTGTGCAATCAAAACATCCACGCTGTTTTAATAAAAAAGAATTGCTTCTTTCTATGCAAAGTTCTTGTTGTTATGCCAGTAAAATCCAGCCCTCTAAAAATGAATCACAGCCGTTTGAATCTCTGGAGGGGTTGAAATGGAAGACAGATATCTTTAAAAATGAAATTAAAGAAGCATAACTCTCTGCAACTGACAAAACATGTGATCCATCACTCGCTGTTACGAGAAAGGCGGCATCGATGTGATGCCAAATAAATCCACCTTGTGCGCGCTGCTGCCCTGAAGAAAAGCCTAAAAGACAGCTGTAAGCACACACTGTGGACATCCGTGATGCCTCTGCAGTCATCTGAAGGTTCCCGTCTCACGCCTCCCTCCTCCTCCACCTCAGTCCCTCCATGTGTTTCTTTCTCTGTGCAGGTTATCCTAATGCTCTCAGGTTATATTTTATGCCTCACGATTCAGATATCTGCACCCTGACTGCTGTTTGGAGAAGTTCCAACGTCTCCCAAAAGGTCACGAGATGTACCACTGTGACAGACTCAAAGTTTCACACGACTGGGTTATATTTATGAGCAATGATTCACCCTGTAGCTGACTACTTTTTGGAGATGTTCTGCCTTTTTTTCCCCCCAAAAGGCCTTGAGAAGGATTTTTTTTCTCTCTCTCTCAGCAGCCTGAACGGTTTTCCTCTTGCAAGCAGCTTCACGTAACGAACAAATTATTTTTCTGGTACTGCTTTACAGAGGAGATTGAAAAATATGACAAGCGAGCAGCAACACTTAGAAAGATTAAAGGTTAAATTAAACCGAAAAGAAAAGCAGCTCGATGCTCATCACACTGAGAGCCTGTGTTTGCCGTAGGCTGGCTGCGTTCCAACATGCAGATGCTCCCACTTGTATGCTAAAATGCACACTGAGGTTAAAGACAGCGCTACAGTTTAGCAAATAACTGAACATACAGCCTGTCTGTGGTGACAGCAAGTAACGTCAACACTGTGTACGTGGGTGCAAGCGTGCACGTGTATGTCACAGCACTATCAGACCAACTTATGTTTCCAATTTGTTTCATGCCACAGATGTTGCAACAGCTGCACCACGCCGTGCTTTCGTGTTCAGATATTCGCTTGTGCCAACTTGCACGTTTGTATCGTTTGCATATTTGCTAGCGGGCTTTGCCAGCATTTATGTGCCAAAAGCACGTCTTAGTCAACGTTACATGCCTTCTTCACAGAACTGCTCCTTTTCTTTAGACACAGGTGTAACTAATAACATTAATTATGACTCACTGGAATGGTTTACTGGCACACCTAAATGGAACACAGCCATCATCCGACGTTAGCACTCTCCCTTCCATGACATGTCAAAATATCCGTCGTGAGAAAAGGTCTGCTATGCTTGCGTGTGCTTGTGATGTGAAACCAATTAATTCCAGCTGGGCAGTTCATTGTAATTTCCCAGCTGGGGATGTGATAAGACCTGCCGGGCTTCCTACAAATTGCCTGCTAGCTTAAAAACACAAGGGAGAGGCCATATTTTAGTGTATGAATCAGGAGAGAGGACATGCAATTATTGGTGCACATTTGATTCAAGAATTCTCTTTTAAATAACGTACATATAAGAGTTATACAGCAAGATCAGCCTCAGAAATAACCTGGTCTAGCAAATCCAGACTAAAATCCTGGTCCTGTATCAGCCGGCTGAATTTAGCAAGGATGCACAGGCTGGTCTGCTGTATTGAAGGCCTGCACGAGAAAAGTCTCTGACCTTGTCCACCTTCGCTTCCTTCACCTGTGCAACCAAGGCAGCAAAGCATGGCTTATTCTCGTCTTTTTCACGGTGCAGCATCGCTGAGATGGTTACGTAATAGCCCCCATCAGAATGACCGACGACATCTCCAAAGAGAGTCTGCTGTGCCTTGCATGTGGCGTCACTCCTCGTGCTTTATTTTCCGCCTGTGGTACTGATTGCACATTGTCTCACCACTTCCTGTGATTTCCAGGAACGCTGTCATCTCTGTTTGTTGCGGGGTCGTGGAGTTCCTTCTATAGTATGTGGTTAGATAATGTCAGGAATGTACAGTTGGATTGAACCAATTTTCTTTGTGGGTACTCGGCTGCTGGAAAATGGTGGAATGCTCCCTCCAGGTTGGGAGCGAGTTGCTGCTGCAGTGTCTCGGGGTCTTGTTCACGAGTGATGGGGAAAATGGAGCGTGAGATGGACCGGCGCGTTGGTGCGGCGTTGACAGTATTGCGGATGTTGTACCGGACCGCTGTGGGGAAGAAGGAGCTGAGTCAGGAGGCAAAGCTCTCGATTTTCCAGTCCATCTACGTTCCAACACTCACCTATGATTTTGTCTTGTGGACGTGCTTGATCGTCTTGATTTGGCGCCCCTAGTAGCTTCTTTCTGATATAGCTTTGGGACAACCCCAAACTTTGTGTGAACGCAGTCGATATCATGCACCTTTACCATCACCAGGTACCATTAACCGTCTGTCAGTACAGTTCTGACTGCAGTCCAATGCCTTGTTGATATATCTTGTAGCAGATTGTGCCAATTATCTGTTTAAGTTTCAGCATCAAGATTAAAGAAAAAGTTTAATAAACTTCCAGTTTTTCACCCCGTCGCACACACACGGTCTCGACATTATTGACGTATTTCACAAAAAACGCCTCAGTAACGTGTACTATCATGAAACATCTCAAAGTACAAGAACCAGCATCACAATTACAGTAGAAGGGATCACTGTAATTCACCCTTGGATAATCCGGTTGTTTTGACCCAGCCTTCCTGTTGAGACAATGCTAGCTTTGGCAGATTTAATTACAGAGCTATGTAGTGCCGGTTGTTGCCACACAAAGGAGCGACCATGGAGAGAGCACTGAAGGTGAATCTGCGCACACCTCCTGATAATCTTCTTCAGCGTAGTTGCTTTCCGTTCTGTTGATTACACTGTGTCTGCTCAATGTGGCTGAATTTAGAACAATGAGGCCGTTAAGGTGTCAAGCCTGAGAACTAATGGAGTCCCCGTGGGTTCGACCTGTGCTAGCTGTACAGATGATTAACTCGAGAAAACTTCTGATAAGCTGCAGTCCCCAATATCCAAGCCATGTACTCATTATTGTGCACTCATATCGCACACTTAAGATATCATAGATACAAAATTGTGTTTCTCCAAAGTAACAGATGTGATCTCTTCATTATGTGATAAACTTTCTCCTCGGGCTGTGACAGAAAGATAAGAGTCGCCATTATTAAGAGCGGTAAGGGAGGTAAACAAACAAACAAAGGATCAGAAACAGCTGACATTTCATCCTTATCTGAGTCTTCATTGGAGCATCAGACTGATTTTATCTGATGCTGGCATAAAGTCGCTAAGCTTCATGACAGAAACCAGTCAAAAAGGTCAGAGCAGGCGGACTCAGGTAATGGAAGACAGAATGAAATATAAAGGCGCACTCCGGTTCTGCAAACTGTTTGTCAGCTTTGAGAACACTTGAATTTGGGGCAACTGGACTCCAGACTCTGACTGCAGTCCGCTCAGTCTGTAGGAGCTGTAGGGGCTTGGCAACCAGACGGTGGTGGTTCGAGTCCAGAATATGGAGGTGCCAGTTGACCTACACTGCTGAGGGGCCACTGAGCAAAGTACTTAACCACTAACTGCTCCCAGGGCGCTGATACTTGGCTTCTTCAGCATCACTCCGCTCCCCATCAAGTCATCAAATAATCCTCCTTGTTTTAGCTGCATGTATACCTACATTCAGGTAATTCCTTGTATATATGAATACCTATACACAAACCCGATAGTAATTCTGACACTGTTGGGTTGGTCTGATTCTGAGAAGACTACACTTCTGGATATCTGGCGTCAGACAGCTTCCAGATAGGAGCCGTGTGTAGGATTTAGTGGTATCTCGTGGTGTAGCTGCTGATTGCAGCCCTGTCGTCTCAGCCTCTTCCTCCCAGAATGAAGACGACGTTTAAGTGGCTACAAAATGTGTGTATCATATGAAAGGCACTATGTAGACCCAGTGTTTGGTTTGTGTTTTCTGGGCTACTGTAGAAACAACATGGCGGACTCCATGGAAGAGGACCCACAGCATCTATGGATGTAAAAGACTCATTCTAAGGCAACAAGGACACAAGGATCCTTATTTTCATGTGATGACACACTAATGAAAACATATTCTCTTATTGGAGCCCCTGAATCCTGCAAACTGCACACTGGACCTCTTAAAGGGAAAAAACTATGAGAAATCAAATAAGTAACAGAACTGAAGTACTCATGACTTTTACACTGTCTTACACAATCTCCCTTAACATGCTGTTATTTGACTAAAAACAACTAAAACTCCAAGTTATTCTTCCCCTTTCCGCTCAACCACAAGGTTGCGTGTCCATGTCCGCACAGACTGTGTACACGATGCACTAAATACATTTCCCGTGAGACAATGAACTTCTGAACACCACATGCACCACATGAGTTTATTAAAAAAAGCGAAATTTCGGTCATAAAGCAACATCCATTAAAAAGCAACCGCAACGTCCGACCGGAGACTATTACAGCATCAATAATTGATGAAACGCCCTGCAGAGTTTTCATCTAAACAAACACAGTTCTGTTTACGCTCAGCGTTTCTTCCTCACTCTTAAAACATTTGCAAAGTTGATTAGAAGACTTTGTCAAAGAATTCATGAGTTTATGCAGACGGCAAGACAGGAATGCACTCACCAAAACAACATCTCCTCCATAGCTGCTGCTGCCGGACAAAAAAAACACAATCTGCCTTTTAATACATGTGCTACCAGGTGTGCACATGAATTATTAGTCAACATTCACTTTGACGTTCGATAAATAGTTTGCATGGATCGCATTCTGGCCAACGTTGCTCTGCATTTAAATCAGATTTGTCAGTGAAGCTGCAAACAGGATGGACGTGCCTGTTGGCTGCTGAGCTTCATGTGAAAATGTGTTCAGCTCCGTAAAACAGGTGTGGAGTAAAGAAAATAATACAGTTTTATTTGAAATAACTTAACTAAAATAACTGTGTGGAACCTGTTGACGAAACAAATGTGATTGTGATTGTGTCAGATTGGACGTTTAAGTCACGTGACCACTTTGCTTTGAGCCGGAGACGAACACTGACGAGCTCAAACATTAGCACACTCTGCTCAAACTGAAGCACTTACCGCGCTTTGCTCCATTACCCCCCGTCATCACAAACGTCTGACCAATCCACTGTCTTCATTCATCACTTTCCATGCAGTCGCTGCCCTCAACATACTCCAGAGATTATTTATGTTCACGACAGCTTCCAAAAAAATGTTCTGCACAGATGAGCATTAATTGTCTAGAAACGTAATGTAGAGCCAGCTCAGGGGGAAAAATCAACAAGTTCTTTGCTAGATGAATAATGTATGATAGTTCTCAGGTTTGAATACTCAAACACACACACACACACACACCTTTTGAAATCATAATACTTTTGAAGTTATGATCTGCTTAAGAAGAAGAAAAGAAGGAAAAACTGTCATTTGAACAAATGTCAAATGTTTTCTTGTTGTGTTTGAAGATTAAACTGAGGTATTACTCAGGCTTCTGTTAGCATTCATTAGCTCATGTTGTTACAGTTATTTATCTTCTCTGTCAGCAATACTATGATATCATAAAATAACAGATTTTAAATTATGTGAATGCTCTCTGTCATTCATTGTGCTGCGGCTACAATCATAGCGTGAAGTACGTAACGGCACTAAGTCACACACCACCAACTATTTCACTGATTTTGGTGAAACTGGATCATATTTTATGGAGAAAATGTTTTCTGGTTTTCCCTCTGATGTCCTCCGGCTGCTCCGCCTCAACTCTCTGTGATTTACAGAGTTTATGATGGACAGTGAAGTAAACTGCTGACAGCTGTTAGTAGAGCCCTGCAGTGGGACAAATTTTGAAAGCTCATTGCGGGCGCGGGCGGGAGAGGTGATAAGCTGCAGTCCCGCAAACTAAAAATGTGTATAAAATAAAATGTATAAATGATTAATTTATGTCTATCATATATAATTTGTGCTGGATATTTTATTTGGCATTAATAAAAGCATTCTAAGCTGACTAAATTTGCGGATGTGGTCTAATCTCGCTTACGTTTCAGACAATTCGTTTCCGCTCTTCCATGTTTGAGATCTCCGATCATGTCAGAAACGCCTGGCACCGCGCACCCTCACTACGGGCGCTAGGTGAAGGATCGGTCCGTGGAGAGCTCAGCTAAAATAATGTCCGCATCTTGTGGGATTTGTGGGTGGGAGCGGGACAAAATATGGCAGACACGGGCTGGAGCAGGACTGAAAATTCTGTCCCGCGCAGACCTCTAGCTGTTAGCTCATGTTAGCTCAGTTCGTTAGCTGCTGTTAGCTCATGTTAGCTCGGTTTGTTAGCTGCTGTTAGCTAATGTTAGCTCAGTGGACAAGTGGGTAATGTACCCGGGCTCAGCAGCCTCTATGGACATAATGGCAGAGGAGCAGAGAGTGAAGAGGACGCTGACGGAGGAAGCTAAGAAGAGAAAAGGAGAGAGTGAGCGAGCAAGAAGCCGCCGGACAAGAGTAAATCTGGGACTGACTTTTAGTGGTTGGTGAGAGCTTGGTGAAATAAAAGGCTGAAAGACAGACGCCGAGCTGGGCTGACTGCTGTTGGACTAGTCAGTAATATTAGCTGCTGCTGTGTCTGCTGCTGGTGACCTGGTTGATGTTTGGCTGTCGTTGCTTTGTGCTTTTGTTTTGCAGCAGTTGAACTTTTCTCCTGTGAACTCAGTGCATGATGGGAAAATACTTGACACTGTCTCAGTGTACAAACTTCTGACACTAATGAGACGATCACGGTGAACACGGCACCTTCTTGGAACAAACTGATTTCCATAAGTACTTCTTTAGTAGACAGCTATAATCTACAACATGGCATCATCAAATGATGAGATGGGAACAGAAATATACCTTCACATCATCTCCTGAACTGATTAGATTTCATTATTAGCACCACGTTTGTGTGTGTGCGGGGGTGTGTGTGCTCATTCTCGTGAGTGTGTGTTGGTCGGCTGGAGCAGAACCCCAGTGCAATCAGTTTTTAATTTCCCTGAAATCAAATTACATGGAAGGGCAATAACCGGAGCGCTGGACTATGGGAAAGTCATCTTGGAGATTATAAATCGACCCTGGAGCGTGTGAATGTGTAAGTGCATGAAGTCTGCATGTGTGTGTGTGTGTGTCAGCGTGTGTCCACATGCATACGTGTGTATTACATACATCCAACAATAAAATCAGCCACACTGGAGCGGTCGGGTAATGACATGCGTAACAGGTGGAAAATGGAAAACTGATGTCGTAAATGAATGCTGAGCAAGAAATCAAGCCTGTAACAATCTGCTGACTGTTTTCTGTAAAGTCCTCACAGTACTGTACCCAATTAATTAGATCATTAAAAAAAAAAAAAAGAACTATTAGAAGACGATGCCCTGCTCCATAATTTGTATTGATCTGCTGCAATGAGCTTATGCATGGCTCCGCTCAGAAATTGCTTTTCCCATAGCAGTTTGCAGCAAAGTGGAGAGCAGGATTAAAACGGAGTGCTTTGTGAACTGATATTGGATCGCTCATACTTTTAAATAAGTTTACTTTGCTGTTGCCGGTTTACGCCGTCGTCTAACATCTGTTTCTGACTCACGCTCTCGAGTCAGACACACCAGAGAAGGACTGACTTCTTTCTAACGTCACAACCTGTAAAGTCGTTTTCTTTCATCTTAAATCTGTTTTTAGCTTTTTAGCGAGTTAACGACAGAGAACTGAACTGACCAACAGCAGAGATGACGGACAAATACGCTGGATACTACTAGGGTTGCAAAATTCTGGGAATTTTCAAAGTTGGAAACATTCCATGGGAATTAACGGGAATAATTTGCAAAATTGAAGGTTGGTCCTTTAACAGGGAACTTAAATATAGCTGAGGGAAAATATATTTTAGCATAATCTTGACTAAAACTAAATATCTGCTGTTCCTCAAGCACATGCACACAGCACACTGTTTACTGCAGGGCTACTGAGGCCACGCCCCCTCTACCTGCACAGGTGATTTCTGTACCTGGACCAATAATATCGTTCAATAAAATGATTCAAACTTGATAAAGTTCTTCTTACAAATTTGTTTAAATGTCATGTTTTTTTATTGTTTTATTTTGCATGTTTAGATTTATGTTTGGATATGATGCAGTTTGTTTAAATTACCCACAATTTACAGTTATTTCCCATACATGTCCATAATTCCCATGGAGTTTCCAATTTGGAATATTCCCAAAATTCCCAAGCTTAACTTCCCATTTACCAGAAACTTTCCACCCCTCTGCAACCCCTGACAACACTCGTGTGACAAGACGTATGTCTCCCATTTACTCAGCTGTTTGTGAGTCTTAGCTACAGATTTCTGAAGAGCCGTTGTGAAGCTCCTGACAGGCGAGTTGTTGTTACTCAGCGTCCTCGTTGCCCCGGTTACACAACCTTTTTAAAAATAAATGTCTGAATATCTTCAGCTCAGGTCCGGCTGTAAAAACAAAAGCACGGCAGGTTGGATCAGTCCTGGGGAACGAGTACAAAGCAAAATGTGCAGCGTGTTTCAGAACAAGTCTGCAGTGAACACAGAAAACATCACGGCAACCCGGCCTGGAGGTGACGTCAGCAGCTCTCTCTGCTGAACGTGTTAACACACTAAGCAGCGTTCAGAGCCAGATGCTAACTTTGTCTGTGTGCTGTTTGGTCAGAGCTCCTCGATCTAAACCGAGACCTCAAAAACGCTCCTGACAGCAGAGCCGAATGATAAATGTGTGCGGGTCACCACAGCTGATCTCCTACGCATTACACATCGTTGATCTATATGAAAATACTGATCGCTGCAGCTTTAAGGATTATTACTTCCTCACCACATAAACTTGGAGGCAGCAGTTTTTCCACTTTACACACATCTCCACGACGCTTCAGCTGCGAGCGCCGCGCCTCAACGTTTTCCTGCATCTGTCAGATAAACTGCTGAGATCTCTCTAATGAAACTTAGTGAGCGCTAATCCCTCAGAGGATCAAAGCCCGCCTGCTTTGCTCTCACATTTGTTTTGATCAAACTTTTTTTCACCTGAGATGCTTTTTTATTTCACTTTCTTTGAAAAAAGAAAAAAAAAAGGATAAAAGTTACTTAAAGAGCTTCAAACTGTTCAGAAGAAAACATCTTTCATGTTCGCTGCAGAGGGATGTTCTCTTTGTTTCCAGAGCCGATGAGGCTTTTAAGGGAGCGTTGTACGTCAGCCGAGACCTTTTATTTGGCACTTGGGAGCTGCTGCCTACCTGTGATCATGTTCTAACAAAGGATTCATTTACAAATACACTGAGTGCACGTCTGTAGGAAGTCTGAGGAAAAGGAAGTGATTGAGTTAAGAGAAGAGGAGACGCGCCGTGAGTGATTTCAATCAATCAGCTTGAGCTCTGTGGGGAAATCAGAAGGAGACAGCTGATTGATGAATCAGGACCAAAACATGTTCTGTCAACTCTTCCAAATCTCTGACTTCACGCAGCCAAGCGGGATGACGTCCAAGCGGGCTTGATGTTCATTATCGCTGCAGGCTCAGCTCTTGTTTTCAGGAGGGACTTGGTGAAACATTTAGGCTGTTACTTGCTTTGAACCCTGGGAATTTTCATGCCGGTTTCTGAGCTTACTGTCCGGGATTAGAGGGAGACATGAGTGAAACTCCCTTTTTATACAATACTGAAAGCCCATGAAGACGTCGACCATGATTTCTTCTACTACCTGTCTCTCAAAATGTGTTTTTTTTTGTCTGGAACGCTAAACCTGCCGCCAGAGCCCAACCGCTGGATGAGCGGAAGAAAAATGGACAGATGCTGCTGCAGCAGACTCCATTGACAAAAACAATAATTTTACCTCTAGATTATCATCAAAATGCACTTCAGACCTCCAAGTGTTTTTCTTCTACCACCTGTGTCTCTGAAAATGCTCACCGGTTAACGAGACGAGCCCCTCAAATATCATCACTTGTTACATTATTACCAGGAATGGGCTCGGCACAGGAGAGTCCTACAGTGCTGCGTCGTCTGCAGCCTTACCAAGCATTTACTGCTTTTCATGCTAAAGACTCAGACTGCAGAATGAAGCAGCTTTTTCCATAACTGTAGGCCTTTCTAGTCAAATCCTGCCACTGAGAGACGCAATCATCGATAAACTCTGTGGTTCAAAACCTTTTCTCCACAGGACTCGTACTGTCGACCTGAAAAACCTCTCATGAAAAGGTAATTGTTATCACCAATCATGGGTACAATTATTAACAATGAGGCATTAACCAGGCATGACTTTATTGCGTTCACATGTTTCAGGTCGGTTTTCTTTGTGTTATGTGGCACTAACACCTTCCATGCCTGGACTGATAAATCAGCTGTTAATATGCACACTGGATTAAAACACACGTGTCCTGTGGCAGCGTGTGTTTTCATTACGCCTCTCTGAGTAAGATCTCTCTCTGTAGAATGAGTTCAGGCCTTCAGGAGTCCAGTAATCCACGACCAACCGGGGACGAATAAACACGCTGCGAAACCGACGGCTACGGAACAAAACAGGAAACTGATTTCTCTTTTTTCTTTTTCTGAATGTGTTTTACCTAATTTGGCATTCTGTACAGTACAAAACGCTCCTGGCTTTAAACACACACACACACAAAAAAGCACAAGATAATTGAAAGCAAATGCTTACAAGGAAAAAGCCATTATGGCTCCTGCAGGAAGCGGTCTTCTCCAGCAGTGATGGCTCCATCAGCACCGATGATAGACTCTACGTAGACGTTTGTCCATCAAACAGAAAATAAGTGAGCGTGAGCTCGGCTAACACCTGCCTTCTCCGACAACACGAGCACCTGCGTTCGGTATTTTTCATCTTTGCCAACAATTTTTAGCTAATTAAATTTATGTGCCTCCATATTGCAGCATGCTAACTGAATAAAGCCATTGAAAAGTGATCAAATCACCACCTCGCCACCTGTTCTCTGCACAGCGGGGCGGACACACACAAAGTTTTCTCGCCTCGTGTTTTTTCATGAGGACTAAAGCTGTCTCTGTCTAACAGAATTAGAACACCGGGGCTCTGCTCGCGGGACGGACTGATTGTTGTTTGATTCATTTAACAGCTCTGTCTGAGTTATCCTCTGACTCTAAAGCAACAGAGTGCATGAATATGAACATCTGTAACATCAACCAGGTCACCAACAGCAGACACAGCAGCAGCTAATATTACTGACTAGTCCAACAGCAGTCAGCCCAGCTCGGCGTCTGTCTTTCAGCCTTTTATTTCACGCAAGCTCTCACCAACCACTAAAAGTCAGTCCCAGATTTACTCTTGTCCGGCGGCTTCTTGCTCGCTACTAACTCTTCTTTCCTTTCCCCTCTATCATCACGTCCATAGAGGCTGTTAAATAGACCCGTTCAGGTTCTGGCACAACACCAGCTCCACTCCTCTTCATGCTGGTCCAAACACTCTCTCCTTTTCTCTTCTTAGCTTCTTCTGACAATGTCCCCTCTTTATTTTTGTCCATACAAGCTGCTAAGTCTGGTTACATTGCCCTCTAACCCGGCTCTGAATCTGGCACGACACTGGCTCCGCTACCTGCTCCATGCCTGAAAACTTCTTCCCGGTGGGTCAAAACACCTGTGGTACAAACACATTCACCAAGCTCTCGCCAGCCACTAAAAGTCATCCCAGATTTCAGTCCAGCGGCTTCTTGCTCAGCCATTGGCTGCTCTCTTCCAGCCCATAACTCCCCGTGGAGACGATGTCCCTGCTGTCCATGTGCAAACCTACATGAACTAATCCGTGGAGTCAAATGCGTCTGTCAAAGTACGTCCACTAAAAGTTCTTGTTGTGTTCTTTGTTAGTCTTTCCACATGCTCACTCAGCCGATCCGGCTTTATAAATGAAGCGACGAGCAGCCTACAGAGACGGAGAGTGACGTCACTTTCTGCTCAGGACGCCATGACCTCTGTATATTTACATAGCAAATAGCTGTTTGCTGCTTTATTAATGTTCTAATCTTGTGTGTATATGTGACCTTTTAAAGTTAGAGAACATCATGGTCAAACAGACTGACATTGACCTGAAATGAGATTACAACATTCACTCTGACCTGTACCTTAAAAAGTTCTGCAGCGCTGACAACATCACCGCTCCGGGCTAATGCAGGCGTGCATCTGTCATTTGTCTAGTGAGGACACTCTGCGCTGTTAAACTGCGAAGGAGATGTGATGCGGTCTAATTAAACGTGTTCTTCATGTGAGTTTTGCAGTTTGGTGAACGTGGCTGTCGCCGACTGAGGCAGTTCGTTCCTTGTCAACACATCAGGTAGTCAGGCAAGGTGAGGATGACAACGAGCCGGCAAAAAGAAGACGCGTGACTGAAGTTTCCAATTTGTCTCTTGTCCTCTGCGTCTCTATGTGAGTGTGTGTGTATTTGTGTGTGTGTGTGTGTGTGTGTGTGTGTGTATACACAACATGTCAGTTCTTACAGCAACCCACGACAAGAAAACAACAAAGTCCTGAAGGCTTTTTGAAGGCCTGAGTCCTGCACGCTGATCCACCTGCCATTAACATGCATCACCAGCGTCCACCATGAAATCAGATTGGTCTTCCTCCAATGAAATGCAAATAACACACTCCTCTCTGGTTGATGTAAAACTTGTACTTTCATCAGTCTTTTGGAATGATCTTGTAATCAGTGTTGGGATGAAACACGGCACGCGGCTTCCTCAAGCTTGTTTCGCTGATTAGTACACTGCGGGTAATAAACCGGCCACTCACGGCCTCACGGAGGTTTTGTTTCTTTTTATGATGAAGGAAATTCTTAAAAGCAGCGACGCGCTCAGTCTGACGCGTCGTTTTATGAGTGTGAGCTTTGAAAAACATCGTGTATAAACTGTCTGACAGCGGCGAGCGACACAAACACAATGTTAGTTAGAGATGTAACACCGGTGATCACGTCAGTGCAGCGGCGTGCGGTGATGAGCGCTGATCAAAGTCTTTCTCAGACAGGACTCCATGAGCTGCAGGCAAATCTGTCAAGAAAACACACAGATAATTCAATTTAAACGACATACATCATAAATATAATGTAAAAGATCTGATCCTCATGAATGATAAAATATTCCTCCACTGCAGGCAAACCCTTCTGAGCAGCCCTGAACACAGTTTGTAAGTAACCTCGCTGCACGATGTTTCCTCGAGGCAACACATTTAGGAATATATAAAAAAATCTCTTTAACCAGAAGAATTCATGCACATGCACGTGTTTTCATTTCCAACAAGTTATTCTGATATTAAAGATAAATAATTCAAATTACTCTTCTCTGGCTCTGAGCCACGTGTGGTTTTGCCTCCCACGTCGGAATGTAACATCGTACCCACGTCGGCATCTTATTCGGATCATCGGAAACCTGTCAGATATTACAACACGTACAGAATGTAGTACAGTATTCATAAACGTCGAGGTGTCGGGGTCAGACATACGTCCTGCTTCAATACAGCAATTAACTGGAGAATGAAGACAGAGAGAATCTTAAAGACAAAAAGAGTTTGTCTGTAAGGAATAAACACACACACACACACACACACACACACACACACAGGCTCTGACAGTGTTCCCAGTGAGGCTGCTGGCTCCTGTCATACATGGTTCATTATGTTGAGGGATCATCATCCGTCTCCCTGTGGTTACTGTACAGGCTGCCAGCCTCAGCAGATGAGTGCACGTGTTAACACGAGTGTTTATGTGGCCGCGTGTGTGTGTGTGATGTGTGTGATGTGTGTGATGGGACCAGTTTGTTATATTATCATGACTCATTACACATCTCATCCCGGCCGCTCTCCAGCGCCTCTTTTTGTTTTCCCGGACTCTTGAGGTTCTTTTTTCTTTATTTATTTTGCCGGGCAGCACCTGGTTCGTCTGCTCGGTGGGTTACTGCGCGTACACGAAGGACGTCGCCACCTCAAAGGCTGGCCGCGCACATTCAAGACACACAATGCACTTTTACTGCATCAGCACTCTGTGATGCTATAAAAATCATTCTGAATAGAGGAGAGCACCGAGGTAGTCATTCATAATGGATAATGAACTCTCCCATTTATCTCTCTTTCACCGTCCCTCGCCCGTCTTCTGTCTTCCTTTCTCTCTCCTTTCTTTTTCCATAATGGGTAAAATACTGTTGGGATGAATATGTGTAGTGTTATTCTTGTTTTATTGAGCAGAAACGGTGGAGATGGGCAAGAATTGTGCTGCCTCAGCCCTAAGCAACGTGGTGTGTAAATCAGAGCTTACAGCAGGAGGAGCTCATTAATGTGGATGAAGCGGGACAGATGCACTACATGAGGCCTGGAAGAGTGTGGAGACGGAGACAAAGCAGGAAAACTTGTTAACGGAGGCTGTAACTAGGCATGAAATTTGCAATTTGGTGGGCTGATATGAAATGAAGTGCTTTTTAAAATGGCGCTTTTCCAGTTTTAGTGTTTTGATTACTTTCTGAAAGAATCTTCAAGAAGTTCAGCCACAAATCAGAACGCTGCGTACTGTCGCTGATGTACGCTGTCGTCGGTGTGTGTGTGCACGACAACAACGTGATGAGTCAGCTTGTTTCTGCATATAAAGAAAACTTTAGTGTGTTATTGTCCTCACACTGTGAACATAAATTTAACTGTCATCCATTTTAAAAATAAGTTTGTTGTTAGCTCCATGTTCACGTAACTGTTGCCAGAACTTTACGGTATAACTCTTCCTAATAATACGGTAAAAATATATTATTACTGTTGGTTTTATGCTTAATGTTAGCGTTTTATTCCATATTTTACTTCTTTTTTTTCATCAAAAGAAACGCTGCTTTGCCGTATACCACATGAATGCTGTATGAAATGAAGGTTTTTCCATGAAATATTACGGTGTTTTACCGTAAAAAAAACAAAACAACAAAAAACTGCTGTTTCTACAGTAAAAAACATATTTCACAAGTTTTTTTTCCAGCAAAATAATTGCTGTATAACTGCCAAGAAAATACCACATGAATGCTGTATGAAACGAAGGTTTTGCTGTGAAATATTACCGTAAACAAAAACTTCTGTTTCTACAGTATAAAACTAGCAGCTGTGGTTGCCAATATAGAATATAATATATTGTATAAATATGACTTTGTTTTACTGTATAAGTGAAATAAACAGAAAGTTGCCCTGATAAATGGAAATAATAGACGCCATGCACATACTTTTGTAGTTGCTTTAAATATTCCCAGTGCAACATATTCACAGTCACATGACAAACGAATGAAGTCCAGTCATCTCTATTGGTGTCCATTAACTCCTGAGGGAAATATCTGGTCCTTTAACTAAGAGCTCTGAGACTCGAATACAGTGAAGCTACAAACCAACTTTAGTTTTTTATCCATGAGAGTCGACTGATAATGTTGCAGGAAGCTGAAGTATGGTTGCTATGGTTACCAGTGATGTATTACACCTTGCACATTAATATAGATCTGAAGTTAAACTTGTCCAGGAGAGACTTTAAGTAACACTGTACTGTGTATGTACTGATAATACAGTCTATACACACACATCTATAGTCTCTACACGTGATAGCTCCACTAATATCCTAAGATAAATTGTAATTATTATAATTTAACATGCCATTACTGAATGAAAAATGACCGAGTCCAAACTGTGATGAAAAATAGATTTAAGAACCTGCTGCGAGCTGCTGCTGTGGCTGTCATGATTGATGTCTCTGTCCACCAACCTGGCCTCGCCTCGGTTTAATTTCTTACTGTCACACACACAGCGATGGCGTCTCTTGCTTTGTGCGTTTTGTGTGTCTCGTATACGCGATTTGTCTGAATCCAGACGTGCAGCGTGGACTCACCGAAGCTCCCCGAAGGTGGAGAGCCTTAGATCTGCCAAGTTAAAATTTATAAACCATTTATGCAATTAGCTCTGCTGTATACCATCTGACTGATGAGTCTCTGACATAAGTGCTGCTCGTTAAGGAAAGAATAAGCCATCAATTTTTAATTATCTAGCTGCGTTATGAGCTACATTTATATGAATGGACACAATTCGAACAGCCATTAAATGCAACGTTATAAAAACAACGGAGTGAAGGTGAGAACTAAAGGAGATGGTGAAGATGTAATACACTACATTCATTTGTATCAGTTTCTCATGTTACATGTAGATGAGCTCACGATACTTTAATTGTAAATGATCTCAGATGCAATACGGACATGAAAAACCTTTTTAGTCCTACAGTCCTAAAACAGAACCAGAGATGCCAATCAAACTGTAAAGTCCACCTAAACGAATGAGTTAATCTAAACTGGTTCAAATCTGATCTCAATGACAGAGAATTTTTATACAGTATAGGTGATTGTTCATCATAAAGTTGTCAAATTAATCGTGGTGTTCCCCAAAGCTCAATTTTAGGACCTACCTACCTTTTTAACCTTTGCATGCTGCAGCTTCAGGATGTCATTAGGAGACACAGCATTCATTTTCATAGCTACACAGATGACACACAGCTCTACACTGCAGCGTCTCCATCAAATCATGGATAGAAGAGGATTTTCTACAGCTTAACGAGGACAAAACCAAAGTTTTAATTATCAGTTCTGAAGCACATGGAGAGAAACTGAACTGAAGAATTTAAAACCACATCAACAAGTAAAAACTCTGGGAGTTGCCACTGATTCTGATCTTAGATTTGAACCTCACATCAAACATAACTAAGAATGTTTTTCTTAAGAACATTTCCAAAAGGACGATCATTTCTCACTTAAGCCAACACGGAGGCAGTGATGCATCGGCTTAACGTTCTGGTCTCTCTAACAAGAACTGAGCTCAACAGTCCAAAACTCGGCAGAATCAGCTAACCTTAGCAGGAAACAAACTGGGGGCATCCTGAGTCTCTTGACATTTCTGTTTTATTTAATATCTCTGTGTTTAATATTTCCTCACCGCTTGCTTGAACCTGGAGTTGTTCTGGTCCGACATCTCGCCCGCCCTCCTTAAAGCTCTTGTTTCTGTTCTGAGGAGTGAGGATACATGAAAGCAGCCTTCACAGAGGTCTTTTACGTGCTGACACACCCCCTAATTGGATAAACACTGTCAACAAGTCCCAATACAACAAAAGACACAACTACATGTAAAGGTGTGTTTATTTCATCAGAAACAAATCTTTTAAAGGTCTACATCCTTAATAATCGCAGCTGAGCTTGATACCACCATGACACCATGATCATATTCTGGGTTCAGAGCAGAAAACACATTCTGCCAGCAGAAATGATCCTGTGTCTGTGAGCAGGACTCAGTATTCATGTGCAGGTGTTAAACAGGTAACAGGCTGCTGCACTGACACTGATAACTCTGTGATTTTTATTAGCATTAGCACGGAGCAGCACAAACTCAGTTAACAGCCTCGACGGACGTTAAAGTCGACCGACAGCTGTGATCGGGAATGGACGTCGCTTTGACGTGACACGTCTCATTTCTCTGAAAAACATATCTCCTGACTTCTCCTCTCCTCGAGTCGGTTTCTCCTCTCTGTCTCTCTCTCCGCCTCGGGGAGCGATTAAGATGCAAGGAAAAATGCAATTTAAGAGATTTGGGATGCACCCGGTGCGAGGAGAGGAAAAGAGGAATTAACAAATTGAAAGAGAAAAATCTTTAGAGTAAAACCGAGTTTGGCAGTTGCCTTGATACATGAGATTAGAAAATCACTGACAACAACAGCAGCAGTTGCCAAGTGATGTGTAATCATGATTGAACTCATTTTTTTGGCCTACAGTAGCTACAGCAACCGTGTGGATGTACTGGAGCTGCTTTCCCACATATGTTTAAGTCCTATTAGCATATTTCCACAATTACAGAATTTGGATGTGACAGACTCTTTTATAAGAAGTGACCGCTGGATGTCCACTTTAACTCCCAGCATCTCTTTGCCGTAACCTAGCAACTCCTCGCTTGATCGAATGCTGTTCAGCGAGAATTGTTGAGAGCTTTGAAACTTTGCCAAGTGCCCATTTGAGTCTTTTTTTTTTTTTTTTTGCAGGAGGGTTCAGAGCGAGCTTCAGAAAGACTAAAAACCGAGAACAGTTGGATGATAGCAGACATTATCGCACATTCAAAGGGACGTCTCCATTTTGTCAAGTGTTCAGGGCGTTGAGTGTGACTGCTTTGACACCAGCTTCACTTGCAAAGTCCGTCGTCGCAGAGACGCTCGTAAAAAAACCAATACAGGAGCCCGCATAGTGTAGCAACACCGAATCTAATTTCTAAACCGAGGCGATGGGAAATATACTGTTTTGAAACAAGGCAATAAAACACGGCCTCTTCCTGACATAATTAATCTGGATTAACAAGCCAAGCCAAATTGCTCGCAGACTGTATATTGTTTCCACTGCAAGCTAAGAAGCATCATTAAAGCACGGCAAAAATAACACTGGATGGGAGGCGTGGACGAGAGAATGACTGTATGTCATTGTGTCTTATTATTCCACTGACAGGGGACTGGATTTATGCAAGTTTCCTCTGAGTGTGTGTGTGTGTGTGTGTGTGTGTGTGTTCATTGCTGCTTTTATGAGAAAGAAAAATAATTGCCGCTGTAATTGGTTTTTGGTTTACTTTGATAGGAATACACAGCCACTGTGGGTCAAATATAAGACAAAGACAAACTGTGTTTTTGTTGCCTACAGTGACGCCAAAGTGCTTTTTTTATTTGTCAGGTACTGAATGTGGAATATTCTAACAAATGTTTTTCTCTGGCTCTAATTTATTTTGCTGCATTTTTTATGTTATCTGCTGTAAGTTGAGTTTATACCATCGGAAAAAAACACGAATGTGCGTCGAGAGAACCGTAATTAAGATTGTCATGGTGATTTCTTACAGTACAGTGACACCAGGAGCAGCAAAGTCACCTAACTGACTCACTCATCCAGACATAAAACCACACACATGGTGCCCTCAAATGTCAAGAGCTGAGGTTATACAAACACCTTGTCACCGCGGGAACCTTTTCCACATTGATCTCGAGCTAATTGGAGTGAACTGTGACTCCGTCGTCCACACATGTAGCCGCGTGCCGTTTTATTCAATTTCTGCTTGACAACGGCACCAATTAAAAACGTCGCTCCGAGTTCATTTAAAGTAAGAGAGATTCTCTGTAATTTGGGCGTCTCTCATCTTCTTCACGTCCTTCCCGTGTCCCCTTCTACAACAATTTTGAATCATCTTCAGACAGTTGCGGTCACAGACTCATATCACGCAAACATACTGAACCTAATGACGATTCTGGATTGATTTAACCACTAGGGGGCAGAAGAACTTCACAACAACCCACAGCCCTCTCTTCTTACTGTTATGGCTAACACTTCAAACATTCAGCCATCAAACATCAACATCTTTTGTGTTAAAATCCAAAATTCTTGATTTCTTTTTGCTCTGTTTTGGTCTCCACCAACTTCTGGGGACTTCTGCTTGTTTTGTCTGGTGCTGAGCAGTTCACATAGACGTGTTTCTTTACAATTACCGTTAACATGTTGGCAAACAGTTGGTCATTAAACAGCAACATCAGCCTCCATTTGGGTTTCTGCGGCGTTAAACGTCCAAAATTCTGCACTTCTTTTTGCTCGGTTTTGGTCTCCACCAACCCCAACTTTTGTGGCTATTCTTACAGCTCCCTAAGCAGCTGCAAAAAGTCACATAAAGGTGGTTTTGAACAGCTTTTCAGCTAGTGCTTGCAAAAAAGAGACACTCTGAGACTGACACTGAGACTCTCACGCCTGCTGGGCTTTTACATTTCATCGTACTTGTCATCAGTCAATATAGGAGCATTACAACACGTGTGACAATGGCAGCGTGGGTGGTGACTGACTGACATGTTTTTCTCCTCTGGGCTTACTGTACCTATATATTTATACATTTCATAACCTGCTGCTGAGATTGTTCAAACCTGTATGCTCGACTTGACTATACTCGTCTGCTGCTGATACCGGCGCTCATGCATACTTGCTGCCCCTATGTTAACCGTCTCGAATCCATAATATCATTAAAGAATATGGAGAAATGAGCAAGGCCAACACTGAATCAGATAAATATTCAGCTTCAAATAAACAATAAATTAAATTAACTTCTGGATTTTGCTCTTTCATCTTTGTTACCAGGATTTTTACCTTTTCCAGTCACGGTTGCAGCTCCGTCTGTACAAGATGTGTACTTTTTTGTCTTGAGATGTCTCTTGAACTTATTTGGCACAATCACTGTTGACAGTTTTGCAGATGAGGCGTTCCTGTGCAGGACAGCTAGCTTCCATGAAGAGCTGTAAGCCGAGCAGCTTTCAGTGCACACGCTCAGGTTTGCTCATCTCAGACGGAGTTGCATTTCTTTGAGCTTCATGTGCCATGACAAATCATTCCATTCTCTGACTGCTGTGCATGTGAAAAGCTCACATCTGCTGTGTGCACCCAGAAAATACATGCCGGAAGCCAAGTTTGTCAACCGTCAACCTTCAGCAATAGCTGCAGCAGCGCTGCATATTGAAGTAGGTTTTTAACATTGATGTCTGCTGCTTATTCCCTCCATGAAATGTTATTTATGTATATGTAATATATTTATTTTACTTCTGAACGTTGACGTCAGCTAGATATGCAACATACATCCAAAACAAAGAGCTAACAGCAGCTAAAAAGCTCAGCAGTATGATGGGGCACTCGATTTAATAATTATTCATCACTGTAAGAGAGCCCTTTCACTCTGCACATAAAATATTGATGTTTATCATATCTGTCCTTTATTTCACTGATTTAAAATTTCCTCAAATATAACCCTGATCGGGACACTGAGTCTGTCAAAGTCTGATCGCACGTTAGGGCTGATTAGAAACTCGCTCAAAGTAATGGAGTCTTGCTCGTCCATGTATGGAAATAATAAAACAAAATGGTGGCCTTACTGTTGGTGTTTATTGTCTCTGTGGCTCTTGACATTTGTGCCTGTTAATGTTTGTGGTCGGTCATTCAGGTCACTGCAGTAACCTATTTCAGTTTGCACGTTTGCTAAAGGTTTTGATGCTGTGTGAGGTATGCATGTAGAAAAACCTTCCAGTGATGTTCAGACACGGGACTGAACCCAACCTCCAGAACCAGCGGTGACCGGTTTGGTTATACGGTCTTTTTACTGTCATTGTTTTGTTTTTTTTACTATAAAATCTACAGACATTTTAAAACGGAATAAAAAACGTGAAATCAACAGTAACAATGTGCTTTTAGAAAAGGTTGTTTATTCAGTTTATTACAGTGAAATTCTGTCAACCACAGCTGCTGTTATTTTATTTTATTCTCTTAAATGACATACTGTATTAGTTATAAGCTTCAAACACTGAAAATAACTGCTGCAGTTTGTCTTAATAAAGAGTTTTTGTTTTCTCGTCTAACTGGTTAATGTTAACAGCCAGCTCAATCTTTGTGCATCTTTCATATTTACAAAATCAATATGTTGTTATTTTATGAAAAAAAGAAACAATAGAAACAAAATGGAGGTCATTCTCTACGCCAGTCAAGCAGCTCATTGAACAAATTAGCTTCTCCTTTCAGACTGACTCACATCAGCTGGTTTCATGAGGCGCTTTAGATCACGCTCGATACCTTTTTGGTGTTTTATCATCCTGACTATCAACAAACACAGACGTGGGGGGTGATGGGAAAATCAAAGCACTTTGATTTGATGTATTAAAACTGGTTAAACAAGTTATTATTTCTGTTATTTCCATGACTGACCCGTCTCCATTTTTTGCAGCATTCATCAGAGTGGTGTTTCCTTAGATGGTGATAATGGTGATAAAAGTGTGTGTGCTGGTGTGTTTGCATTGCTCTAGCCAATAAACAGCCAGCACATGAACTGGCGGTCGAGTCTTCTCTGCCACAGTGTCGAGTTTGTTTGTATAAATATCTATAAACTGCAGTATAAATATCTATAAACTGTATAAGTATGAACTGCAGCCCTCCCTCGTCTCTCTCCTCAGTCTGTCTTTTGTTTTGTGTGTTTTCCTCGTCTTGCTGTCCATCAAATGAAAAGACGAGATGTCTGCGTGTGCACACAGATCTGTGATCAGATCTCAAACAGCATCATTAACTCATCTGAGTCGCCTTCGTTCTCCTTTAATACATTCACGGTGGCCTCTAATAGTTAGACAGTGACACAGATGCCAGAGGACGGAAGGTGCTGCGCTGCACGGTACGAGGCCGTGCTGAACCCACAGCGCTGGTGGATGATAGAACACGTGGGCGGTATTTTGTCAGATTCAAACATGTTTTAATGCACAGAATATAAAATCATTTGTTTTATTAGGTATATTTTCAAATTCAGCACCTTTCAGATATACAGTGAAACACTTAAATATTTAAGAGCATATTTTAAGGTCTTAGAAAAGGTTGTTTGTACAGTATTTATTACCGTAATTTATTATTATTTTTTTAAATATTTTATTAAGAGCCTCTCTTTAACATTTTAAGTATCCGTCCGATGTGAAGGTCTGTAAAGTCTCTCTCCCATCAAGGAGTTACCTCCACCTGTCGTCACATGATGTCTGCTTTCAAGGCCTGCAGAATAATAGCTGGATGGATGAATGCTGCTGCCATCCTGTAATTTCTGCCTCCTTCTTAACATCGTGCTGTTTGCACTGAGGCCAGCTGCACCTTGATCAGACCGGGGCCAAAGCCTCATCTTCAGTTTGGGCCGCAGGCCTTCCAAAGGCAGCCTGGATACTCTCTTCTCCACCTGCTCCACTTTGATGCCAACTTCAGGATTCAAATCTGTCGTAGTTTTTGTTTCTCGTGTTTTGTTCCATCTGTTCAGTCCAAGCTCTCAATATTCCAAAGTCAACATCCAGACTACTCTCAGTGTTTTCCTTCCACTTGTTTCTGAAGGCATGGCTTCCTGTCTTCTCTCTCACCTGCCTGAGTACAAAACACCGGCCATGCCACCAGATCATTCAGTCTTCCTCGAATGCTACGGCCAACTTTGTGCATCTTTTCCAAACTTGTTTTTCTGCGCCTCGCTAACCTCGATCTCACCGCGATTCAGGATGTTCCACAGCACACGTCCGCCTCCTCCTGTTTCCACCACCAGCTCTTGGGTTCCCTTTTCAGCAAGATCTCCACCTGCCATCGCACATTCAACCCCGTCACCAGCAAACTGTTAAAAGTAAATTTGCTCTCTGGCTGTGTATGCACTTTTGGTCCACTTACAATAAGAAACGCCGTCCAGGAAGTTTATATTCAACACCTGCGTCTGCGAATGGTGCGCTGACACAGAACGGACGAAGAAGCCCACAAAGCCGCGTGCGTGCAAACCTTCTTTGGTGCCTGTGCCTCGTAATTTACTCCATGAAAGAGGCGTTCAATGAAAACTATCTCTGTTCCACCCCATAGAGTGCAAGTTGACTCAAGGGGTGACATTTTTAGAAATTATTTATCGATCCACTGAGAGTGCAGCGCCTGCCCACGGCTAATATACCTGCAGGTGATCTCGTGGGACGGCGGGCCAAATTTCCACATTCCATTTATCACGGAGAAAAAGACACTTCCTGAAGAGAGAGGTCCGTCGAGGCGCGGGGAGGAATAATGCTCTGTTGGTTTGCCGCTGACCGTTGATCATCTGATCCATTATTTATGTAAAATATTGATTAGTGCAGCTTTAATGTGCACATGTAGCGCACTCTTCAGTCTGCTTTATCGACGCCAGCGCTCGCTCGCTCTCATTCACTAACTGCTCGCTCTCTCTCTCAAACCAAATTAAACTTCATGTTTCTATTTTGCAGTCAGACTCAGATTCTGAAGCTGCTTCATGAAATAAACAAAGTCTGAACACAACAGGTCGAGTGTCAGAGTTTAGATTTTCAACATTTCAGGCTGACTGTGGAGGTTTGGCCGGTCTGAGCGATCACAGCGCGACGTCGGACCGCGTTTGTCCAGAAGTTGCATCAGGCTTTTTGGTGGACGACTCCCTCTCACATGAAGGCTGCTCGTTCGTCTTGGTGCTGGATCCTGTCTGAATGCGGCCTAACTCAATTGCCAATAACTACAACTGCAACATATGTGGTATCAAATTAAGGAGGAAATTGTGTTTAACATGAAAAGAACTTCTCTCTTTCTCTTTCTTTGCTCGTTTGTGTGACGGTTCAACATTCACAAACTCTCCTGGGGTCTAGAGGAGTATTTAGGGACCCTGTTCGGTTTTATCACACCCGAGCATTCACAGTCCACGAGAAGGAAGTTTGAGTCACTTTTTGTGTTCTGAGTCAATTCCAGGTGTGAGAAATATACAAAGAGAGGCCGGGACGATAGGAGGAGCTGCAGACGGCAGCCTGAGGATAGTGCTGGGAGTGTGTCACATTATGCTTTACTGTCTGTGCATCCATTTGAAATGACAAATCCTGAGCTTTCTTCCTGCCGATAACAAGTTTCCCCCCAACTTTTTTTTTTTTCTTCTGCAGAATGATAAGATGACAGTGTGCTTAGCCAGCGTTATGCAGAATCTGCTGCACACAGTGTCAGGTGTCAATCACACTGAAGACAAAGCTCACACACCAACGAGAACACATTCATCCTTATCCATTCACACACACACACACAGCCACACACTGCCTCAGGCAGTCAAAGCGTGGACAAAGCCTGTTGTTGCAAACGCTGACTTGTGGAAGGGGGGGCGTCTTAAAAAGACATCAGAACGTTACAGGAAGGGGGAGACGTCGCTTGGAAGGGGAACTCTCTCGGGGCAGCGAGGTTCACTCGGGGCTTCTGGTCTTTAAACTCCCCGTGCTGCTGCTGAGGGTGTGTTCTGCTGAGACAGTGATTCATTAACATACATATGAGGGAAGTGTGCTCAGCGGGGAATTTGGAAGATTTGAGTTTTAAACTCCTACAAGGCATTAGCACGTCTGTGTGTGTGTGTGTGTGTGTGTGTGTGTGTGTGTGTGTTCGTTCTTGAGGCCATCACAAAAGTGTTCGGGAAATTAGATGAGGGGCTCCCTGTTTGTCCTTGATGCTTCATTTTCACAGAAAGTGGTCAATTAGTTCCAAAAGTGTATCAGGTGGATTTAGAAATATGATAATACATGCAGCAAAACGGATGAGTTTGCTGAGGGACGACGCCAGGCAATTTATGGCTGCACAGCTATTGTAGCTGCTGTAAGCCTGGACGGCCTCAGGCGCCTTTACAGAGGTAATAAAGGACAGGCAGTCTTTGCTCCGGGAAAGGCTGTAACTACTTCAGCGTCTAAACACACACACACAGGGCGGGTACTTGTGAGGATTTAAATGGGATCTTCAAGGACTTTAATGTTCCCACAAAACTTTGAAAAACATTAGTATCTGACTACGACGCCAGCAACAGGCACCTTGGGGTCTAAAAAAAAAAAAAAAAAAAAACATCATCTCACAAATGGAAGATTGTATCTGTGGCGTTCATCAGGTTCACAGCGAGCTGCTAAATGATTTAGCAAAAAAACAGAGGAGGGAATTGGAGGACGTGTACTTTTTTTAAGGGTTATGCTAAAGGCTGGGCTCCCTCGGTGAGCGTGTACGAGCTCTGAGGAAATTGGTTCAAAATTAAATAAGCACAAAAACCATCCACGGCTCGTTCCCAGCTCAATAAAACTGAAATAATGTGTGTGTATATGGTGATAGTATGAATGAAGGCAGGAGTAAGGGGGAGGCTTACATTCAACATGTGTCTGTCGTGAATGAGTCATGCATACATACTCATCAGTGGACCCGAGGCGGGCTGAGTGCTCAAATAAACCACCTGTAACGTCACCCACCTGTCAATCAAAGCGTCCACGCTCTTAATCCTGCATAACTTTAAGCCTTAATATAATGTGAACAGGTGAGTTGTATATAAATTCACCCTCAGTACAGTTGTCATGAACGGGGAAATTAGCTATAGAGACCAAAACTGTTTTTTGTACCAGGCTGTAAACATGTTTATTTCTGCTGTGAAGTTTTTAATATGGGGACTTATGGAGACTGACTCACTTCTGGAGCCGGCCTCAAGTGGACATTTGAGGAACTGCAGTTTGTGGCACTTAATTTCCCGGTCATGGATGTTGCCACTTGCATTTAACATGTTCACATCTTAGTTTAGCATGTTAGCATGCTAACATTTGCTAAACACAAAGTTTGTATGAGAGGGGAATGTCATTAACTTTTTTTAGCCATTTGGTTACATACAAAGCGTTTGACCTGCTGGTGGCGCTAAATGAAAACTTGGTGGACCGCCAAAGTTACCAGGATTCATCCTGTGGATATCTGTAGGAAATTCAATGGCAGTTCATCAGTCTAGTGTCCAACAGAGCGACCAAAAGACAAGATTGGTAAAAAATGTAAATCCACAATTTTCTCAAATGAAGATGTTGTCAACAAACGGATAACTAATGAGATATTTTTGTCATTACAAAATGTCATTATTTGTCATTTGTCATTATTAAGTGATTTGTCAGTTGAAGCTGATATTACATACTCCATCTATCTACCAGTCCTGTGGTGAAGTTGATTAATACGATAACAGAGGTTTGGTTTCTCTCTCTCTCTACAATAAGCTGACACAGCCAATTCATTAGCCAGGACAACAGCAGGAGCAAAGCCAACACATGCCACCATCTGGTGCCACTACAAGCACGTCACCTGTAGGCAATGCTGGGCTGTCAGTGGCAAATAATTGTCCTTTAATCAAGGTGAAGGGCTGCCAATTAATAGCCTTGTGAGACTATAATAGCCAACAGCAAGAGCAGCAACAGCTGGCGTCGCAGTGAGACAAGCCTGAAACTCTGCGAGCAGCTCCTGCAAGCTGCAGAGTCGAGTACAGAAAACATGGAAGTGAACAAACATTTTCTCTTATTTACAGTGTGATAATGAACATCAGTGTGCTCTGCAAATGTCATAGTGGTGACCATGGTGGCCATCTTGGCCTGATGGTGGTGGCCAATGAAAAAAAGGTTCATCCTCTGGGGAAGCACCAATGTGCTCAGGAGATGTACTGTCATTCTGATTTTAGACTGTAGCGTCGCCCTGGGAAGAGTTAAGGATTCGGTACCTTGTTCAAAGGCACCTCTGCAGTGCCCAGGAGGTGGACTGGTACCTCTTCAGCTCCCTTCCATACTTTGGTCCATGCTTGACTTGAAGCCATCGCGGTCCCCCACCTCCCGAAATCATGCATTCAAGATCCCCACATTTAAGGAACTCACAAAGAGCACAGAGCACAGAGTGAACCACCTGCTTAAACATCTCGCCTGCAGGTAAGTTCAGGGGAACTGTAGCAGGTGGCAACATGGGAAAGGTCATCAAAACATTAGGATACATCATCTGGGGACCATGAATATGCACATGAATAAGTCCAACCATGCACTTACTCATCGACTCAACATCTCAGTATTTCTAAAATCCTTTCCACGGCCCTGTGACTGTCCAAACTCTGCTCAAAAGTATTTAATGAGTCCTGACAGATTCAGATCGAAACTGCAATCTAAAATCTAGATTGCTAACGAGATAATAAAACAAAACTGGGGTAAGCACCCCTTCAAGACGTCTGCAGCCTCATGATTCAAAGACTCTTGACGGAACGATAACATCGTCTCTTATGCCCCAGTTTGATAGCTGACGCTTTCTGTCTTTCCCACCCGATTATCACGACGCATACAAGAAACTCTTCACACAAATGGAACGAGAGAATGTTTCAACCTTATTCTTAAATTGTAAAATTCTTCATCCTGTAAGAAGTCACTCTAGCACCAAGACTCACGTCCTTATCCGCCACTTTGATCGGTGAAGCATTTGCCCGTACGCAAGGAGGAGCTCCGCTGATATGACTCACATATTTTGTGAAATGTCAAATCCAAAGTTTGCAGAGTGTCAGCTTGAACTCCGACTCTGTTTGAACTGCACTCGGTCTGTGAGATCTACTCAGTTTGTTTCCATTTTAATTGCGTATATTTAGTTTCTCTTGCATCAGGAACTGAGCTGACAGACGAAGATTTCCATACGGGATCATTTTGCAGAAATTCAGTGTTTGTTATTTGCTTTCTACAATATCTGTGCAGGCCGTCACGTCTGCCATATGGTTGGGATTAGGGAAAGATTGTGTTTACGGTTAATGAAAAGGCAAATGTTAATCTCCTGCATGAAATGAAGACGCATTACATGCCTTCCACCTTGGGACATAAAGCGTACGTTACTTCCTGCAGTGGCACGGCACATATGTTATTAGATGTACTACAAAACTGTCCAAGATCTTGGACGAAAGTCCTGTATTGTGTGATTTCCATGACCAGAAGGTGTCATACTGAACGAAATACTACCTTTAAGATGCTGACCCATTGACCCTACAGTAGCAGCCACCAGTTAGCTCTTCCTGACACTTTCCAGTTAGTGTTTTCCTCTAAGAGGGAATGAGGGGAAAAAAGCCAACTTGAAGAAAGTTTCCTTCCTCTTACACAGATTGCTGACCCAGTCCTTTTTCAAATTATTTTCAAGCATCGCTCTCCAGAATCTGTCCCCCTCGGGATGATGTTGCTGCTGCAACATTTGTGTGATAAAGAGACGCAGCCCAGCTACCAAATCAAGAAATATTAAAGAAGACATCCGTACACGCTCAGTTTTGTAGATAACACGCAAAGAGACGTGCAGAGTTAGTTGTTTTATGACATACTGTGCTTCCCAAGGACTCCTGACAGCCTGAGACATCGGCTTACATATTAAGAAACAGAATTACATTTTAATTCAGGCAGAAGAACCTCACAGTTTCTGTGCAAAATACAACTACAGCATATTTGCAGTACGGTCTTCAGAGACACCTGAAGTACCTGCTTCTGTTTCAGCCAACTTTTTATTTTTGCAAGAGGTAATTTTTCCCTCCATTCATCATGCAACGATCCAAAGCCAGATTGAGGAAATTTCTTCTTCTCTTGTAACAACGGATCATGAAACCTTTAACGGGAACTGCGACAAACATTGCCTCAAATCCCACAAAGAAATGATCTGCTGCTGCAGCAAAATCTTTGCATGCATTCTACAGTAAGTGCAGATTATATAATCATGACTGAGCAGAAAGAAATGCAACCTGGCATTCATTTTTTAGGCGAGACTCGGCTCTAAGTGTGTTTGTACGTGAGAGAAAAGGTGCTACAAATGTGTGTGCATACCATTGTCCAAACAGCTGTGTGTGTGTGTGTGTGTGTCAGCTATAGTTCTGCTGATGAGGTACACACCACTTTTCCTGGACGGTGTTATGAACTTTTCCAGTTATATATTCATGTCAGTTCCACCTGGATGAACTCAGCAGCACTCTGCTGCGTAGACAAACCCTCAGCCAAAAAGAAAACTCCAGAGACAATGACCCGCCAGGTGAACAGCTTCATTTTACCTCTGACCAGTTTTTAATCATTCATGCTTTTTTATTTCGAGTGGCACCGAGATCAAAAGTCCAAACAATATTCTGAAGTACAATGCGAGTGCAGTCATGAGCTGCAAAAAGGTTTGTCAATGTGATTTTCTTTTGGGGGGTCAGTGAAAAGAAGAAAGAAGTTCTCATGAATGAAAAGTCTCCTCATTCCTCGGCTGTTTGGATGTCAGGTGACCAGCAACATCCAATCATATTCATCCAGGTGTTACAGCCTGACTGATACACTTATGCCAATGCAGTTTGCTGCCAGAAGTCCACCAGGACAGCTCACTCACTTTGTTGAGGGAATACTGGGATCGGTGCTGCTCCAATCAGGATTCAAGCGGTCACCTCCCCGTCTGGGAACCACACACCTAGCTCTGCATACACAACACTACAAGGAAAGTTAACAACATTGACAAAGACGTAGTGTATAAACAATGACATGGCTCAACACGTGATTAAGACAAATTCAGTTTATTTTCCATTTGAATCTTTTGAGACCAAGAAAAACTAGAGCAGGTTAACAGAGCTACACCACCACCTGCTATCTGTATGATTGTATCATCAAGTATTTTTTTGTTACAATGCTGCATTGAATAGATTTCTTTAGTTCCATCACCAGGTGAGAAACTTTTGTCCAACTTTTTATGTCTTTAAAGAAGTAAGAGTGAAGTGAGAGGGGGGAGGGAGGCTCTGAAAGAGGAAGATGAGAAAGAAAAGTGGAAAATAAAGAAAGAAAAAAAGGATCAAAGGACGCAACATTTTCATGGGCTCTGATTCATCCCACTGACTTTTTGTTATGATGTAAAGTCTCACCAGAACCACTGAATGAAAAAGTCAAAGCAATGTTCCAGACACGGCTTGTGTCGTATTCAACGTTGTATTCGGAGTTGAGTCCAGCGAGGCCGAGTCCTGAAGAAACCGACACCGTGGAGAAGAGAACGATAGTGACATTTGTCAATGAGGTGATGCAATTTTTGCAGAAAGTTGTGTCAGTCAGACAGACAGACCGCGGCTCTGGGAGGTCTGCCAAAGCTAAAGAGGTGTTAACAGGGAAGAGTTACGTCTTCTGGAGTGTAACGTCTCCAATATATTATCCAATCATGATGTCGCATCCAAGAATCTATTTTGTTGTTGTTGCTGTTTTTCTGTCTTTTATTTTGTTTCCAGTGTTGACACGTAAAATTAAAGTCCTGAGCTCATCCGGGTCGGGTGGAAGCGTCTGGGGCAACTGGGCTTGAGTCGACAGAGAGGACGGGCCGTCTGCATCAACTTCTCTGGACAAATTCAGAGATCTTTCCTGATATGTTGCCAAAGATGAAACCTACAACCACTTTAACTATTGTTTGTTACAATGTAAAATGATGAGACCGCGCTGTTTGTTGACTGAGTAGGAAAAAAATGCTCATTTGAGTGACGGTTCTCAGCGAACTGTAGCAACATTTTATGAACGAATTTTGGCACTTTATGAAAAATCAGGTCACCAGATCACCAGATTCATTAGGATTCATCCTCGGGGCCATTATTGTATAAAATGTCACAACAGTCCATCTTGTAGAGTTGTGTATGTTTCAGTCTGAGGACTGGTTGATGGACAGATCGACAACACTGTCGTCTGATTCTCATAGGAGCGCTGTAACAGAAGAGTGAGGCGAGGCGAGGAGCAGGATGAGACGGAGGATAAGAAGCAGACTCGCATGCAGTCAGAATACATTTGGTAGGAGTGCAGATGAGTTGGTGGTGAAGGGAGCAGCAGACACAGAACACAGAGGAGCTGATCGCCTGCTCCCTCTCCAAATGTCAGCTCAATTATTCCATCCTGCCGAGGATACACGGAGCTGATGCTGCTTCAGAGATCTGATGAGGTTGAACTACATTTGAAACGTTGCTCTTTCTTCTCATTAGAACTGTGAGCTGGGTGATTATTTTCCCCGCCCCCGCTCTCGACGTTCAAAACTTTAAAGTGACTCAGTTTGGGTGTTTTAATTGGTGATCAGAAGACGTGAACAACCTGAAGCCACCTGAATCTTTTGGCTCCATAAACAGGTAATGAACACAGCCAGGTGTCCTGATGCGCCGCTCTACCTTCAGCTCTCTGTCGCCTCTCCGAATCCGGATCTCTCTCCTCTCAGTCTTTCTCCTGTCTCACTCTGAGGGCTGCCACTAACACACACTCCCCCATCTCCCCCCGACCCGACGCTGCCTCACCCCCCATCTATTGCTTGTTAAATTTGATTGACAGAACCAGATATTTGTGGTGAGTGTCAGGGCAGCGAGGGTTTAGTAAGGGAAGGAGATGTCCATGCATGGGGACTGCATGAAAGTAATATCCATATATGTGCTTTCACGCCGTTATATCTTCACCAATTTGTCATGAATGATTAATTTTGCTTCAGGAGGTGTCAGTGCTGTAAATTATGCTTCATGCTTTAAAATAAATTTGAATGAGCACAGCAGACTGACACTTTCTAATAGATGTTTGGACCCTGTAATTTGGCAGACACACCGTTGCATGTCCGTCAGACGGTTCAAGGCGGCGACTTCCACCGGACCGCAGAAGAAGAAGAAGAAGAAGACAGCTGAGAGAAAAGAAACTATGTGGGAGTCTGTGTGTGCGCGGAGCCCGCCGGTATGTCATTGACATGTCATCATCTGCACGATTCCACAAGAATTTCAATCTTGTTTTGCAACCGGCCAACTCTAAATCATTTCCATCTCATTTTCTACCGTCTCATTTCTGAAAGCTTCCGCAGCCGCAGTTTATACGTCTCCTGGACTCATACATACAGTAAAACTAATCAAGCAATGTGCACACTAAAAAGTAAAGTGGGTCAAATTAGGTGACAGTACACAGCAATTAACAGAAACCTCCATAAACCTCCATGTGTCTGCTGTCTGTCTGTTATTTTTAGCCTGTAAATGTGAGTTTTCTTGTCGGTTCAGTTTGAGGCCCTCTACATATTAGAAGTACGTTACTATTAAATTACTCACAGTTGCGGTGTTGCTAACAGTAAGATGACCACACCAGGAGCTTTAGTGGAAAGCTGACAGCAGAGATGCAGACAGAGAACAAAGCAACGAGAGGTGCAACGTGCAACAAAAGTCTGCAGGATTTCGCAAAACAAATCACAGTCAAAAACCGTAAAATGAAAGTAAAATATCAGAATTCAAATAAACATCAAAACTATAAATTTACTCCAGGCTTATCGAAGAAACGCTGATAATTTAGTCGTTTTACAGATTTTCCTTGAATCGTTGCGATCAAACACCTTCAGTAACGTGACGATGTGAATAAATCTACCGTTTTTTTTACAGAATTACCCATTCACACATTGTTACAGCCATCTTTACTTTAGAAAGGAGAAATAACTATAAATATATAATAATATTGCCATCACTGGAACATTTGGAAGTGAACAACAGTTTGGTTGTTAATTTGTGTTCTATACACAGTTTTAAAAAAACAGATTAGTACTGTAAAATGTGGATTTTCCATAAATTTCAAATACGGGTACAGGTGCCCAACTCGACGGGCTGAAAGCTCAACACATGATTGATTGTTTTGATGATGTAAGTCTAATATTTATTCTTCTGTTTTCATTTCTCCACCTGATCCTGAAGAAGATATCTGACTCTGTAGATGTTAAATATTTCACTGTGTTCACCGCTAACTCATCCGTCTTCTGTCTGTCCTGGTGAGGTGGTGTACTGTGAGTATGTCAGAGATTTTTAATAGTAATCATACATTTTATTTCTGGTGCTCTTCATGATTCTCAGAGTCACTTTACAGGAGTTCAAATCTTCAAACAGCACAATGAAAACACACGTCATGAATCTAAAAAGAGTTTTGAGTCGTGTTTTGTCGACGGGTTGCTGCAGTCTCTGAATTCTTCGTTTCATAGCGACGAGGGCAGACTGAGGCGGCCACGCCTCGTCATCACACACAACAAAACCCTACAAGGAAAGTCAAGCAATGGCGCCATAACAGACGACACACACACACACACACACGCACACACTGTATCACACACACGGCGATCAGGGCTGGTGCTCTCTTATCTGTGCCGTGATACAATCAGCGATCATTTGTCGGCGTGTCGGCGGTGTGTGCGGCCATCCAGCGTGCGCGTGAATGTGTGTGTGTGTCCGTGCTCTTCAGCGTGTCTCTATAAAAAAATAAGGCGGTGACACGGCTGATGGATGTCTCCTCGACGGAGCCCAGATAACAGAGTTTGTTACTCGGCCTCGAGGTCAAAAGGTTACAAACGTAATTTCAGCTAACTTTGTACAAGAGAGCCGATGTACTTACACCTTCCTCGGCTTCCAGTTGGTTTCCACTTAATTCAACTTTGGCCAATTTGCTTGCAGTATTAGATTCAGTGGATTTCATCAAGTGCTTTAATTTGATATATAGATCTCATTTATCTCTGATGGCTATCTGGCTCTGAGCCGTCCACTGTTAAATGGATAACGTAGTGAGCCTATATCTTATATTACGGTGCAGAAAGTCATTAGAAAACTCAAGTTCAAGCAGAGACCGGCTCCTTGGACTATTTTTTAAAAGCTACCTGCTGCGATACAACAACGAGCTGCCCGTGTGTGTTTCTGCACAGCAGACAGTCAGAACTGAACAAAGTTCTTGGATGAGAGTGAAACGTCTTCACGGACCTACAACCGAGTCCAGCTGCCTCAGTGTGCTCAGGGAACTGAGCATGCTGGGAACTGGAGCCTGGGCTGGACCCGGAGCCCGTGATGGGACCCCCTGAAGCGCGGCTGCCAGTGCCCGTGGACACGGTACTCCGGCCTGGGGAGGGATGGCAGGACGCTTTTCCCCAGGCTTGTAGGTACATCAATCTATGATTGGGGGGCCAGTCCCGGGGCCAGGCATGGACGAGGCAAGTGGCCAACGGAGGTCGGCTGAAGATGGCGGACGGCGAGTTTCTGCTCTGTTTACCGCTGATTGTAAAAGAACCTCTCCTAACGGAGTCCTAGGCTCTTTTGTCGGCAACATTTTAACTTAATTTATTGATTGTATATTATTTTAAACTCGGTTATCACATCAGATTTGACCTCCTTGAAGAAAGATGACCTGGATGACTGGGAACCTTCACGGCCTCCTGCATGAATCGTCTGCAGCTGCTCGGGTCGACTTCACGTCTGTCGCGGTGGCGGTAACTGGAATATTTCCTGACAGAAAGCATTAGCATGGACGCCGAACAGGAGGCATTTAAGCACTTAACTGTAGAAGCTTTTTGTGTCATGTTTATCTCACAAACACTCACTAACATGAATATGTAGAAGCATGACTCCTTCACCGTTTATGGAAATGAGGACAACGAGCACTTAGCCTGTACATTCGGTCCGTCTTCATGACCTGAAATAGAAACAAGGACCTAAATGAAGTAAGTGTCTTAATACGAGCGGCTTTGTAAAATGATTAGAAATTCTATGACACACTTGAGCACAATAACCAGGTTTTTTTTAGAGCCCTTATAGTCCATTAGAGGAAATGACTTCCACACACTAAGATCAGTGCAGTTTTCATATTTAATACACCCTTTTGTCCCGTGCTTCCTGCATCAGAACCTTATTACGCCTGTGAAAGTCCGAATCAGTCAAGTTGACTGAAGACAGACTGATGTGTGATCGGTGCAGCTGCAGGACTTTGACAAAGAATATAGAAATAAACAGCGTTTCTCTCTGTTTATGCTTGACAGTCCTATAAATACCCTCCTCATCCTCTGCTTCCCTTCGCTCTCGTATTCTCTTTCACCCATTCCCTCTCTCTTTCCTACCCTCCATACAGGTCTGAGGGGGTCCGTCGTGTCCGGGTGCGATGGCGGATTCCCTGAAGGAGCACACGAGATCACGCTTCACTCTCAATCCTTCATTTTTGTCAATAAATCTGAAATCTTCTTTAAACGGATCCTGTTGATGGTGTGATTCATGCTGGTGAAACGTCCTCGTACGCTCAGGACAGTCCAAACTTTTCTCGTCTGTTGTTCCCCGTTGGTGGAACGTCCTACCAGTTCCTACCAGATCAGGGGCGTCCCTCTCTACCTTCACAGACCTCCTGAAGACCTCCAGCTCTTCAGAGAGGACCTCCTCTACAACACCAACAACTGGACCATCATTCTATATTGCTGCACTAACACGTCCTTGTAGCTCTGTATCTTTGTATCTTGATCGTCTCTTTGGATGGAAGCGTCAGCTAAATGACTAAATGTGATCTAAGCGTGAATATTGAATGAGAGAAATCGACCCTGAGTTGTAAATTTTCAGAGATTAAACTACCCCGGACTGTTTGATGATGCTCGGGGGGACAGACGGGATTTCACTGCAATCCTCTGCTTATTTCCTCACAAACTCGATAACATAAAAAAGTTGGCTGTTTGAATGCAGGAATGTTTCTGGCTGCTGTGCAAACAGGTTGTTTTCATTCCGAAAGGTTGTTCTCTTGTTTTTGGGTACGCTCGAGACGTTAGCCATCCGTCACACAGTTTATAGTGCAGAGTCATTCCAGATGGGATCCATCAGACACGAGACGTCCGGGCTGATGCTGTTTAGTTTAACCATCTCCAGCTCAGGGGGAGAACTGCTGTGGGTTAGGTAACACTCCCCTGAGTTTAAACACACACACACACACCAAACAGACCGCAGCAAATCAGTTTATTTGCTGGAGCTCATTTCCGTGAGGTTTTTAGTATTTACACACACGCCCACACACACTTAAAAACACACAGCGCTGTTTGATTGCAGCGTTTCAAACATGCGAGGGAAGTCAAACTTCATGAAACGTGCAGAGACTGACTGCAGGATGTCAGAACAAATGACAAAGAAGGGAGACGGATCATCTTATTGCTTCAGCTGGATCCAGACTACGTGTTTAATATGAGACGTGCATTTCCATAATCCCCTCATCCCCCTTTTTTTCCTACACTATAATAAAAGTTGAGGAGATGAGACAGTAAAAGGTGCAGCGATGAGGAGAGTGACACATTTACTAAGTAGCTGGGACAGTACCTGAAGGTGCAAAGAGAAGCTCTGTCGACACCTACTGGCCAAAAACACAACTGTGTATTATTATAAATGCATGTGTGTCTTGTAAAAAGTGTTATCAAGGGATTACACAGAGTGTGTGTGTGTGTGTGTGTGTGTGTGTGTGTGTGGGAGAGAGAGAGAGAGAGAGAGAGAGAGAGGGTTGAGTAGTGAGCACAGGAGATGATTAATAACGCAGCACATGTTCAGGTTTATTGGAATGAAAGTAATCATATGACAGAGGCAGCCCAGGTGCGTCACATAGGAAGCAGCTTTATGTTCGTGACTCCGGAGCGTCCAGCTGCACTCTGCGCTCGTCGCTGGCCGATGTGAAGAGCTCATTTGTGGGTGGAAAAACGGCCAAAGTCGCGCAGCGGAAAATGCGTAAATACGCACAGGGCGTGAAAGGAGCAAACTGCTGAGTTTGTGCTGATGTTATCTAACTCTAAGGTGCAATTCAAGCCCCGTGCAGCGTGCAGCACACACACACACACACACACACACACAGAGAACATCCAGTGTTGATTTGGCGTAATTCTGGATCAAAGTGCGCACAGGAGAGGATTAATGAACATTTGAATCTATTTGAATCGAACTGTGCGTCTCACTTTTGAGTTAATTACCGTCCACATCTAACTTCATGATGTCTTTGGACTCCTGTGCAACCACGAGAGTGGAGAGGGTTTAAAAATGTGCTGCCTGTTTTTGAACAGCAGGCGGAATATTTGTATTTTTCCCCCCAAGAGGCAGCTCAGTATGTGAGATCCACACATAGAGAGGCAGACAGCGTGTGTGTGTGTGTGTGTGTGTGTGTGTGTGTGTGTGTGTGTGTGTGTGTGTATCAGGAGGGGTGGCTCTTATTAAAGCGCGGAGCTCCAGTTTGGACCTTCCCTCGCCTCAAGTCAAGTCAAGGAGACACAGACAGACAGCGCGCACCCGCGCTCGGTTATTTGGCATCGGCCCCCCTCCTGCTGCTGATTCCCAGCTCACTATCCACAGCACACACTGCTCCGGGAACAGGAACAGCAGCTCCTCTCTCCTCTCCTCTCTCCTCTCCAGCTCAGCGCCGCTTCGCCGTGGTGCGTCCCAGACGCATTCAGGATGGACTCGTCTCCTTCTCTTCACCTTTCCCACTGACTGTGAGGCTGCCGTAGTTTGGTGGGAGTTCCTGGAAGCAGGAGCGGGCTGATCCTCTGCCTGTTCGCCTTTCCTCACTTGTTTTTTATTTATTTAGACTGAACTATCCTCTGCACGCTCTGCCGAAATGGGATTGTACATGCATCTGCTGTTCTTGCATTTCGTCTCGAGTTTCGTGTGCAACGCTGTCGCCTTCGTGGAGGAGCCGTCCGGCAGGTCGGACGGTTACTGCGGGCGGATCGTCCGGGCGCAGACACAAACCCGAAAGGATGGCCACCACCAGTTCAGGCTGAGAGTGGAGGGGGACCCGGAAACCTACCAGCCCGGCAGCACCTACAGAGGTACCGTTTAAAGAGGGTCCATCTGCGCGTTCGGTGCGTAAACATGCGCCAAATCTGACAAGTGTTAACTGTTTGGCAAGTTAGAAAACGGCGCATGTTTACTCTGAAATCACAGTGATCTTATTCCTGACATGTCTGACCAGCCAATATTCAAACTATCACTCAAATTTTACTCGAAATTCAGCTCCGGAGATTCATTTCTGATCCAGTCAGCGCGGGGAGAGCTGTGGTTTGATCAGGATAGTTATAATGTCTGACCTATATTCACTTCCTCTCCCCCTGCAAGCAAGGAGACACACACACACACACACACACACACACATGCAGAGACAGACACACACAGACAGATCTGGCTCCAATTAAGCTGACCCCTACAAACAAAGAGTCTCGTCTCACCTGGTGGATTTGGCAACATAAAAGAACTCGCAGAACTTCTCAGGGTGAGTTTAGATCTTACACTAAGCAGCTTGGAATGGAACCGGTCCACGTTAATTAATAAAAGATCAAATAAACCTGAGGAGAGGTTTTACACTAACAACACATGGCGGGCAGCAGTTTTGACCCAAGATTCAAAAACGAGGATGAGAATCGGCGCTCACCTCGTCTTAAAGTCTCCGTGTCCTGCAATTTTTGGGCCACATTTAACGATCCGGGGCTGAATTCTAACGTTCGACCTGTGAAGGACGCCCAGGGAGAAGAAAGCAGTCACTCCTCACACCTTCACAGCTGTTAGGTAGCAAATAAGTTGACTTAAAACATGGATATGATTGGAAATATTGACAGGGCCGGTGTAAAAACGCACACAGAGGGTGAGCTGAATAAAATTCCACTCACATCTTGTTACATGGCTCCCCGTTCCTGTGTGAGATTTATAGGCTTTTATACTCGAGTGTGAGATGCCATATCTCTGCTACAGGCCGTCACGTGGAGGCTTTCATGTTCATCATCCAGGGTGACCTTTTGTCGCACGCCGTGACCCTGATGTGTCGAAGCATGGGCCTGTTGTCCAGCTCAGTGTGGAGTAAACACTCTCCTTCTGCTTTACAGTGGTGCTCCTGGCTACCAGCCCGTCTTACTTCAGAGGCTTCACCCTCATCGCGCTGAAGGAGGGCAGAGACGGCACCTCGGAAGACGACTACATCGGCCAGTTCCAGGTAAGCGTGAGCAGGCGTGCAGAGCAGGAAGAACGGCTGCATGCTGAATCCGCTCTGAGCTTTCCGGGGGAAGTTTGCAAAGAAAGATGAACTCATTTGCATGCTCGAATGCACATGGGAGTCTATTTAGCTGCTCCCCGCTGCCTTCTGATACGGAGGTTAAAGGAGGTGTTGCTGACAGATGCAAACACAGCTCCCCTGGCTGAAGCTAGAAAAACTGAGCTCTCCTGTTGTGGCAGAGAAGAAAAGAGAATCTAGTCACCTCTTTGGTGCAGCTCTACGAGGGTGGAGGCAGACATGGCATCCCGCTCGCTGTGTAGCAGATATTTCCTCCAGCGGAAGAAGGAGAAGGAAGGGAGGAAGAGGCATGTGAGGACAGCGAGAAAAGAGATAAACAGAGAGAGAAAGCAGGAGAGCGACGTGAGATGTTTGGTTCAGTAGTAACACAGCTCCCACTGAGCGGCACAGAGCTCCCGAGGAGAGAGCCAGACTTCCTCAATTACCTCCCGCTCAGTGTAAACAGGAACACACATCTGCAGCCGTGTTTCCACATGCTGATCCTAACCAGTCTCTTACCAAACAGGGCAGGAGGCCGCCTTCATGTAGCCAGCCGGCTGAAGGGACGGCCGCCGACTTTGAAACAAATGTTTGTGTTTGTCGAGGTTTCGCTGCCGTCCTCACACGCAGACGCGACACGTCACATTTATGTTTCTGTGACACGCCGCCGAGGACGGAGTGAAAGGAACCGCGGTGATCGGTTCCTGTGATCGACCCACATCAGCTGCCGTGTGGACGAACAGTCAGAATCATTCAGAGTTTTCTGTGATTTTTACTATTTGATGTCGTTTGTCTAAGCACAAAGGTAGCATGCACGTCTTTGTAGCACCAGAGAAGGTTCCTGACCCGGTCTGTGTCCGGCTAATCTGAATATCTGCAAAGACGTGGATCATCAGGCGGCCTCAAACAAGCCATCTGTAACCACACCCACCTGTCAATCAAAGCGTCCACACTGTTAATCCTGCATAACTTTAAGCCTTAATATAATGTGAACAGGTGAATCGTATCACTCCAGGTGAGCCGCCGTGTTCTGGATCATCTGACAGGGTTTCACGTTAGAGATGAACACAGCCTGTGTCAGGAGCTGCAGAGCATCCAGGATGGTCAAGAAGATCCATCAACACCTGTTCAAAGCAGCCTCAATGAAAACTGATTACAACCTTTAAGAAGCATCAGACTCCATTAGTGTCAGCTCGGTGTAATAAACTGAGGCTATATGACCAAAAGTGTGTGGACACTCCTCTGATGGAGAAAGTAACAGTCCAGAATCTGAGCTGAGCGTCACTGTTGATGTTCAACACTGGCTGCGTGTGGCTCGTCGTCTTTGTCAATTAAATCCATGATGAACCAAAACTGATGTCACACCCATCGATCTTTGGGTTGAGTCTGTCGACCGATGACTTGTCAGCAGATCAGATGTGGCGTGATATCGCAGACGTTGTTATTGTCACATGGGGACATTATCAGAGCGAAGCTGGACAGGAGCAAACACCGATGCTGGGATTTGTTTCAAATATCTCAAACCATGAAAAAAAAAGTGCTGAGGAGTGTTTACAGTTTTGGATGGTTAGCAGATTTTCATATCGATAAATATCACACGACTTTCTGTGCATTTTCCTGCAAATCCAAAAAGTTTCTAAACATTTTCTTTCATTTTAAAGAATCACAAACGAGGTTTGTGCAGTCTTGGCAGTAGCAGATGACACAGTGTACCAGAAGTTCACCTTCCTTCTCTGTCTGTAGTCTCACAGGCAGTCAGAGAGTGCAGCGAGCTCGGCTCTCTGACAGTCAAACCGCTCTTCTTGCAAGTGTACTTTTTTTTTTGCCTCTTGTATGGAGCCTCACACGTCTGGCTGTGGTTCAGCTCTTCGTATCCTGCAGCAGCATTGCCTCTGGGTTTACTCTCCAACTTTTCCAACCACTGAATTATTAGTTAAGTCATGAAGTTTACACACTGCTCTGCAAATGATAAAGCAAACAACAGCCACGGGTTGAAGCATAAATAATATATCAGTTTAAAAAGACAGACACGGGGAGATAAACTTGTCTGTAAAATTGTGTTCTCGACTTTTAAAAGTTTAAGAGTGATTTTGTCTGAGCTCCCCAAGCAGCACAGATAAGTGCAGACGTGTGGACTGATGTTTTTCTTCTTGGAGTTTGGTGCACAGTCTTCTTCTTCCTCGATGATGAACCAGCTTGTTGCACGAAAACGTAAAATAACAGAGTGTCCGTGTTGTTTTCTGGCTCGCAGCAGGAGCTTGTTTTCGCCCGATTTGCTCGGATCATTTTGGTTTAAACAGTTCAAACACCTCAGCTCGACTCCGCTCTATTTGATTTCGGCTCCCCGCACAATAAATACTTCACAGCCTCGACCTCGGGGAGTCCCAGCAGAGAGAGAGAGAGAGTCTGGAGTGAGGCGGAGACCGGGGAGGTAGGCAGCGAGCAGAAACTGGAACAGTGTGGGCCGAGCTCGAACAAAATTAAAGTCGACAATCTGTCTTTACAATCTGTTTAATACATATTGGAGAATCCATCAGACACTTTTGTGCCGTAATTGACAGCTGTAATAGACGCTTTTATCCACATGTGAAAAAAGATTAAGGCCTCTAGAGATAAGCTGCTGTCAAAACACTGTCAAGTGTGTAAGGAATATATTTGCCTCTAGAAAGTTCTGAGAAGTTGACTGCCTGAAACAAGCTGTGTCCTGCGTGATGCTGCGTTATAAAGGCATTACATTGAATCAATGGAAACTTTATTTTGGACTCATAGTAAGAGAAATTAGTTCCAGAATGATTGCTTTCATTAAATGCGCCGTCCTTTGAGTCCCGGCCGTACTCGCGGGTCGATAAGAGAAGATGCAGCATGACAGCGAGTCTGGCTTTTTATCTAAACGACCTCAATCCATCAAACTCAGCTTCTCTTTATCAGAGCGGTTTACATAATAATACTTATGTAAAATGAAGTTCGTACAACAATTCATATTCCTGACAGTTTATTCTCCACGAGTTAATTATGCAGCCAGTGTTTTTTTTTTGCACTGTCATGATTGTTGTGCGGTGGAAGAGCAGCCAAACGAACACAGTCGTGTTGTGTCCCCCTCCCCATCCTCGTCTCGGGTCCTCGGTTGTTTCTGGCAGTCGTCCTGGAATGTGCCCGCCTGCTGTTTCACTAAAAAACACCACGACCGAGAATCGCTGCTCATTGTTTTGTTTTTTTCTTCCTTAAGCAATAATCTGCTCTTTGTTCCCATCACTACCATTAAAAGACTTCAGTCTTAATGTGTTAGAGCTGCAGTCTGCAGCCATTGTGCTGCTTGGAAATGTGTGTGTCTTTGAGCTTATGCATGTGTCGAGCGGGCATGCGGATACATACGTGTGTGTGTTTTTCCCAGCCCTCCTTGCGTTGGTGTGGCGACGTGGGTCATATTTATCTAGGCCAGCAATGTGTGTTATTGCTCAGGGAGACAAACAGAGCTTGTTTGGATAAGGAGCAGAGATGAGCAGACATGAGATATTATCTTTTTTTCTTCTTCTTCTTCTTCTCCTGCACAGATTATCTCTGGTTCTGAGTTTAGCCGGGATAAACAAACCCAATCAGTTCAAAGTGTCACAGCTAAGTCAACGGTTTCAGATGGAGGAATTACAGAAGCCGAGCGGAGCTTAGAGGGCTTTAAAGAAAAGGAGGTGTAGGATGTGTGTGGAGTTGGAGCGATGGTGACCTGATACGATCACACTCAGATGTGATCCTCAGGTAATTATGGCCTCTTTAAGACGTGTCACACCCGCCCCGTCTTTTCAGATTAACAGGCATTTACGAGGACAACTATGTGCTCGTTTTCCACGAGGAACTTCTAGTGAAGCCCGAGGACCCGTCTGTATTTATTAGCCTTGGTTTCAGATGCTTGAGGTTTGCATAAATAATGTTGTACCGTGCTCTGATTGTGGCTTATTACTTAATACATAATGCATCAAGTCTATGAGCGCGAGGCCGCCATTTCTTAATGATTCACACGGGACTCAGACACGATGAGTGTCTGAGAAAATGGGTTTGTACAAGGAGGTAACACATCACTTTAGGGAAGGAGGGAAGGAGGGAAGGAGAGAAGGAGGGAGGGGGTGAACTGATGTTGGAAATATATGATGTTGGAGTAAAATGGACTTTTAAGTCGTTCACAATATTTTTATATAAATAAATGGTCATTATGTTTCTCAATCTGTACCCAAGATCTCAGCAACTATCAGTGACCAAACGACAAGTAGAACTCATAAATGTAGCAACAAGGATCTGATCCCTCACTGGCTTCCCACCACTGAGTATGAATTGGACCCTGGGTCAGTGTAGTGGGCACAAATGTTTCCCCTGTGCAACTCGTACTTACTGCTCACACTGTTTGAGTGTCATTTGATATGTTGGCCCATTATTTTAAATTTCAAACAGCAGAAAAGCGTTAATGTGAGAGAATTGCTGAACAGACAGAAGGAACTCACCTGTTCATATTATGTTGCTTTGATTTCAAAATGGCGTTTCGGAAACCTGGGTGACGTCACACATCCTTTATATCGTCATTGGTCCTAACCAACAAAAAATGACCCCTCACTCTCGTCTGACACAAAACAATCGAGTTTACGGAAACTTAACCAGACCAGAAGTGAGAAATGTGCAAAACTGCCATCTCCAAAAAATCTATGGAGAAATACCCATAATCCATAAACATAACTTTAACATTGAGGTTCATGCTGTCACACAGAGTACCTACCTATTTGCAGCCGTCCAGTAGAGGTCACTGGTGCAGGAACGAGCATTCGATCCCTCACTGGCTTCCCATTCATAACGAGTTGTTTGATGAACTGCAGGCACGATCTGAAACTGGAGGCAATTAAACCTCGGGTTCTCTGTGCTGGGATTTCTTGGCCTCACACTAACGCTCACGCTGTTTGACTGACAGTTGATCTGTGGAAAAAAACACCACAGCGAAGGCAACGCAGAACCAAAGATGGAGGCTAGGAATGCATCAATAAACTGTTTATGAAACTGAAGTTTAATAGGTCAATGTCAACAAGAGCGACTGTAAAAAAAAAAAAAAAAAAAAAGGGACCTGTTGGTGTCAGAAAATCTCAGCACTTAGTTTTTAGTGTCTGGAAAAGCGATTGAGGACGACCGCTGTAGTCTCAGCAGCTCTGTGACTCAGCCTCGGTCTGAGCAGGAGTCTGTCTGGTTTATTCATGCTGTTTCTCATTGACAGTAGCCCAAACAAACTGAGTGGGGAGGACTGGAAAACAGACACACCAAATCAACCAGATACTGCAAACTCTAATATTCCAGCAGCCACAAAAACACTGCAACATAACGGAAAAGAACTCAGCATTCAAATTACAGTTTGTATCGTTAAGTTTACATGAAATCTTGTTTTTTTTTAGGATTATTTGCAGTCACATTTTACATTCGACATGTAAATTCAGTCTTTTTTTGTAATTTTATTGATATTTACAAAAAAAAATACAGAAAAATTCAAATTACAGGTTTTATTTTATTTTTTTTACAGTGTATCCACATGCACATGCACACACATGCACAGTGACTCTTTTTCTAAATAATAGCTCAGCACTTTCATTAGTAAGTCAGGTTAAATTGTCAACATGAACTCATGCAGCGAGGCTCTCTGCTATGAATAAACCAATAACCAGGATATTCCTGAAAAATGAGGTGATGTCAGGCTGCCACATTTCTGTCTGATTAGGCGCACATATTTTTATTTGTATAAAACAAGGCCAAGTGATTGACAGGGTAACTAATTAACTTTAAAAATCCAAAGTTGTGTTTTGTACATTCTTTAGAGAAACTGGAGATATTGTAGCTCTAAAAGTCAAAACAGCTGTCAATGAAGCGTCATCATTTCTTGTACGAGAAAGAGAAATATTGCGTATTCATTGCTTCATTTGCAGACAGAAGGAGTCAGAAGTGAAAGGAGTGAGTCAGTAAACACAGGTTCAGGATCAGGTCAGGTAAAAACAGACTCCAGGACAGAAGATGAAGCTGCACCTCGTCACAGGAAGAGACTTTTCCACGTCAAGGCGACAGACATGCTGGCTGTCGTTGAGCTTTCACAAGACCGGAGAAAATGAATCTGAACTTTGTTCACAGACAGACCATTTACATACGAACACAAACAAGACACGCACAAGCTGCTCGCTTTGACAGCAACGACGGCGTTACAGAGAGCCGCTTAAATTGACTTCTACGAGGCATTACAGCACTAACACGTGTCTAAACATGAAGCACTGAGAAAAAAGTGGATTTTAAAAAGAGCTTTGGGGTCATTTTTATATTAAACAGACCCAGAGAATAATTCTCCGTCTCCTCTCGTGCTGTATTGTGTTATTCAACACCAAAAGCCACAGAATTGGCTCCATTTGCTGGGAAGTAAACACACACAGTCATTTTTTTTACAGAGTAGCTGTTTTGGATGTGTGACACAGCTGCCTTGGTTGGATGGCTCAGACACAAAATGTAATATGATGCAATATTTGTGATAGCCCCGAGATCTCAGCGGTATTCTACGGTAATAGTGCGGCTTTGATTGATGGGGAGCTCAAGGCGAAATGTCGGCGCCTTCGAGGTCTTCATCGAGCAAGAGAACTTTGTTACTTTGTGAAATAAGCTCGTCTTCAAGTGTTGACGTGACATTTCAATCTCTCCGTCTGTCTGCCTGTGTTCCTCAGTCATCTCCACGCTCAGCTCTCAGAGGTTTTAACTGTATTCACTCCTTTGCATTTAATTACAAACCTGCAGTGTGTGCGCACACACACCGACCAACAAACACACACACTAATTTCACTCTTATTGTCAGATTTCTCCAGGGATCCGGGGTTTGTCTGTTCAAGCCCGGGTTTGCCTTGTCTGTCTCCCGCACTCTGTCTCTTTGTGTGTGTGATGATGTGTGTGTGTGTGTGTGTGTGTGTGTGTGTGTTTGAACAGGGCTCTGCATTTGCTTGTGCAGGCACTCTGAAGCATCTGTGTTTACCATCTCAACAGAGAGCGAGAGATTGAGTGAGGGAGATTGAGACAGACAAACCGTGGACACACACAGACATGCCAGCCTCTGCAGAGAAAACAAACGCTCCTTTGCCAGCCTTCCCACACTGCCTTTCTGTCTGTCTTTGTGTGTCTGTCTTTGTGTGTCTGTCTTTGTGTGTCTGTCCTTCCATCTCTCACACGTTCTCTCTTAACGATGATACGACAAAAAGAAAAGTGCCTGTCTTGTTTCTTTGTCAAAAGTCACAACAGCAGTACAACTCGATGTGCGACTGTAGTTCAGTCACGCAACCTTGTCTCGAGTCACTGAACCTGACAACACAATTTTGACTTGAAACAGCACTAACTCAAGTCATCAAGCCCAAACAGAAGTCCTTTGGGACGAGCAGCATACACAGAGTCCACGACTTGGAGCTTGTCTTGTTGTTGGACTGTCTAGTCTGGGAATTTGATTGTTACCTTGAAACTTTGTTGCATTGGCTTGAGTCTGTGTAAAGTCAGAATAAATGTGTTCTGAGTTTGTCAGACCAAAGAAGAAAGTGTTATTAACCACCCAGCCAAATCTGAATTATTAAAAATATCGACAACTTTATGAAATCAGGTGTCAAAATCAGCTAAAAATGAGTTCTCAGCTTCAGGACTGAGGGACTGAAACGTGTCAGATGAGTTCAGAAGATGACATCTAACTTTGAAACACTGAGCGAGATCATTTAATCTGCATCTCTCTGCTCAGGGAGGCCTCAGCGTGTCATCGAGCCGCCCTTTAAGGACCGCCCACAAAACCCTGAGACTGAAAAACAGTTTGAACCTCTAACTCCACATTTCAGTGATACATCGTTCAAAGTCTTTTCACGTGTTTTCAGCAACTATTTTACAACATATTGAAAGAAATCTCAGATCTTCACACAGATTAAGTCTTTTGACTTACGACTTGTTTGTCTTGAATTAAGGCTCGGCTCTCTTGACTTGTGTCTCGTCTGTCTTCGTATTGGCTGTGTTGACTTTATTTGGGATTTAAACAGGGACTGCCAAGAGAAATGTAGAATGTATTTCTTGGGACTTAAAGTTTAGGACTTGATTTGATTGACTGTGTTGACTTTAGACTAGACTTACTGGTAAACAAAGTAAACTTTTATTGCTTTTGTTGTTTAAACTGGTTGGAAAGTGGCTGCCAAAGAAAAAGGCTCCCTGACAGCACGGTAAAGCGGTGAATATATTCTTATAGCGTTTAACAGATATTGATTTTTTCTTTAGGTGCACTTTTTATGTGGCTACAATGTTTTCTGCTGTCCGCAGCAGTACATAGCTCTGCTTCTGTGCAGGGATCGCTGTCTCCTTCTCCAAACTGTGGCTCACTGACTGCTGTGTACTGTACTGTAGGTAATACACTGCCTTATACAGCCCAACTAAAAATAGCCAAACTGTCCCTGTGATGTGAAACTCGCCTGTCTTGACTTTGGAGTGGACTGCCATGACTCGGTCTTGATGTAGGACTTACCTGTCTTGACTTGGGTCTCAACTAGAGACTTGACTGTCTTCATACTGTGTTGACTTTAAATCCCGATGTTTGAGACTTTGGACTTTACTTTGGATTTAAAGGACTCGGCTGTGTTGACTTGGAACTGCCAAGAATGCAGAATATATTTCTTGGGCCCTAAAGTTTGGGACTTGAGATTCGGTTGACTGTGTCGGGTCTCGTCTAGGGACTTGACTGTCTTCATATTGGCTGTGTTGACTTTAAATCCCAATGTTTGAGACTTTACTTTGGATTTAAAGGGCTCAGCTGTGTTGACTTGGGACTGCTATTTGGAAAAAAGAAATGCAGAATCTATTTCTTGGGAAATTTAGGACTTTAGACTAGACCTGACCCTGACGATGCAGCCGTACCTGATACAACCCAACTAAAAACACCCAAACTATCCCTTTAATGTGAGGTTCTGTCTAGGCTTGGAACATTGCTTTGGACTGGACTCTGGTCTTGATTTAGGACTTCCCTGTCTTGAGTCTTAAATTTGGATTTTAACATTCGGACTAGATACCATGTGTTTTGGACTTGGTACCCATCTTTACTTGTTGGTTGGTTTTATTTGGCAGCGTTGACTCTGGACTTGAATGTCTTACATTCAACTTGAATCTGGGCTTCACGTTTATTCTTATTAACAGACTGCAGAGCTGTTCAGTAGATACATTCAGTCTAGAAAGGACACACTGGTTCATATTCTGTTGCTATCCTGTGCTGGTGCTCTTGATTTTAAGCGTGGACATCTGAGTGGATGTCATTACAGAAGCTAAGCAGTACTGTTCTCATGTCTAGACAGCAGCTCTTTATTTAAGTATCATCTCTATGCCGTTTGTGTGTGTCTGATCTATCTCCATACTCCTCTCTCTCAGAGAACTCTGTGTCTGTCTTCTCCTTAAGCCTACGTCTTTCTTTATGTTTCACTCTTCTTTTCTTCCCTCGCCTCTTTCATGTGACTCCCCCCCTCCCCACCCCACTCTCTTTTTAGCCTGTTGTTTGCGTCTACTTTTGACTGAGAGAACTTCAGCCTCGGTGGCACAAAGTAAACCAAACTGTGTATAAGGAGGCATTAGGAAGTCAATACAGAAATACATAGAAGTGTGTGTATGTGTGTGTTCTGTATGCGTGTGTGTGTTGCATGTGTTGGAGAGTTTGTGGAAGAAAGAAAAGAATAAAAGTCTGCGACGCCTCGTAGCGTCCTATCAGGACTCTGGGCCTGCGTGTTAGGTCATTGTTATTGTTGAGCCGAGGCAGCTGGAAAACACTAACTACAAGGTCATAGGCCATGTGTGCATGTGTGTGTCTGTCTCTGTGTGTGTTTAGTCTTTCAAATTGTCTGACAAGGTCAGAGTGCCGAGGGGACTCGGCTCGACACGTCCTGAATACACAAAGCTGTTTTTATCAGAGCCACACTTTCTGAGAATCGTCCTCTTTCACGTCGATGTTTCATCAAAGCTGCTACCCGCGTTACTGTAAGAGTGACATGTGAGTTCACTTAATGACTCGCATCTCGAGTCCCCAAACAGATGTCACATTAAAACTGCACACTTCACTCATCTTTGCACTGTGCAGCTCGTGACACGTTACCGAGGAATCAAAGTGCATGCGATCCTCTGTGATCGAGTCTTAAAACACCTCCGCTGATGTGGTTTGGTGAGCGAGCAAACACGGAAACAGCAGCTGGAGGTTTTACGTATTCGTCATGTTGCTTCTTTTATCCTCTGTTAGCATTTAGCTGCAGTCATGTTCCCTCATGGGAGCTTTCACCATAAACTTCCTGTATTGCTTTTGATTTGCGTGGCTCAAGGTGAACAGACACTTACCTTGTTGTGGTATTCTACTAGTGGGACCACATTTTCCTTCGTTTGTGGTTTCCCAACTTCGCTAAGCCAGACTGCATGATGCAAGCTCAAATGCTTCCTTCAACGTCCGGTGTGTGAGATTTAGGAGGATCTGTTGGCAGGATAAACTGAAGAATCTGACTAATTTAAACAGGAGAAGTTGGATGAAAAGTCGGAGATCAGCAAAGTCAGAGGGATTCATCATCTGGACCGTCTTACACGCCAATCCATCCATCCGTTGTTGAGATATTTCAAAGTGTTGCATTGCAACTTTGCTGGTTAAAAACATTTGAGAATGATTTTAGAGTTTAGATCCGTGTCTCACCAAGTCACCAAACCAAACAACCATCTGTTTGCATATTTAAAGAAATCAAACAATATTTCTGCCATGTCGTTCCTGTTTTAAAATGTCTTTTAAAGCACCGTAGTCAAGTATCATCGTCATCATTTAAAGAGCAGTCATCACACCGAGCCTCGTCAGAGAGGAGCTCCTGTCCTCCCTGTTTCACCACGTTGACCCTGAATCCTCCTTTTTCTGTCTCCAGATCATCGACGAGGACGACACACAGTTCATGACCAACTGTGCGCCTGCAGTGACGGAGAGCACGCCTCGCAGACGCACCAGGATACAAGTCTTCTGGACGGCGCCGCCTAGTGGGTCCGGCTGTGTTATACTGAAGTGAGTGTAAAAGTTATTTTGCGTCTCTGATCACTGTGAACTTTTATTAGATTTTGTGTTTTCTGAAGTTACCTTGCAGAAAAAAAGCTTCCAAGTCCAACATTTTAAAGCCGGCTGCACTGTGTTCGTCTTCAGCAATAAATAAAAAAAAACAGTTGAGGAGTCGACTCTGAAGTGTCAGACGTTCAGACCTGAAAGCAACAACAAACACAGAGTTCATATCAGTCCCGGCTCACTCATGATGGTGTTTCTGCAACAAAATAAAGGCGGCAGAAGGTTAACTGTGATAGTTTGAAGCTCTGCACGGCGGTTTTCATGCTGTGATCGAATGAACGGACATCAGACACCGCCGAAAAGAAAGGAGCTCAGTCTGAGCTCCACATGGTGCGCGCTGGATAGAGAAGACTAGTCATGGAAAGTGTATTTAGTAATTAAAAACCATCCAAGTTATTTTCCTTTTTTTTGCTCACACGGCAGGAGACAGAAATCTGGACCTGCACCACGATGCGAGGCGTGGTCGCTGCTGTTTTTTTACGGATCGTTATTAGTTCTCAGCGACGCATTAAGTAAGCTGATGCCAGGTGTTTCTCCAGAAGCCGCGACACACTGTGGTTTGTGTAAAAGGACCGGCCCTACAACAAAGAGACAGATGATGATTACGGGGGCACGATTTGTGGTTCGAAGCAGGTGTGACTCAACCTGCACTGTGTTATTTCAAGAGTGTGTGTGTGTGTGTGTGTGTGTGTGTGTGTGTGTGTGTGTGTGTGTGAGACCTTAGTTTTATGTTCAGCAACTCCAAGAATACCCTGAAACTCTGCATTGTTTCGCCTGGACACACATTAGCATTAACTGCTCAGTTTTGTGTCTCCCTCAGTCGTTTTTTAAAGTTTCCATAAAACGGCTGTGAGCCGCTCGGTTGGAGTGTTTCCTCGTGAATCAGGATGGTGCTGTGAAACCAGTGGTGCGGTGGTAACTGGAGCAGCGTGCATGCTACGAATATTAATGACGGGAAGAACATGATTCAGGTGTTAAAGAGGAGCCCGACTGGGATCAGTCAGGTTGATATATCAGCTGACGTTAGCTCATCGGAGAATTAGTGTGTACGTCTGAGTAATGAGAAGATCATTTTGAAGTAGAAACAATGTTATCATTTCATAGTTAGTCTCAGTTATTTAATTATCAAACTTCAGGGGTCCTGTCAAATCAAAAGTATCAGGCATGTATGTTTTTTATATATTTAAAAAGCAGTATTAAAGGTCCAGTGTGTAGAATTTAGTGCCATCTAGTGGTGAAGAGAAACACCGTGCACAGAAGAGGTTGAAAATCCATTTTGGACAAACATTCACTGTGTGCAGTCCGATGCATGACAACCAGTCAGCCGATTGATGTGAAGCTGTTGTGAAGTTTATAGAAGACGATGACTTTAACAACGTTTGCTTCATCTTTAACTGGCCTCACTCGAGAGCTTTGAAAAGTTAAATATCTCTGCGGTAAGAAATCAAACTTTCTTTTTATTCGTGCGCTGACTCACAAAAGCATTCTCACAACAACCCTCCATGAAAACTTATTAGTGCGTCGTATTTACATGATCAGAGATGTTGTGTTTGGTTTATGCACAGCTGCTCTGTGGAGGAGAGAGTCTGAAGTTGATTGAGCACAGTGGAAATGTAGTAATGAGTGTTGTTTCGCCTCTGGACTACAATACTTTGACGCTCACGTCGTGATGAACGCATTAATTCTTCATGTTGTTCTCACAAGAGCCGAGGGCTGTTGTGGAATTAAGAGGTAGAAAAACCGAAGAGTGAAGCATGAAGACTGACTTCAGTGAAAGAATGTAATCCAAGAAGAGATCGATGGGTACGCATCGTCACATACGCAACTACAAATGTAATATTTTCTGATAACAGCGTCTGCAGCACTGTGGCCGCTGAGTCTGAAGGCGAAGCTCTCGATCTTCCAGTTCATCTACGTTCCAACCCTCACCTCTGGTCGCGAGCTTTGAGAAGTGACGCAAAGAACGAGATCGCAGATACAAGCGGCCAACGTCCAACTTTGCAGATGACGTGGTTCCGTTCGTTTCATTGGGCCGCCTGTTGACCAAAACAATGAGATCGCGTATGCAAGCGGCCAAAATGAAGCTTCCTCCACTGGTTGACCAGGCTCAGCCTTAGAGACAGGGTGAGGAACTCGGACATCCGGAGGGAGCTCGGAGTAGAGTCACCACTCCTTCATGTCGAAAGGAGCCAGCTGAGGCGCCTTCCTTTGGAGATGTTCTGGGAACGCCTCGGGATCCTCCAGGAGGGGCTGGAATGGTTTGCTGAGGAGAAGGACGTCTGGAGCGCCACCACGGCCGACCCCACTAGTTCACTAAAAATCTAATATTTCCTGAGAACAAATAGCTCTTTATATGAATATATGATGAAGCGTGAAGTGTAATTCATGCCACCTGAGTGAACAAACAAATCATATGTGTGTTCGTGCAGGTCCACTGAGTTCTGGCAATATGTAGCTGATTGACAAATCAAGAATACAAATGATGAAATTGTTTTTCCCCTCTGTCTGCGTCCCTCGCTCTCTCACTCTCTCTCGCTCTCGCTCTGTCTCTTGTTTCCATCCCCTCAGTCGACTTCCCAAAGGGAATAACCTCCCTGACACGCATCTCTTCCTCCTCCGAGCGAGATGCTATAACTCGCCCTTACCTCCACAGTATACTCACAGCTGTTACTTTTAATTTATCTGCTGCTGCCGTATGACAGATGGCACGTAGCCATCCCGGTGTTCGCTAGTCCAATAAATCTAGGCCCGCGTAGGGGAACATCTGCTATGCAAATTCACCTCGTATTACTGTCACTTTTGTCTGTCAGCAAAGAGATAGAGATTTAGCATTACCTCATCTAACGTGTGTCTTTCTGTCTCACTCTGTCTTCTTCCTTAACGATCTGCTCTCTGACGTCGTCGCTTTATCTTCACTCAGAACATTTTCCTGTTTTTTCCCATGATGCTGAAGTAAATTCACGTCAGTCAGGGAGCGGGAACTTTGCTGTAGGTCTGTGCTGTGAGCTGTCGCTCGGTTGGACAACCTCAGCAACTGTCTCCTGTGAATCGTGTCTCGTCCGGTGTCCTGTTGAAAGAAAGCTGTGAATGTTCAGAATCACGTTTTCCCTCATCGTGAAGTGTCGATGGGAAGTATCACCACAACTGCACCATGGGAATGTTTCTTCTTCCCGTCTCTCACAGCCTGTTCCTCTCTCCTCCCCAGCACTCTGGAGATATATATATATATACTGTATATATGGAGAGAGACTATATGTCGCGGGTCCAACACGTCAAACAAACGTCTCTCAGCTCATTCCAGGCAGCTTCAAACTCCTTACAGTTGGGATCCTTCCAGCTTTTTCCTTTTCCCCTCGCTGCAGAAATCTGATCGCTCCGTTCAAACCTGGAGGATTGTTTGTTTCATTTTGATGCCAGCAGCACTTCAAAATCAGTGCCGCTGTTTGTTACAGTACCTGGTTACCTCTCACATGCAAGCCGGGCATTCTGGGATATGTTTACCATTTTTAGTTTCAATCCGAACACGCCTCTTCTTCTTCCTCATCTTTACCAGCGATTCACTAACAAGGACCACGCTAATATAGATTTAAGTTTAGACAGAAAAGGATGCAGAGATGACGTCCTGTAGGAGGGATGAAGAGATGAGGGTCGAATCTAGTTATAAAACTTCATGGACTGACAAACCTCTTTGCTGTTGTCTGGTTGTTTCTAACTAACGAGACGTCTGTCACATCTCTCGTTAGCCACGTGTGATTAATCGTCTCCATTGAAACCAAAAGACGTAACACACACGGTATTCTTATTATTTCTGTCTGACACACATTCAATCAACACTTCATATCTTCCGCAGCTCGTCTCACTTTCAGGTTGTGAATATTAATTAAGCTGCAACAAAAACCAATTACAGATGTAAATTAAACCTTTGAGTTACTCAGGTTACTTTTAAATGTTGTTGCTGGTAAAATGATGAAAGCTCAAATTTAATTGGACTCGATGATGAATTTGACATGAAAAGCAGATTTGTGTTCATTAAAAACCAAAATGGAACTAATTATACAAACACACTTTAAAAACATTCAAATATGAACACAGCTTCCTCCACTTTACCTATCGAGACACGAATTTTGGATGATCGCTTGTATAATCAGTCAATAGTCCACACAGTGTGTGTTCAGGCCAGGATTCCTGTTAACAAAGCCAAAACATTGGTAAATCACGAGAACAGCAAGGAGAGGGGAGAGGTATCAGAAATACACACAGCGAAGCTAAATATGTGTCGTAAAAGTTAAAAACATGGTCAACACGAGCGTGGACTTTCAGCAAACTGCAAAAAGCCTCCACAGGCGCTGAAGGTTTCCTCCGCCTCAGGCTGCATGTTGTTTCAAGTCCGACAGCTCTGCAGGATGGATGACAAGAGCTGGGGCCAAAAAATCTGACCAGCTGAGGAGGAGGAGGAAGAGGAGGAGGAGGAGGAAGAGGAGGAGGGCAGGCCTGACAGTACACTTCCTGCCTCAAGGAGAAAAAGTTGCACATTGTATCTTGAAGTTGTTGTTAGTTCCCGTGCCAGCCACGGCTGAGACGAGCAGATATAGCCCATGATGGAAGGCGCTATTTGAAAGCTGCTGACACGTTCTGCTTGCCAAGAAACTGATGAGGGTGTTTTTAACAGCTGACTTGTGTCAGGTGTTCAGCTCGCACATCACTTAACTGTGTGAACCTACGGGAAGAAAGAAGAGCAGTCCCAAGAAAGAGAAGCAGTGCCTTAAATACTGCTGCGACTAACCATGATAGAGTCATTCGTAGATTATTTTATTGTTTAATTCTTTAGTCTGTAATCTGTGTGCAGTTCCTCTAATGTCCACTTGAGGCTGGCTGCAGAAGTGAGTCAGTCTCCATAAGTCCCCATGTTAAAAACTTCACAGCAGAAATAAACATGTTTACAGCCTGGTACAAAAAACAGTTTTGGTCTCTATAGCTAATTTCAGATCACATCACATCAACTCACAACTCCTCAGAAGTTTTTCTGTTTTTTTTTCTTGTTTTTGCCACTTGGGGGCAGCAAAACAAACTTTAAATTCTACACTGACATATTATCACCTTATGAAGTTTACGTGGCTGTTCTTCTGCCTGTTTATGCATTCAGACACAAAATAACATTAGCATTCATGTAGCATTTCAGCTCATTTTAGCTCTGCTTTGGTTTCTACTAACTGCTGACTGAAAGCTAAATGTGTTCACCAGCTTGTTGTCTGCCATCAGTGCCGGGCAGGTCATGTCTGCTCAGTGTTTTGCAGCTTTTTAGTGGAAAACTTCTGCCTGTAGTTGCTGGAAAGCGCAGTGACAGATGATCACAACAGTAAAGTGCTGCTAAAAAGCCGAAGCAGAGGCCGACACCTTTCACGTGACGATCCATCGATACTGATGAGTGCAACTTGAGAGTTCTTCTTCTTTTCGTGCGAACCCACCGTCTTTTTGAAGCAACGTTGCGTGGATGTGTGTTTTTACCCAAAGACATTTTCACAGCTTCAAAAGAAAACAACTCACAAACAAACACACACACACACACACACACACACACACACACACACACACACACACGCGCGCGCGCGCGCGTGCACGCACACGCACACACCTTCCAAGTTTTAAAAGCCTCTGTAGATGAAAACAGTTGGCACAAGAAAGTTTCATCTCGAGACTTTGCGCTTAAAAACAACTTGATTATATTCCTGTTTCATGGGGAAATTGACAAATCTTGTCAGATTGCTTAAATAATGGCGAGACGCTGGTGCAATTTCCTCCATCTTCAACGCATCATGCAGTTTAAATTGCCACGTCTCATGAGGAGGATGTTCAGCGGGAAGGTTTTTATATTTCTGCCTTGTTTTGGCTTTTTATCTTTCGGAGGTGTGACGTGCCTGTATATGCAAGCTCCTCAGGGTGCAGCAGGGTGTGTACATACAGGTGTGTGAAGAGATTATCTGTTTGTGTGTTTTCCACCCCAGGTCACCGAGGTCCTTGTGGTAGTTTTGATGAGCTCAGCCCAAATCTGTTCTTTAATCTCCAAAAAACTCCTGAAAAGTCTTTGAGTGTCTGGAAACGTTCCCGCCCGGAGCTGGAGGAAACAGACGGAGAGAAAAGTGAGCGTGTGCGAGTAGAAAGACGAGGTTTCCAATCTGAGCTTTGCTATCCTGTTGATCACTTCTCATCTCCTTATCGAGTTTGTACTTAGATCCCTCCTCTCTCGCTCCGTCACCGCCCTCTGGCCGTCTGTTCATCACATTTTCACCTCACATCGACCTTCTGCTCGATCTCGCCATCAGTATTCTGCTGCCGTCGCTCGGCGTCCTCCAGGAGGAGGAAGAGGCCACCGGTCGTCTGCTCGCTCGGTGACAACACGATGTGAGTCTCTGTGAAGCTGCTTGACAGCGGGAGCTAAACTCTTCTGTCGTGATGCGGTCTCAGACAGACAAGGCTTTGGTATCGATCACAGGACTAGATTATTTCAAGTATGTGAGCTGTCAGGAACTGCTGCCGCCTGCGTGTTTGCTACTATATCATGTCAACTTTAAAGTCTCCTGAATGACGAATGCAGAAATGCATCCATTCTTTCTGCTTCTTGTTTTAGCTCAGCCACCTCAGACCAACAACTATTGGAAGCAATAGATTTGCTGCTTTTGATGCAGTTCTGGTCATTAACTGGTATCTTTCATTAATTATTGATCTTCATTTCCAACTTTTCACCAGTGTAAGTTTCACTTCAGTCACAAATATCAGCATGTTCTCACTCAAAATCTTGGTCAGTGGCTCTATGTTGTAAAGCAGTCGCTGAAAACACATGAAAAGACTGAACAATATATTAATGAAAGGTTAAAACAGTTTTTCACCAGTTTTCAGTCTCAGGATTTTGTGGGCGGTCCTTAAAGGGTGGCTCGATGACACACTGAGGCCACCCTGAGCAGAGAGACAGAGATGAACTCATCTCAGCTCAGTGTTTCAGAGTTAGTCATGTCATTTTCTGAACTCATCTGATACGTTTCAGCTGCTTCAAAATGGCCACTCGACTGCTCCCACGAGTGGGCGTGGTTTCAGCGCCTTCAGAGGACACGCCCCCACAGTCCTGGAGCTGAGAATTCATTTTTAGCTTTCTGACAATATTTTATCCAAATTTTTAACGAGTCTGATAAAACGTAAAATATTTATTTTATTTTCTGAGTTTTCTGACTTCTCTGAGTGCGGTCGAGTCATTTCGTCCTGAACTGATGAATAGGCAGCAGATAATCAGATGGTGGATGTTGGCAACTTTCAGAGCAATGTGAGTGTCAGAAGGCAGACGACACTTTTATGTGTTTCTGTACTGACAGCTACATGTCCACGTCAAAGTCTAAGGAGAGTGAAATAAGTGCAGAGTGCACACATCCAAATGTAACATGTAAATATTGATACCAATGTGTCAACCGCACTCAATGACATGCCGTCTAATATTAATCACAGCTGAATATTTCCTCATTTTACTTCAATCATGTTGGCATTTATACACTTACAACCCAAGCTAACCTTTTTGAAGAAGAAGAAGAAGAAGAAGAAGAAGAAGAAGAAGAAGAAGAAGAAGAAGAAAAAGACGAAGTTTTCAGGCCTGGGGCACGGGCGAAAGCGGAGCAAGTGTCGTGCCAGAACAGGAGCTGGGCTCAGCAGCCTTTATTGACATGATGACATAGGTGAAGAGACTAAAGTCGTTTGGTTGGTGAAATAAAAGACTCCTGTACCAAACACAATTCTTCAAACTAATATTTACTGTCATTATGCAGGCCATTATGGGACCTATGGAATTTTCTGCATCCATGTGAACTAACAGTCTCCCAGTAGTAAACATAAAAATCACAGTGTTACTATCCAGTCCCATGGTTCTATGTATTTGTTTTGTGCTATCATCTCATGTGCAAATAAATAAACAGAACGAGGATGAGGTGATTTGTTTTTAACCGTAGCTTGATGTTCTGCAATGATCTTCCATTGTGTTTATTATTGCAGTCAGAAGCACTTGTCACGGAGTGAAAACATTATTGTATGAACAGTAACACAGCTGTATGTGTTGGCGCTGCTCTCTGGAGAGCTCCCCGCATGAATCCAAACACCATGCTGAAGATTCAGCGGGGAGCGCCGTCCAAGCCTCCAGGGTACACAGAAGAGAAGTCAGCAGGCATGTCGCTGAGATGTGGAATATATATATAATGCATGAGGCATGAGATGCCAATGGAAGTACGATTAATAAGAACCTGAATGTGGGAGGCGGAGAAGTAGAAGGAATAAGAAAAATCTGTCAACAGCAGTATGGCAGGTGGATAAACAGATGGAAAAATATAGATTTAGAAGCATTAATATTCTTTGCATTGTACGATTGGAGACAAATCATCTCTTTGACAATAGCCAAGAGGCATTGTTTTGGAGCTTCTCCATATAAAGCATAACCTTACAGCCATCTGCATTACGTTGTTGTAGCCACAGCAGCTCCACGGTGTGCTATTTGACAAAACAGTCAGAGGACGTCTCCAGAAAGGAGCCACACTGTATGTGCTGTAAGAGTCTGCTCAATCCAACCATCACTGTGATCACACCCCGCTGCAGACCTGATGCTGCTCTCTGTGAGAGAGTTGAAGAATTCAGGGAAGCTTTGTCTTTTCTCCAGCTGATCATTTGTTGCAATGCACTCTGTAAGTAACGAGTGGAAGATTTATGAAAATCCGAATTGTTGTATTTTTGTTGAAGCCTTGTTTGCCTTCATTTGAGACCATTGGTTGTGTTGTTCAGGGGTAATGCTGGTATACACTAAATAGCCTCATTGGACTACTGCAGTTCAATCTGGACAATTTCAGGAATGTTGAATTAGTCTTCAAGTACAGTCACAAAAACGATCAAACACTGATGAATGTAACTGTGATGAGGACGGCCCTAGGAAAGAGTTAGCTCTGCTGCAGAGGAAAAGTCCATCACCACCCTCAGAAATCAACAATGACATGTGACATGTTACCCGTCTGCTACTAGCAGAAGGGTAACATTTGGAAAACAACAGTCCATGTACAGATGATGATCTGCTGGCTTCTGTGAAGGGAAAGCTGCTTCCACATTAAAGAGCCACATCATCAGCGTATATAGTGTATATATAATATAGACTATGTTGTTACCACAGCAACCTGTGCACAAATCTGATCTGCCTTTGTCTTAAAGTAGACACTCACGGTGTTCACTGCATGGCCTCACTTTCCACTTGGAAACTATTGGAAAAGATACATTAAGTCATCTATGACCTCTTCAGGACCGGAGGGAGAACGCAGCAGCATTGTTAGAACTTATTACCGTCTGCCTTCTCCGAGGTGCAGCGCCCTATAATTGACAGATTTTCAAAATAGAGACGAGTAAACTGATGCACGGATTGAACAGATAGCGAAGAGGGGATATCTAAAAAACAGGCAGTAGGTGTAACTCTAGGTAGAAATCATTTTACTGAAAGCTCATGATGAAAAGATGTAAAATCTTCTTTCCAAATGATCCAGATTTATTGTCAGATTTATTTGATAATTTAGCCTCATTGAAACTATTTCAGAATTTATTTAAAAACTATCGGGGATAGTTCAATAATAGTCTGTATATTTCACTTTTGTTTTCCAATTTCATGCCCAAGCAGTCAACCCATGTTGCAGGGTATATTGCACCATTCAGTCTGTGTAAGATTTATAGGAGCAATATAACCGATAACTCCTACTTAATGTCGCCGGGCCCTCTCTGTCTCCACAGTCAGTGTTGTTCAGCTCACTTTCATATCTCGCTTTTATGTCTCTCTGCTGCATGATGTGGAGACACTGAAGACTTCACTGCTGTAACGAAAAAGGGGGGCTGCTTTTAGCAAAGAAGAAGTTATGCAATCGTTATTTATTTTCAATTTCATGCAGTTGTGTCTCATGATGCAGCTTTTTGTGTTATAGATGTAAAAATCTGCAATTTTTTAGGCATTGAGTCTTTAATCTGGGCTTTGCTGAAGTTGTCTGCTGTCCACAAACAAAAGTCATTTTATATTTAATTCAATATAATTTGGGGGCATTAATTGCTTTGAACTAATCAAATCAGAATTGAGATGATCTCTTTATCTAACTTATGTTAAAGTCGGGCTAACAGAGGACCTTTAGGACTCTCCACCACGACATCATCTGTTTTCATACATGTTGTTTTCTTTGCTCCCGCCTGTCAATCATCTGCCTGATTGACGTTTGTCGCTGTGCTGTCACATCCGGACTCTGATGGAGCTGTCCATAACTGTGGCGTATGTTAAAGCCCAAACTGAAGCTCGTGTTTATTTATGTCCTGTAACCTGCTCACAGGGAAAACAAACATGTGACTCTTAAGCAGCCTCTTCTGCTGTCACTAAAAGTAATCGTATTCAGTTTGTTTCAGTATTCCAGTCAAGTGTCGCCCTGGAGAGAATACTTTTCTTTACAGTGTTAGCTGTGGGTACCTCCCCAGACCAGCATGCACTCTGTTCACCTGAACTATCTCAAGCTTCTGCAGATTATCTGGGACAGTCATCCACATGTATCAAAAAAAGTCATGGAGTTATGTCAGGACGTGAATATGAAGATGGATATTCAAATGAGGAACATTTTTACAAGGACGTGTTAGTGCAGCTGTACTACTCACATAGAATCAAGGTCCAGTTGTAGAGGGGGACAGATGTGTCATGTCCAGGTGTTGGTAGTGTTGTAGAAGAGGTCCTCTCTGAAGAGCTGGAGGTCTTCAGGAGGTCTGTGAAGGTAGAGAGGGACGCCCCTGATCTGGTAGGAACTGGTAGGACGTTCCACCAACGGGGAACAACAGATGAGAAAAGTTTGGATTGTCCTGAGCGTACAGGTGGCAGAGCCAGACGTTCAAATAGGTGGGTGCAGAACCAGAGACTACTTGCAGGCAAGCAAGCTTTAAAAGCATTGAACTGATACGATACCTGCCTATGAAGCATCCACGTCAAGAGAGGAAGGCTGCAGAAAGTGTTTTTTAATAAACTTAGTTCAAACATGTAAAACAAGTTTTGTGATGAGATGTCATTTAGTTTAGTTCTATAAAGTATGTGAAGTTAATGAATGCTTCTAGGCTAATGGAGAAATTATGCATTCATGAGTTTTGGTCCCCGGGGCGCACTAATTTTCAATTCTGGGTTCCAAGATTTAAAAAAAAAAAAGTTAAGCTGGTGTAGAAATCAAACAAAACTCAGAACTTCTGTCAAACAAACTGTTGAAATTGCTCCGTTTCTTTCATCTTTTTAGTTCATCCAACGTTTTTATGACAGAGCAGGACTGAAAGCAGATATCTGAGAGGAACGTAGGTGCAAACTTGCAGAACTTTTCAAAGGGAACGTAAAAGTGCCGTGAGTGTCTGCAGCTCCATTGTGATGGAATGTTGCAAAGTTGTTGTAAAAGGATTGCAGGGCCTCCAGACCTCATTGTTCCTCTGACAGATTTTTTTTTACCTTCTTTGTCACCCTAGAATTTCCATAAGAGTTAGTTTTTATAACCGGTATCAGTAAAACGAGCCATTTTCATTGGGACAGTTTCATTCTCAGCCAATATTAGCTCATAAGTTAGAATCCGGCTCTGCGCGCAGCCTGTGGGAAGATCTATAATCCTGCTTCCAACTGTAATTCCAGCTCTCTCTCTCTGTCCATGTTCACGTCCGTGGACATGATTGCTGTGTTACATTTCACACTGCAGCGATGTGATTGTGCCATGAGGTCAGCGTTGTTTCTGTGGAAAGATGTGTCCACTGTGAAACCTGGAGGGGAATCCATTACCTTCGCCTCCTGTCACGGATTACACGGCTCAGATATTGAAAGCAAAAAACACTGCAGTATTACCCACATAATGCCCACTCTTACTATCCAAATGTCTCCCTCTGTCTCTCCAGGGCCAGCATCGTGCAGAAGAAGGTCATTTATTTCCAGGATGAGGGCTCTCTCACCATTCGGCTGTGTGAGAAAGGTAACAGCAGCTCCCCATCATCTCCTCATCCTTTCATCCTTGACCGCTCATCATGACGCCATTATCCCTTGTTCTATCTGTCGTTTCTTCCTTTCAAAGCAGAGCAGCTCTCGGTTCTTTCATAATGTAGTTAAAAAAAAAAAACCCAACAGAGGAAGCGGGGGAAACCCGTGAGGACACAACGGATCACACATCTCCCGGGAGTCTGTGTGGAATTTAAACGTTCCTTTTGAATTTTGGCCACAGAGCAGCGTGACAGCTTTTTATGTCACCTGTTTACTACGGAGAAAAGTGCCACGGCAGATTTGGAAAGCTGTCCACTTGCCAAATAAACTCTAGTGAGAGTTCTGCATGTTTATTGTGCAATAAAAAACCAGAGTCTGGACAAATGGTTCTTAAATTTTTAATCTCAGGGGAATTTCACTTTCATAAAATCTTCCTCTCCTCACCAAAATCTAATTTTCCAGGCTATTATGCAAGCCAATCAAGCCACCCTGTTTTCAGTTTGCTTACTCATCCTGCTATAACTTGGATGTCAAGTGAGAATTTCTTCAGAATAATTTGGTAACTCATAAATATTCAACAACTCTCCTTGACCTATCTTTGCAAAACATTGGTCGAGGCCAATATTTGAATATTTATGAGCCTGCGTCGAGGCTAATGTGTCATTTAAATACCAGTTTATTGCGGCAAAGTAATTTTGTGACATTCTCACTGGTTCCAAATTGTACTCGTTCAACTGGTAATTTATGCAGGTGTGCATTAGTGTCAAAGCTCTCACAGCAGCCAATCTGTGTTTGTGTGTTTGCTCCTGAACTCTGCTTTCTGTCATTTATTGTGCATGTGGTCCACCCATAAATCTTTACCTATGAGTGTGTGTCTGTCCTCCTGCAGAGCGAGTGTTTGGGGAAGCCACAGAAGCTCCACCCATGGAGTGCTGCGCCTGTGGAACGGCCAAGTACAGACTCACCTTCTACGGCAACTGGTCAGAGAAAGTGCATCCCAAAGACTACCCACGTGAGTTGAAACCATGGACGTGCAGTAATGCATGCATGTACACTGTGCACACAGGGACGGGTTGGCATATTGATTTTGATTGCTGCTTACAATGGGCGATAGCAAGCATGCATTACAACCCCACTATGCATTGCCGATAGTGCTATGTGTTGGTGACAATGTCTACCTTCCACCGATCTGGACTGAACACAACCAGTGGCAGCCAGTCTAGTAAGGGTTCTTTCAGTCATTATGGTTAGCTGAACGGCTGACATCAGGAAAGTCTGTAAATCACCTTGGTAGTGTAACGTTGGTATAAGAGGCTGTGCTCAAACCAAGCAGCATCCTCCGTGGCTGGGAAGTGAAGCCCATGTGTAAGTGCAAAAAAACTGCAGTTCCTCTAACGTCCACTTGAGGCTGGCTGCAGAAGTGAGTCAGTCTCCAACAATTTATCGCCCTTGTAAGCTCATTCAGTCAGCTCATAACCAGAATTCAAACCACTCTGACTTTAAATCTCTTCGTCTCTCCTTCTCCCATCTTCCAGGACGAGCCAACCACTGGTCAGCCCTGATCGGCGCGTCTCACTCCAGAAGCTACGTGCTGTGGGAGTACGGAGGCTACGCCAGCGAGGGCGTCCGTCAGGTCGCCGAGTTCGGCTCCCCCATCAAGATGGAAGAAGAAATCCGACAGAAGGTAAGAGTCCACATCAGACGGAGCCTCTGTGGGGGTTCTGTTTCCACGTCTTTCCAAATGTGTTCTGACCCACGTGTTGGACTAAAACCAAGCGCCGGTGGCTGCATCAAAAGACAAACAACTCTAATCGTGCTCTGACTGCAAACTTGATACAGTAACATCATTATATGTACTCATGCTCCCCCACTGTTTGTCATATTACAACACACTGAGAGGTTAATGACAGGCTGAGGCAATAAAGTGACGCACACACACGCACTAATTTTGCTAAAATGGCAGCTGATGAATGAGCAACACGGTGAAATTCTCATTTCCACATGGTGGAAAGCGTTTACACAGCGACGCAGAACACACCTTCACCCTCTCATTAAACCAGATGCGTGCTGACGGTGCGCGGTGCTGCGCTCAGCATGAAATCAGATTCCTTTTGGAAAACATCAACACGCTTCTTTTGAGTGAACTGTGCCTTTAGGGGATCAGATATTTTTGGAAGCCATCCACTGGATAGCACCCTGAAGAGGACAGGCTGTTGCCTCAGCTCCACAGGAGAGCGAGTGTGTGTGTGTGTGTTTGTGTGTGCAGAGAAATTGAAACATGGCAGTGCATGACGAGACACAGCTGAGATGTGCTTGAGCATGCTGTGTGTAGGTGAGTCCAGTGCTTGTGTATTGTGAGATCCATGTTAGGTAACATGCCAATAAATGCCAGGACAATGGAAAACGTCTCACGTTTATTAGCGTGGTATCGTCTTTAAAGACTCTGTGTTTTAGCTCCAACACACCTCTTACACTTACTAAGAAATGCGCATGGCTCTCGCCCCTGCACCGCTCTGACTAAGGCCCAGCTCAAATGAACTTGAACTGACACGAAATTTGTTTGAATTACTGTGAAGAACAGTGTTGGTTATGCTGCGTTCATGTGGATTCAGGCAGATGGTAGACGGATATCAGGTTATGTGGACGAGGACAGGACGGTAAAATCTGGCCTGGCTTACAGAGAATACCGTCAGCGGTGACCTTAGATGGTTTTGCCGTTGAAAGTTAAATGGGTGAACCATTTTTTTGGTTCTTTAGGTAATTTACACTTTCTGCATTCAGTTCATATATAATACATATATAAATGAATTAAAATATGTGAATGAACTCTGGGACTACAGGAATACTATTTACACTAAAATCTTCAAAGAAATTAATAATAAATGGTTCTTTGAAGAACCGAAGAAGGTTTCCCGTGACATCACCACGATGAAGCATTTTAGGTTGAAACTCCTCATTTTAAAGGGTGCACACTCAAAGAAAAACTTGTTCTTGATTGAGTTCTCTGGAGAACCTTTTTATCCTTAAAAAATGTTCTTTAAGTCACAATTGCAGCTTTGAAGAATCTTTTTATGTTTTATAATCTTTGTTACGTAGATGTTACGTAGCTCCATCACACGTCAAAAAACCCATCAGTGATCATGTGCTTCATATATTTAATTCCATTCTTTGTAAATAACACATCACCATAGCAACATATCATCACATTCTGCCAACAGAAGGTGTTCGTCTGCCTGAATATTAGCACTATCACTTTTCTCCAGTTTGCACCATTTAGGAGAACAAACACTGACCTAGTTTACTGGTAGAGTAACAGGAAACAGAACTTTTGTGTTCCTGTTTGAATTTTGAATAAAAAGTGACACATTGTTGTTCCAGTGTCTTTCTATGCATCGTGTTGGCAGCAGAGCGGCTCACTGTCGGTTGCACAGTCCTGTCCTGCACAGTATGTTACACGTATGTCCCGTGTGCTGGCTCGACTGACACCCACATACACGGCTGTCTCTGGCCGTCCTCTTTCTGCCACACACTCTCTCTTGTTCTGCGGGCACTGAAAGGTGTGTCCTGGCCATTTGCGAGGGAACAATAGTGTGTTGTTAGTGGGCTGTCATTGTGGTGTGTGCCTGTCAGTTTAGGTTTGGGTTGTTGTGTAGAGACATCAGAGGCTGACGGACAGCCCTAACTCCTCTCTTGGCTTGCTCTGTCTGTCTCTGGGGCTAATAACTACCCTGACACAATGGAAACTTCAGCCTATTTCATAGCGGAAAGAGATGGCTTGATTGTGTACTGTAGACTGGAATGTTAGCAGCTGAGCTGTAGAAAGAAACAGCTCGATTGTACACTGGAATGTCAGCCGCTGAGTTGTTGAACTTTGTAACGGGGAGTCTTCCTCCGTTAAATCCGTGAATCAATTAGGTTTTGTGTCCTGAGCCACGTCCCATTCACACGACAAAATATAGACCTCACAATGTGTTAAGTGTCTCTTCTCAACTGTGTGCAAGACTGCATATTTCTGCAGGATGTAGCAGAAGTCCACAATACAAAAAGTACATAAAAATATACACAGATATAGTAATAATCTATTATCTAATCTGTTATGATAAACTGTATAAAACATGGACGTAGTCTCTGTGACGTCACTCAGGTTTCTGAAGGAGTGTGCAACTATTTATTTATTCAACTTTTCTTTAGAGGAAGAGGAAGAACTTGTAGTTTTTTATTGTTTTGTCACAGTCGTGCTTTAAACTAAGAGACTGGATGTTTTGGACTTTTCCCATAAAGTTAGCATGTTAACCCTATGTACTACGTAGCATATTTACACATGTAGAAGCATTTTAGAAGCACATAAACCAGGAAAATGACCAAATCTGAGCAAGTAAACAAAGTCTGGAGGGTTAAACGCTTCTGAGATGCTCCCGGAGGGTTTGAAGTCGCGTGGACGGAACAAGAGGGTTGCACCCGCGACGTGTCAGGTGGGTTTTCGGTGTTAGCTACACATAATTTGTCATTGGATTCAAAGTGAAAGGCTACATGCACACCTAGATTTTTTAAATGAACACACTGGGTATTGACAGTATAAAGAATGGACAGCGTATGTCTGTAGGCTGTTTTGAAGCTCAACATCTGTGGCATTGGTGACAGCCAGGTCTAAACATGTTTATTTCTGCTGTGAAGTTGACATTTGAACATGGGGACTTATGGAGACTGACTTGTACTGTAGCCAGCCTCAAGTGGCCGTTCATAGAACTGCAGTTTTTGGCTTCATTTCACAGCCACAGAGGTTGCCGCTTGACTATAACTTGTAAAAGTTCCTCATTGTTTAGTCTCGTGAGAATCTTTGTTAAATGCTGCAGTTGAGGTGTAATGGTGTGATAAATAACTAGCTGTAACTAGATGTTCTTTTCTTCGCGTTGTTGAAAGAGATACTGAAGTTATCTTTTCATGGTTTTAGACACGAGCAAACTAAAGAGTGCACGTACACATTCACATCTTTTCAGTTCTCGGGGGGCATCTAAGTTCAGACCGGGAGAACATCGAAGTGGCTGCTGTAAAGGTGGGAAGCCGACATGGGTCAGTAATCCCTGTCTTAGCTGAGAATCCCAACCATCCAGAGGAGCAATCAGCTGTGGTGATGTGTGGACAAAGCCTTAAGACCGACCGCTCTAGCCAAGCGCCGACCTGCGCTAACACAGGCCAAAGCCGCTGGCACTAAGACAGGCAGACTGGCAGACAGACAGACAGACAGACAGACAGACAGACAGACAGACAGACAGGCGAAGAGAGACACCTGAGAGCTGTCACTGCAATGATGTGAGTATAAGCCAGAACATCTCTGTCAAAGAAGTGCTTCTTGAAACTTGTCAGAGCTGCAGCACACTGCAGGAAGACAGCATAGGAACTCATGAGTCAGCATTTAATAACCAATCAGAAGCTTCTATAAACAGATATTTAGACGCTGACACGTCTAATCAATCTGAGTAGTGTAAATGGAGCAAGAACTCCAGTCAAAGTTGACGTGTATGTTGAATCTCCTGTTTGTTTAAGTTGAACTTGGCCATCGTGCCGTCCATCAGAATCCTCTGTGGTACGCATGTGAGCACAAAGGACAGATCTCAACATGCATGAGCTCGTGGAAAATATGTGATAAAAGCTCATTTTTGAAAAGCTTCAGGCACATATCAGCTCATACCACAACACACACACACATACACACACACAGCACATCACGGCACACCAGCTGAGAGTCACAGCTTGGACTACGTTCTGAAAATGGATCTCGTTGACTTAGCGGCATTCAGTAACAGGTTTAAACGTGCCAAGATCTAAAGTGTTTTCGTCAGTTTGAAGCTGTCAGAAACACAGAGACAAACAGAGCCGCACGCTGAGAACTACACTTGTGTGAACTCGTCAAAAAATTGCTAATTTTAACTCTGACCTGGTGTGCGTTGGTGAAATTTCAGGTTAATGTAGCTTTAGTGTTGTTAGGGCACCAAGAAACTTTTAAAGGGTCCAATATGTAAATAAAAGGACTCACTCTTTCTGTAGATATGAAGCGGCAACATCTGTGGCTGTGAAGTTAAGCTTCAAAACTGCAGTTCCTCAATCGTCCACTTGAGGCTGGCTCCAGAAGTGAGTCAGTCTCCATAAGTCCCCATGTTCAAATGTCCAACTTCACAGCAGAAATAAACATGTTTACAGCCTGGTACAAAAAACAGTTTTGGTCTCTATAGCTAATTTCCCTGTTCATGACAACTGTACTGAGGGTGAATTTATATACAACTCACCTGTTCACATTATATTAAGGCTTAAAGTTATGCAGGATTAAGAGCGTGGACGCTTTGATTGACAGCTGGGTGTCGTTACCGATGATTTATTTGAGCACCCAGGCGTCATTCAGCCCGCCTCAGGTCTGCTGATGATCCACGTCATCCATGACAGTCCATTGTTCTAATGTAACAAAAACAACTTTTATTTTCAGGTAAGTTCACACTAATGAAACATAGTTTTTTCATCCACCACACTGGACCTTTAACTGATCTGTTCATTCAAAATCTCATCATGTATGTGGCTAACTTGTACGATGTTTAATTCATGAATATATACAGCACCAACAGGCCTTCAAGGATTAGGAACAGACAGGTCTGACAGATTTGTGTCTCTTTGTCCAAAAGAACTTAAAGTGTCTTTTTTAATGTCACCACTCTCTCACTCATGAAACTAAATTGCACGGCACATCTAATTATTGATCGCTTGGAAATGTCACATGCAGCCGAGAGTGTAAAACAATCACACGAGTGGAGGTTGTAAAATTTGAAGAGCTGCTAGCCGAGAAGTAAATCCTCAACCCTTTTAATGCCACCGCGCACTGACACACGACAAAAAAAAATCTGTAGCCACTTAATTATTACTTCCTGTGAAATGCCACATGCTCTCAGCCAGGTGTGATCACACCGAGATCAGACAGCGAAATGTCAAGAGCTGCTGGCCAACGAGCCGTTTGTATCAACTTTAAAGGAGAGACGTGTGATCACAGGCCCAGTCAATTAGTTTTTAATGAAGTTTAATGCAATTCCCATCCAAAATCTGACGCTCTACCGGCGCTGAATCGCTCCACCGTGCCCTCTCAAAAGGATTTGTCAATTGGGTTCCTCTTTCTGCATGCATCGCTCAGCGGGCGCTCAGGGGCACCGCCTGTCATGGCTACAGCTGTTGTGAAAAGCCGTTTGACGTGCGATTCTTTTGTGCAGAAGCTTAACATGTTTTTAAAAACTGGCTGAGCTTTTTAACACTGCAGGGAGCAAGTCAACAGCTCTCCTTTTAAACCACAGAGACAAAGAGGCTGGAGTATAAAGACAGGTGGACACACAGCCGCAGACTTTCCCCTCCAAACGTTGCCCTGAGCCATAGGCCCGGCCGTTTATTGCCTTGGGCTATATTAGGCCTCTCTGGAGAAAGCTGTGGCTTATATTCCCTCTGTACAAAGCGACACTTTCCATTACAAAAAGTTTGACTGTTGGAAATGTGAATTTTGTCAGGGTGACCTTCTCAGCGCCCGGAGAGACCTGTCGTGGTGGGAGGTGCTTCACTTTCTGCTGTTGACTGCTTCACTTACATAACCTCCTCCACAGAAGTTCTGAAAAGTCATTTTACACTTAGTGCAGCTTTATTGATGCAACTAGAACATTTTGAGCGTGCCTGTTGATTGGTGCGTCTCACCAAACATGACAGGCAGAATTGATGAGAGCAGCCAGTCATTAAGGCTTGATGAATCAGTTTGTGCACATGCATGTAGCATTGACAGTTGATTGATTGATTGATTGTTGAGTTAATCGCAGTCAGCCTTGTGAATTTCCGCCCGGCAACCATCTGCAGTTAAAAGCTATAAATAATTGTACTGCAGTCGACCAATCAGAGCAGAGCAACAAACAGCAGCTGTGTCTGTCAGTTGAACCTGCTGAGAGAGCTCACCTTTGAACAAGCGATCAATTTTGCCAAACCGTAGGTGGTATCAATAAACCAAAACAATAAGAAGCTTCCTTAGGTCGTGCTGAACGTCTACATATATAATTTGTGTTGTTAAAGTTAAAAAATGTGACCTCTAGAGCGAGGTAAAAAACTGGTACGTCTGCTTTCCCTCCACAAATTTCTGCTCTCAGTTAATATGGGAGTAAATGGGGCAGTTGGTGGGTGATCCTGACACATCTGAGCTAACAGAGCCAAAACTATAAGTCTGACAGCTTCAGCAGGTTTATGTGAGCGAGCAGCACAAATTTTCCTACAATTTGATGTTCAAATTATTTCTGTAGAGTGAAATTTGTGGCCGTGAGAGCAGTTTAAACATTATTTTTTGGTACAGATTTTTCTCTCCCTCTCCACTCTAGCGGTCATGTGACTCACTCTAGCTCCGAACATTCCGTCCATAAGCGCCCATGTTAAATTTTCCCGCTCTTTTTGGACGACTGTCTCGAACACGTAACTGCGACCGTCTGATTTAAGGTGATGATTTTCAAACAGTGGACGAGTCTCAGCTGCTTTTCTATCCAAACATGCACCTTCAGATTAATCTCTCAACATTCCATAAGCGCCCATGTTAAATTTTTCCCGCTCTTTTTGGCGACTTTCTTGAAAAATCATCCCCTTAATAGGAATTGGGTCACACCACCTTTTCCAAGTAAAATTTGAAGATCTTTTTCTCATATAAGACTCTACCTGCTCCACCACATTACTGTTGTTTGTTAGAACAATGTGGGTTGCTCCAATTTCATCACATAATCACCGGGCAGTTCGCCAAAGAGTCGGCAGGGCGGGCTGACTGGGTCGACGTGACTTTTCCACATGCAAATTCTTTTTTTCTGATGCTGCTGTTCTGTTGTTTGTTCTTTTTTAATAAATAGATATTCACAACAGTTAATGCGTTGGATTAAAAAGCTACGTATCCGGTACAATACAACAGATTGGATTGTTTTTGAGGTCTGCTGGAGTGTTTGCTGTTTGAGTAAGGCTCATTTATTGGGGTCTTTATTCTTGTTCATGTTTCTTTTCTTTCTTCCTAATTCTTGTCATTCCACCTCTCCTTTATTCTATTCCTTTTTTTATTTATCCATCTTTTTTGCTTCTTCTTCCATCGCTGCTTTTTCTCCCAACACCTCACTGACTAACTGACTGACATCGCTTCGCCGAGAATCCAAAAACGTGCTCACGCTCAGTTTCCCCCTCCTCCCTCGACCGTCTCATTTTTCCGCCTTCTCTTGCTCAGCCTTTCTCTTTTCTCTTTTCCTCTCAGTGCTTTTCTGATTTTCTTTCTGGCGAGGCCTTATTTGAGGCAGATTGTCAGAGAAGGTAGAGACAAAGGAGAGAAGGCAAGAGAACTACCCTTCACTTTCATCTTTCTACTCAAAACACTTCACAGGAAATTGCTGCAGACATACCACAGATAGACAGAGAGGTGAACAGGCAAACACACACACACACACACACACACAACACACACTCCCAACATCTTTATTTCTTCTCGTGGAAGTCCGGATCGCACCACTGAATAGTGGAGCGCTCCATATCCAAGTCTCCCTCCACATTCTTTTCTCATGGCTGACACCTGTCAGATTAAGAGCAAGGGACGTAATGCTAAGTGATTTACTTTCTCTTTCTCTGAGTGTATCTCTGTGTGCGTGTTCACAAACCGTTGCTGCTCTCTGAGACGTTTTGTCAAGCCGTCACACTGCATTCTACCGAGAGAAATGTTTCTGTGGTGCTGCTCAAAATGCCTCAGCGGGGAAATTTTCTCTCCGTGGGTTTGATAGTTAGCCAGCATCGCTGTTCGATGTGCGTGCAGTGGAGGGGAGTAGTAGCCGGCTCCTTCCCTTCCTCTCTGTCTTTATTTAACATTCCCAGTCATCTCATTCCCTTCTGCTGTTTTATAAGTCCTTACAGTCTTTCTTACAATACAACCGACCTGTGTGAGTGTTTTACTCACATCACATAATCACCATCAGGAAGGAGTGAGACTTTACAGCTCTCACTGCCAGAGATGGAGGTGGGATGGATGGAGTTCACCAAAGAATTGGCACGCCATTAAATATTACAGTGTTTAACTGTACAATAAACAGTCTCTAACAAAATACTACTTTATTCTGTATACATTTCCTTAAAATAGGGTAGAAAAATAGCTTTCGCCATAAAATATGACCCTAAAAAAACACAACACTGTTTTTATGGGGGAGGGGGGAGTCAGCTGTGGTTGCCAGAATTTTACCGTAATAACTACAACATAACCTTTTCTAATATTACGGTAAAAGGATGTTAGTATTGTTGACTTCATGTTTAAGGTTACTGTTTTATTCCACGTTTTAAAATGTCTGTACCATGACAATGACAGTAAACCATGACAGTAAAAGATCGTAAAATATCCTGTGAAATATGAGTGTTCACTGTAGAATTAACAGTCTGTAGTATGCTTTATTTTCTATAAAATATGTATATATATCTAAGCATAAATAGAGGTTTCGAAATACGACTGTGTTTTATTGTATATTGTATAATAACTGATGGCATGTTTTACGATCTTTTACTGTTTTTTTTTTTCCCATAAAATCTACAGACATTGTTCTGTTCTTATATAAGTTGCCTATATTAATGTTGCTTGTTATAACACACTTACAGTTTTGTAGCCCACAGGTTGTCAGTCACAAGGTTAGTGGAAGAAGGTGGTGTTTATAACAGATTGTACTTCACACACACACACACACTCATTGTCGCTCTGCTTTGTGGTAACACAACAAACAGACTCAGTTAAGCAATTAGTGGCTGTTTGAACATCGTCATTTAGCTCACATAATCAGAGCTGCCTGTGCTCTGCAGAGCGTTCACCACACGACTCACTTTAAGACTGAGCGGCTGATTGTCTGCATTCACAGCCTTTGGTAATGTTATTGTCATCAGTGGTAGTTTTAGTGGTTTGTCCTGGCTGCTCTGTGATGATGATGATGTGATTATGAATGTATTCAATCTTATTAATTTTTCCTTCTGAGAATTGGTAACATTAGCTCACATGGCATGAGATGACTGTAGTCTGCTTACAGACTACTATAGAGGTGCCACTTGTTATTAATTCAACAGGTCAAGCAGCTAAATTAGCTTCTAAAGAAAAACATCGTTTGGGGCCTAAAGACTAATTGAAAATCCACTCAAATATTAATAAAAGAATTCTTAATGTGTTCTTCCATATTTGCATAATTGTTTATTTTTATGTTACAGGTTAACTTTTATTCCTGCTTCTGTCAGGAAACAAACAGGTTACATAAGCACGCCACATCAACACCTTCCAGAGAAAAATAGAAAGGTGGGGGCGGACGTCACGCTGCACTAATACAATGTAATTTTAATCCCTGCCATGCAAACACTCACAGGTGGACATAATTATTAGTTGTGAGCATCTGTGTCACATCATGTTGTCACTTTGGGAAGCGGGAGGTGATAGGCAGCTTGTCAAGCCTTCATAAATAATGACACGCTCGACGCCAACAGCACTCCTTGATGGAAACACGGGGAATCATTTTTATTTCCGGCGCGCGCTTGTTATTCATCAGGAATGACTCCCGTCTTGATTATCTATTGGTTGGAGGTGTTCTTGATGAGTTCACGCTGCCGCCTTTTACACAGACCTAACACCACGCGCTTCTTCCTGCCTGCAGGCTTCTCATTTTAATCAGATACGTATCATCTTCCATACAAACCGAATGGAATATGTTGCCCTGTTAACCCCAATTCTTCTGCTCTGTAGAAGACGATGCTCTGCTTGTTTAGTTATGTACTTCACACATTTTATTTCACACGTTTCACACCCGTGCATGTCTGTGCTGCACTCCGCTGGGCCTCGGGGTGATTTAACTGTGTTTGTCAAGATGGTCATACAGCAGGTTGCAATGAAGGGTGTTGTCAGCTGCACTATATTTGGACTTAACTTCACTTGTCTCCGAGAGCGAGAGGTGGGTGGAAAATGAGAGACAGCTCAACCCAGCACTGCTGTTGTATGTGTGTGTGTTCGTGTGTGTGTGTGTGTGTGTGTGCATGCATGTGTGTGTCTTTTCCTCAGTGTGTATATCTTTGTGATTTGTGCACACGTGGGAGTAGTATTATGTAGCTGCTGTGTCTTGAGTTCTTGCTGTGGAAGAGTGAGAGGTAGTTAAGTGAAGGGAGCAGCTGATGACAATGGGACATGCACACACAGAGACACACATCACGCTCACAGAGTCGGTCCTGGGGGGATTTTCGGGGGGGAAAAGCTTTTGGCGGCTGACAGACGGACAGCGTCTCAAAACTAACTCTAATTGGCTGAGAGTTTCAGGAGGGAGACAACTGGACGAATGAAGCGGAGGATGAAGACAGTGACAGCCGAGACACATCCTTTCCTAGTGTGAAAGATTATATTATTTCTTTTGTGCTCTGCAACCTCTAAGCTTTCTAGTACCAATTAGTGACTGAGTGTCTCTGATATTTTATTACCCCCTGCACCGCCGCAGCTGAAAAGAAAAAGAAACAGTCTGAACATGATTTTCAGAGGCAGCATGGCTGCACACGCAGTCAGTGGAAAGATGAAGGTGGACGAGAACAGGCGCGTGTCCGGTCCAGGTAGCATAAATTGAGGTTTGTGCGAGTGTAAAATGTCTCAACTTGAGTGAAAAATTTGCATTTATTCCAAAGCTGCTTGAGAAGACGGCTGAAGTTCACGGCAGGTTTTTAAAGTAAGACGGAGCTGCTCCCTCCTCTCTTCACCTGACCACTGTTCTCCAGCGTTAGCAGCTGTTTGTGTTCATTCATTAATGTACCTTTGTATTTCATTGATTTACCACATGCTTACAATCTGCTTAAAGGGATCCCAGACTTCCAGTACCAATTAAAGGCAGCATCTCTGATATGGCTTTAAATGAATTATCTTTTACCTCCTGCTGCCTGCTGAATATTCAACACGTGCTGTGCTGTTTTCAGGTTTATGTAATTGTTTTTCTGCGTGCAGATCAGCTCAGCTGTGCATGATTAGGTACAGTGGTGGTAACTGAATACATCTACTCAAGGATTGTACAGTTTTTCTGCATTTTTCTGCTCCTTTATACGACGACTGAGAATACTTTTCACTGTGCTGCATTGATTTTAAAGCTTTAGTTACGAGTTATGTTGATTCACATCAAAACAAAATGTAATCTAAATGATGATGTGTTATTATAGATTAAACTACCCTTCTAAATATAAAACAGCAAAGATTAAAGGTCCAGTGTATCAGATTTAGGAGGCTCTATTTACAGGATATGAATAAATGTAATATAATATTCAACTATTTTATATATAAGGAGCCTTTTATATCTACAGACACAGCAGCTGCTCTTCCAGAGTTCACCATGTTGAACCTCCATGTTTCTACAGTAGCCCATAATGGACAAACCAAACACTGGGACTACTTAGGGTGTTTTTGCATTTTTTAACTCTTCATCTAGCGCCATCATCAGGTCAACATTTTCAATGGACTGTACCAAAAAAGCATCTTCTGACCACTCAAGTTGCTTTCACACTACATATCTCATTCACCCATTCACACACTGATGGCACTGACTTCCATGCAAGGTGCCAACTGTGCCTACACCAACAGTGGGAGCATTTCAGGTTTGAGTATCTTTGACGTGCAGATCGGATCGAGCCACCAGTCTATCGGACCAGCAGACGATCTGGAAAGTTCCCAAAGCTCTGGAGGCTTTCCACAGCAGGATGCTGCCAGCGTCCTTGAATCCTGTCCACTACTTCGGTTTACGACCAAATACCTTTCCATCAGATTCACGTGTACTTTGTACTTTGAGCATCTTAACAAGTTAAAATTTCAGTTCCTAGAAGTCCAAACTTGAAAAGTCAGATACAGACTGTGGTAAACAGCCTCCGAGAGGCAGCTGGACTCGCTGACATGAGATATTTCTCTCCATCATCCCCTTTGGTGTAACGTGGCACACATCAGCTGTGTTGATGTGCAGGTCATGGACATCAACACGCAGCGGTGCAGGTACTGAAATGCAAACTTGTTACTTATCAGTTTCTTCTTGCTGCCATATGGAGCTCCCAACGTAACTTTCAGTGCAGAAACCCGAAGACTTCCCGAGACAAATCTGTTTATTCTTTAGGCAGATTACTGTGTAATCTAAACAGGATTTAACAGCAGGTTATTGGTAACAGTAGACTAAGAGGGGTTACAGCTCAATTACAATCTGGTGTTCGACAGAATGACGACATCTCTCGCAGAGCATCTCATGCCTCTGTGTTTCTTTCATCTAATGTTGAAAGGCTTTAACGCTTCACTTTGTAGTGGGACTTCATTTAAACTCAATGCTCAGATGCACTGAGGGGATTTTTTTTGCTTTCACTAGTCACAGTTGTATCATCTCCTCTTCACTAAGGAGACGACTGCTGCCTCTAAATTGCCTTTTTTTTCTTCCACAATTTGCCGACATTTTAATTCTTTAATGCCTTATGTGGCGCTCCAGCTGTCATCAAATACGATATGTCACGGTCCTTTTTGAATATATGTCAGCCCGACTGATCTTATAAATGGATGTTTTTTTTAGAGGCCACAATGAAAGTCTGTCTGTAAAGATAATGTGACGGCGGAGCCAAATGGATAAACCAGTGATGTATAAGTGATGAATTAGATTAATAGAATGGTGGTTGTAATAACTCTTGCCCAGTCGTAAATGTTTAATAAGGTATTTCAAAATGCACAGCGCTGACAGAAAGTGGTGTCCAGAATGGATCGTTTTTACTCGAGGCTAAAGATCCCCCTGTCAGCAAATCAATGGAGGAGATTGAGGCTGTAGCGAGACAGTTTGTCAGGCCGGCTGGCACCACAGGGCCTGTCTTGTCCTTGGCATGTCTCACTTTGTTTTATTTTGTTTGGTCATTTTACTTCTCTGTCAGGGTTTTCGTCTCTTCTTTCTGCAAGGAACGAAGGAAGGCTGGTGAGGGGGATTTTGCCTAAGCCTGCCTGAGAAGCAAAAAGGGAAAAGGCCTCTGTATTTTGAGAGAGGTTGATTATATCATGATGAAGTGGCCACAATCCCACTTGACATTAGTGTAAACCCAAAGCAGAGTCTCCAGTTTCAGCTTGTTTTATTCCTCCCAGCAGCGTCCTCTTATAGTCGAGTATCACAGTCCAGATGAGAGAAGAACTGAGTTCAAGAAAAGGTGATTTGCCTTCATCTGCAGGTCTGTTCAGACTGGACGTCAAGCTATCGGATCCCTGATCCTCCCTGAGAAAACTTATACTCGTGTGCTGGAAAAGAGCCTCCAGCAGATTTATTATAATTATACCACTGAAGGCTCCAGCACAGCTACATGAACCTTGAGGCGGGACTGTTTTGTGAATGTTGACAATCTTTTGGTCACATCAGCAACTTGAAATTGCTCTGGGCAGCTTCGACCATGACTCAGGAGGGTTGGTCAAGATGAGGTTCCACCAAGACTTGAACTTGGATAGCTGGATTTGAAGTCTGGAGTCAGAGTGCTGACCATTACAGCAGGGAACCTAAACAGAAACCCACCAGGGCATCAAAGAGGCTGATGCACCAAAGACTTGAACCTCGGCACGTGGTGCCTGCACTCTGCCAGAAGAACCGGGAGGCTTTGGGCCATAGAAGTGTGCAGTGATGTGCACCGGTGGTATTGTGGCTAGCAATAGCTGTGTTCCAAATAAGTTTTTCCAAATTCGACAAACATTCAGGTAGTTTCATTGTGTCTTCTCCGCTTCTGAAACCATACCTACACCCTAAAGTGGTGAAGCCATCACCTGCACCTTCCACAGTAAATATTAATCCTGTTGGAAGTCGTTGAAATGATTGTGCACTTTACCTTCTTTGTTAATCCAACATCAGCTCAGTGTTTCAATTCCACAAGGAACATGATTGCACTTCTCCAGCTGCCACTTTATATGTTTGCATCTGCAGCATCTGTGAGTGTGTGTGTGTGTGTGTGTGTGTACCTCCATCCTCTCCTAATTGGGAATTTGTATTCATTAAAAGCCCTGGATGAACACTAAAATGCAAGTCCACACCTGTTGTTTGTGTCAGCGGCGGCTCTGTTGGAGGCGGGTCAGGATTAACAGCGGCCAACCGTCCCCTCTCCTCCCTCATCAATAATCACAATCACATCATGAATCCCCAATTATCTCCCAAGCTGCTGCCCTCGGGCGAGATTCGAGTCTGTCTCCCAGTTTCGAAATAATGAAAAGATTTGCTACCGCACTTCCTTCCTTCCTTCCTTCCTTCCTTCCCATAGATTCTCATCCTAATTATCTTCTCCATTGTATCTCATTAAAGTGGAGAGGAAAGATTATGTTTTGATCAAAAGGGGTGTGTTTGGGCGTGCAGGCTTTTGCATGAGAGAGACGGAGACGCCTGGATCGGTTCTCTTTAGTTTTGTTAGCAACGCAGATGACTGACACTGAACAGGGGACGTAGAGTAGCTTGTTAGCCTCACATGCTTACCAGGTAGCAATATGTTGGGAGCTTTATAATGAGGCTGCTTCTTTCATGTGGACCGAAGCTTTAATCCCCAACACATCAGCAGCATGACATATGGTAAACCGAGCATTGTTTGTCACCTACACCTTCTTTCTCTGGTACATTTCATTCCCTCTGCAGTAAATCCATCTGCTTGTTTCTACCTTACTTCCCACACCTTTCGTCTCTCATTCTATTTGCCAGCATTCTTTTCCATCCTTCCCTCTCCTCCGTTGCTTCATCTACCCTTCCTCTCGTTGTTTCCTATTTTTTCCAGCCAGCGCTGGCAGTTAACGGCATCATTTCAACTTTCTCTCCTTATTGTGTTGCTCTGAAACAAATAAAGAATAAGGAGAGAAAACTGACTCCAAATGAAGATTATGAAGAGCTGCGTTTTGTGTGTGCGTGGGCCGCGCACATACGGCGCGAAGTTTTCCTTCTCGGTGCATAAACCCTCACCTGCAACTCGTTGTGCTTTCTTTTCACAGTTGTACAAGTTTTAGAAAGTTTTAGTTTTGGAGCTTCTGAGCTGTGCCTAACTCGCCTGATATTAAACATTCTACCTGATACGACTTGCATATTTATAATAAGAGGACGGATGATGGAACGAATGGATGTGCAACTAAAACATGTCACAAATTGGACTGGAGGGTTGAAGTGGACTTATATCTAACTAAAGTCTGATTCTCACAAAGAAAAATGGTCTTCACCTCGACCTCGTCTGCTCTGAGCTGCTTGAACTTCGGCTCCAACCTGATCTCACTCTCTTGTTTGGTGACAGCTAAATCAAAAGGACTCCAACCAACCAAGACTAAATAAGCTTGTACCAAGTGGCAACCTCTGTGGCTGTGAAGTTAACCAAAGCTTGAAGTGATAAAAACTGCAGTTCCTCTAACATCCACTTGAGGCTGGTTCCAGAAGTGAGTCAGTCTCCATAAGTCCCCATGTTCAAATGTCCAACTTCACAGCAGAAATAAACATGTTTACAGCCTGGTACAAAAAACAGTTTTGGTCTCTATAGCTAATTTCCCCGTTCATGATAACTGTACTGAGGGTGAATTTATATACAACTCACCTGTTCACATTATATTAAGGCTTAAAGTTATGCAGGATTAAGAGCGTGGACGCTTTGATTGTAGGCGTCATTCAGCCCACCTCAGCTCCACCTATGCTCTATGCAACCAGAGCCACCGCACAGCTTCACAACCTGTGGGTGACGTCCATGTTTTCTACAGTCAATGATGTTAATTAGCACACAGTAACACTAGATGAAATCAAGGCATCACTAAAGTTATCAGGATATCTGTCATAATGGCAATCCATCCAATATTTGTTGAGAAAACAGAAAATGATCTAGAAGAAAAGTCAGCAGGGCTCATCCTCTGTGGACCATGCACTGGAAAAAAGAGAAAAACTGGCAGCTGGACTGGACATAAAAACTGTTTATTCCACATTTACGATCAGTGTTTTATTCCATATTTTAAAAATTTACTGTGAAAAACTGCCAAACCATGACAGTAAGAGACTGTAAAATGTGTCATTAAATATTACAGTGTTTTTCTGTATAATTAACAGCCTCTGAAATACAATAAATACTATAAAATACTTCTATATTCTGTATAAATTCATTGAAAATGATTGTTTAGATATTTCAGTCTAGACCACAATGATGGACCACGTTGCTATCCACACTTTCACTGTTACACTCTCTTTGTTGACATGAGTGGTATTTGCATTGTATTCAAGCTCAGGCCACAAAATTTGATTGTGTTTACTTCTACCCCCTCACACACACACACACACACACACACACACACACACACACACACACACACACAGATTTTGTTATTATCTCTCCACACTGCCCTTTCATCCTTTCGTTTCCCTTCATTCTCTCCTCGTTCTTCTCTCTCCTTATCCACGCCACTCCATCATTGTTTAACACTTATCGGCCGGATATTGGATGATAAGGCGTAATCAAGTCCCCCATCTCAACCTCAGCGCCGGTGTCAGCGCTGACATGTGGGTTGGCATTTAGTGCGTGACAGCAGCCTGACACCGGTTCACATCCCTCTTCATTAGGGCAACCGGAGCCAGTTATATTTTGCGCCAATCAGCCTCGCTGTAATCAGTTGTGTTCAACACACCGCTCTAGCCGCGTGACAAGATAATTACTGTGGTTTCCCAAGGGAGACGTGCGATGGGGAAGGACCACAGAACTCAAGTGCAAGTTGTAGTTGCACCATCAGAGTACAGTTTAAGTCTGTTTGCATCAGTTTAATCGTCTGTTTTTAGAAACGTGTAGGTGGAAGTGTTTTCAGTGGGGGTCAGTGCAGAGACTGTGGAGTGCTCAACAGCCGCTCATAAGAGTGCTGCATAAATAATTTGCTTTACTTGAGTACTCCTGTTTTATATATTCCCACATTATTACATTGCTACGTTTTTACTCCTATCCAAAAGGTATAATTACTGCTTACGTTGTTAGATTACACATGAAACCTTGATATAAAATATGATGCATTACTGTAGATCAAACCACCCAACAGTCAGGGCAGGACTGAACCTAGAAGAGGGCGATGGAGCAAAAATGATTTACAGGAGACGAGTTTCTCATAATTTGATTAAATGAAATAAAATTCAGTTTTATTTATACAGTGTCAATAGTGTCTGCAGATTATCCACTAAACTAACCATAGTAACTCATCTGCTATGTGCTATCTCTCACGTGTAAACTAGGCATTTGTTCAATGCTAACAATCGTCTTATCAATACTCGCCTTGACTCAACAGGCCAACAAGGATCTCTTTGCTGTTGTCTGCTTCATTTCCTTTTCTTCAAAATATATTCTGTATATTCAGACGAGACATTAAAGGAAAATCCAAGTTCAGAGCTTCAGAGCGTCTTGGCATTGATTCTGTTAACTCTCCTGAATAGAAATGAAACTTCATTGATTCCTCAGTGGGAAAATTCTTTTTTCCACTCAAGGTCTGAAATATATCCACGCACACAAAGAGCTCATAGACATGCAAATGTGGAGAGATGGTGGAGTGATGGGCACTGCCCTGGGAGCAGTAAGGGGTTTGTTACCTTGTTCTACCTCGGCAGTGCCCAGGAGATGAACGGGCACCTCTCCAGCCACCCTCCACACTTTGATCCATGCTGGACTTGAACTGGCCACCCTCTGGTTTCCAAGCCAAGTCCCTACGGACCGAGCTTCTGCCGCCCAGTCTGGAGGGATGAACGCTGTTCTTTCTGTTCAGGTGGGTTGAGCTGTGGTGACTGAAGGCCACAGCATGTGATTCTAGTCATTTCCATACTCTTCAAACCATTCAGTGACCCGTTGTGGCCTTTGGATGGAGGCACTGTCATCCTGGAAGAACCACTCCCATCAGGATGGAAGTGTTTCATCGTAGGATAAAGGTGTTCGCTCAGATCTACTTGGTGTTGATTTGCAGTGAACTTCCCTCTAAAGGGGACGAGTGGACCCAAACCACCAGTGAACCGGCCCAGAGCCACCAGGTCAACACTGCATGCCGGTACCGTTCTCTTGGTGCACTTGGCGCCCACTTGAATATGTTGAAGGAGGACTCATCTGACCACCGTCACCTTCTTCCTCCTCTCTGCAGACCGGAGCCGATGGTCTTTACGCCACCGAACTCTCAAATGTGCATTCATCTTTGTAATGAGGTCTTTATGCACTGCAGCCCGTCTGTAATATCTTCTCCATGTGACTGTCGACGGACCGTTCCAGCTGACAGTCTGATCACGTCCTGCACTGACATTCTCAGTCACCTGAGGAAGAGTCGCTCTTCTGTTTTTCCTTACATATCTCACCAATGCGCGAGCGCTGTCGATCACCGTGTCTGCTGAGGTCTTTGCCACAGATCTAAATGTCGCTGATGTGTCTGATATTAGCAAGAAAGTCACTTAGACCTTTTCAACTGGGCCTGTGCAGCATTTCAAAACATGTCACAGAGGATGATTGGATGTTAACTGCTTAATTGTACCATGCAGAGCACCTGTGTGGAAACATCTGCATCGTTACTCATTTATTCAGGTTTTTCCTCGTTTGTCATCGCTCTGTATCACCGTGTAAGGTCTGAATGCAGGACTCCTCTCCTCGCTTTTTGTGTACAGAAATTTAAACTACAATGTAGAGCTGGGCGATGACGGATGACAGACTATTGATGCTTTTTTTAATATGGATACGTCACACAGCAGAGTCAGCCAGTCAGTCGACAGTTTTTGGTTTGGTACGCAAACATTACTGGCAGACTCTTTATGCCCAACTAACATCCACTGAACAGAAGTACAAACCACTGACAGCCCCCCACACAGATATTATAATTTAAAACATACACGCACAGAAAGCTCAAATGAAGGAGGTTCTGTCAGTGTTAAAAATTAAATAAAATCTTAATTTGGTTTCAGTAATTTTGACCAAATCAATGACAAAACACACGCAGAAATGAAGCTTTACGTAAAGTTTAGTTTTAGTTCTCCGCTGAGAATCTGACTGTGATGCTTTAGGTGCCCAATAAACATGAAAAAAACAAAGAACAAGGCTCATAAAAGATCATTTTTCATACAGCGGGCTACATGGTGAAAGCCATTTCAGAATATGACATATTTTCCTGTAGCTGCTGTAAGCCTTATGAAAGTTTAATGAGCAGGAAAAACCTGTTAATGTATTCTTTGCTGGAAAACTCCGAAGCTGCTGCAACTTAACAGAGAGGAGCACAAAGACACGCAGTGTGAGCGCTCTATCAGCGGTCATAAACATCAACCGTCCGACAGGTCACAGAATCCATCTGCCCAGCCGTGTTACAAATGTTTTGTGCTGCAGCCTCTCTGGGTTGCGTGGCCTTTAAGAATCCCCTCCAGTCCATCTTTTCCATTTAACAGTTTCCCCGGGCGGCTGTGAAATCTCCCCACCCAGACTCTCTTTCAGCCGGTCTTGTCCTCCCTCCATGTTCTTTTTCCAAGCGGTCATAAACAAAAATCCCTCTGAGCGGTGACTTTATTCCCGCGACAGGGTCGAGGGCATGGAATTCATCACTCTCTTTGACTGAGTTACACCGCGGCTCGGCTCAAGGTCAAAGCAATTACTGGACTTTCACTCCCACTGTGAACTCCTGCTTCTCCCTTTTCTCTGCTCTCCTCTCCACAAAACTCAACTTCTCATATTCCCCCCGACCCCTCGTCCGCCTCCCCTCACCACCCCGCACGCTCTTTCTCTCTGATAGCCACATGCACTTGTGCTTTTTTCTTTTTCCAACTTGGCGACCTCGTCCGCCTTTTGACAACGCCTCACTACTTGACATATGCTGCTCGCATAAATTGCTCCGTTGTTTCTTTCTTTGCAGTGTGTATTGAATTGTTAGACTTTGTAGAAGTTACTTTAAAATCATAGTTTTGACCTGTTGGTAGTTTTCTTTCACCACGCCAGCAGGTCAGTCCTTCATTTTGGGTCCCCGGCTGACGTTGGAGACGCTTCACAGCTTCACATTTCACAGACTCAGAAATGAAGTCTGCAGCTTTGACTGTCCTCGCACACAACCCGTCATTATCATTAGAGTACAAAGTGAACAGCTGATTCGAGTGTTGTTTGAACAGACAGATAAACTTCTGTAGAGCTGCTGTCTGTCACTCAAACATGAAAAGGGCCTGCACATTCTGTTAATGACTAAATTAAATTGAGTTGAAACAGGCTCTCGCTACTTGTATCCAAAAGGGCTGATGCTCAAACAAGCCATCTATAGCGACACCCACCTGTCAATCAAAGCATCCACGCTCTTAATCCTGCATAACTTTAAGCCTTAATATAATGTGAACAGGTGAGTTGTATATAAATTCACCCTCAGTACAGTTGTCATGAACAGGGAAATTAGCTATAGAGACCAAAACTGTTTTTTGTACCAGGCTGTAAACATGTTTATTTCTGCTGTGAAGTTTTTAACATGGGGACTTATGGAGACTGACTCACTTCTGCAGCCAGCCTCAAGTGGCCACTGAAGGAATTACAGCACAAATGATTCAATAGAAAAGAGAGTGTGCTGTCTTCCTCCTTAACACAGAGTCATAAGATGTGTTTCTGTGGTTTAGTTTTTTTTTTTTTTTAGGTCAGTCCATCGACTACAATATAACATAAAATGAAAGTGCCAGAGGCAATTTCAAAATCATCCCCTCAGCTGCCAGAGGCAAAGGACCCATTCTCAGCTGAGCACATAATGACCTTTGCCTCCCTCCCAAATTACAGTAAAGGAAAGGTTCAGGACTGCGGCATCTGCAGCCTGCTATATAGAAAAAGACCACATTTATAACCTCGGATAAAATGACGGGACCTTTCTTCTCCCAAACAACCAAATAATGGAGCCAATCATTTAAGGTTTACCTGACCTGAGTGATTGCAGAGATATCGCAGGAAATCGCAGGAACCACAAAGCAGAGACGGAAAGAAGAAGAAGGAAAAGAGTCCCCTAATGATACAAGAGCCTCATTACAAAAGGCACTAAATTAGAGGGGTGAACAGAATTATTCTGTTCTCTTCCCTCCAGAAGATCTCGATGATAATGATGTTTCAGATTCAATCCCGAGCCCGTGCTCTAAAAGCCTTTGAGGTGTCTCGGATGAGTGGCTGCAGCCTGCAGGATAGCAGTCTTTAAAACGTCATCTCCATTTCCAGATCCTCTTCAAACCCAATTTCAAACGTCTCTCTGCCGAAGCGTTCCTGTTGCTTTTTTACAGAAGCGCTCTCCTGCCGGTTGATTTATTTTCATTGTAACGACAACGTCTAATTTATCTCAGCTTGAAAGTATTTCTTCTTGTGTTTTCTCATCTGTCATAACATAATTTTTTTTCATTGCATCACTGATGAAAATGACTTCTGTGTTCATTCAGTGGGATCATCAGTTTTTCTCAAAGTTTAATGGCTTCATAAAAAAGATAAACAAATCAGCAAGTTATGCCAGCAAGAGGTGTATTAGCACTTTAAAATGATCTGTGGGTGCTCGTGTTTTTCTCACATAAATACAGAGTCATCAGGCTTGTACCTCATTGTTCTGTGCCTGATGTATTCACAGTATAAAACCTCAAAAATCCGCTCCATTCTGCAGCCGTTATTAATCGCAGCTGTTTGCTTCTTTGTAACAAACAGAGCGGTTGGCCAAGACAAAGCGTGACAGTGATCCGTGCTGACTAATGTGACAATGTTTCCTCAGGTGAACATGTCACATATTACACCTGACACCTGTGTGATGGATTACCGAGCCCTCGGGTTATAATATCTCGGAGGAAATGCACACGGGGACACTCGCACACTAACACAATCAGTGTGTTACAGAAAATTTACAAGGAAGGTGTTCACGCTGTGTTGTGGCTGCAGCAAGGTCAAAAAAAACATTTTCACCAAAGTCTGAGAAGTTTGTGTATTTCTGTTTTGTCCTCTCACTCGTTTGCGTTGCGTGGTGTAGCCCAAGCAACTCAAGTAGCGTTTGTGGTGAACGTGTCACACCTTGATACACAATGAGCAATGATGCCTTTTCTTTTTTTAAGTAGTGCCCTGCAGATAAAGATTGCCTAAACCAAAACCAAGTCATGCCAAGACCAGAGTGTATGAAGATTTTGAGGGGATCAAGTCAAGACCACACAGGTGGCTAATATTTACTGCGTTCATATGATACATTGTGCTTGTCAGGTCTACATGCTCGTCTCTCTTTCTTTTTCTTTTGGACTTGTCTTGCTGTTTTGGACATTGGGACCATGTCCAGCCTGAGTATGCCTGAGCAGTCTTCCAAGATCAACCTTCAGCTACTAATCCTGAGCTCACCTGTTCTCAGGTGCTGCAACAGCCTCCCTCTTTCCTTGAGCAGTCATTACAGCTTATTTGCAAGCTGCAGTTGTTTGCTGAGTAGAAGCGATCCATCACCGCCCTCACACCTGTGGGACTCCACCTGTAGCACCCCTTTCACAACGGCCTTCCAACAGTAACTCAGATGTGCTCCATCCTTCCCTTCTTGGACTGCGGGAATGCTGTGGAGCATCTCCTAAACCAGCTGGATCAGGAACTTAGCTTGGCCTTCTAGAGAAGTAATCTTGCACTCGATGGGTTTGTTCCCATCCCGTCTTCCTCCACTCCTTCTCATACCTTTTAACAAAGCCATGATTCTGCCTGGCCAAGCACCTCCTGTGCCTTCTCCTTCCTCCAGTCCTGACTTATGACCACGAGGGCCTTCATGCAGATTGGCTTTAAGAGCAGCGGGCATGGCTTTTGCTGTCGCAGCAGATATAACGCCTCTGAATCCTAAACCATCAGGGAATCCTTCCACACAAACACCAGGACTTAATTGGCTTTGTTCAGTACAACAGCGTGTCTTTACACCCTGACGCTGCTACCTTTGCCAGTAGCAGCAGCGCTGGCATCGTTGGAAACACAGTGGCGGTGCTGCATTGTTTGTGGAGCTCTAATTGTGTGTTGAATGTCAGCTATTAAAATTGAACACAAATTGGTGGAATATGAGCTCAGATCACACTCAGATCGCCGGGGGCCGCAGCGTACACATCAGTTTATCACCAGAGTTCGAAACATTTCAGATGCCAAAGTTGAATCAGTTACCTCGAAATGATCAAAACAACAACACAAATGAAATATTTAATCTTGAATTGTGATTTGCAACCAGCGAGCCTTCAGGGGGAAGAAGATACGGGCTTTGTTTATTTCACATCTAGTTATGGTTTGTGTATAGGTGAAGACAGGTTTTTATTTCGTACAGTATAATTATAGCGGCTAGCTTGAGGGACAAGTAAATTACAGTGTAATTGGACAGATGATACAGCACGTCACAGGTGGTTGATAAATCACCCCTGAGCTGAAACTGTTGTGTGTGCACGTCTTTGTGAAATGATACTTGACAAATGATCGAAGACGTCTTACCAGACCGGAGGAATTACAATTTATTTCCACAAGGGCAGATTGTTTCATCATGTTGTCGCCCTCAGATAAAAACCATGTGTGTGTTCTCAGTGTGACACGACTCTAAGTGAGTCAGTATGTACGCATGTGTGTGTTCTCGCACTTTGACCTAAGCTGTGAATGTTATCTGTCTGAGTTACAAGATAGTGGCCCAGCCATCCGTCTGCTCCACAGCCCCTATGCAACTGTAATTGCATTAGTGCAGTGTTGATTTTTTATTAGACACCTTTTCCCAAAGTCCCCAGGCTCATTTTCCTTTATTAAACCAAGTCTGGAAAGACAATACAAAGCCTCACGCTGACGCGTGGAGAGTCCCTCCGGGCAAAACTTCATTCCAAAGTGAGCGAGTGATAAGTGGGCAGAACCGAGACCATTTAGGGGATTTGTGGAGGAATGGTGCGGGCTTGTCTTTGTGTCTGCCTCTGTCCTGTTCACACAAGCATGTTTCTACGCAGCTGTCAAGATAAATTCTGGAAATGTCCCACAACAAGCAACATGGAGATCCTTCCATGAGGCAAACAGATCTTCTGTTTTTGCTGTCAGTGTCAGGATCTCCTGTCTGAATTATGGCGTCACATGACGTCACTATAGGGTCGAATCATCCAGTCCTAACGACGTGTTTGAGGTCTTCATAGTTTTGGAAATAGTGCTAAGAATCCATGTTATTTATCACGTGTGACAGCGGTGGTGAACACTATATAGGGCACAGGCGTACTGCATTTTGACATTACATTACATTGGCCAATCAGACCGGTCAAACTGCTCCACAGTCAGCCAGAAATGTCACTGAAAATGAGTTTATGGAATAAACTGCGGCGCTGACTCTGCAAAATACAGACCCCAAAAACTTTCCCGTGGTTTGAAGAGAGAGAAAGGAGCGGTTGAGCGACGTAGACAGTGAATGGGAATAAGGGAGCGCCGGCATCGAGAAGGTCAATCAGTGGTTTTCTTATTGTTTCATAGCTGTTACATTCAACACAGCGCTTGCCCGACCGCACACCACTGCACAACCCTGCAGCAGTTCACCGCAGCGCCGGGTTCGGTCTGAATAGAGCCGGACGGGAGGCTAAATGAACACCTGATGCCAAAAGCCGTCTTTACAAACACTGGTGGAGTCTATGAGATGCGGATGGATGGAAGAAGCTTGTAAATGAGTTCAGATTATTTTGTGCACCACTCGTGTTTTTATAGTCAGACACATAAAACATTTATGAAGCTCATTATTTGTCGAACAGAAACATTTCAATCGCTGTGTGTCTCATCATTTCTTTATTGGCAGTTCTAATAATCAGTAACATGTTTTTTTTTTTTTCCATCATGGGTAAAATATTTTATCCACCTCTTCCTCTTTCCATTCAGCTTTTAATCTGATAAACTGTGATTAAACCAGCTGCTGTTAAAGTCTCTTGTATTTGTCCGTCTTCTCTGCATCACTCTGCCTCTCTCTGTTAAACTGTCACCATCCGTCAGCCAGATGGTCTCGATACAGATTTTATATTTGCTGTCATAGTTCAGACGTGCTTGGACAGCAGTGATTCACAGCGCTCTTATACCCGGCCTTCACCTCGGCACCGTGTTCCCGCGTGTTTGGATAGAAAGTGTCACTTACTAATCTTTGTAATTTCTCTGTGCGACGTGTCCTGGGGTTCGGCTCTTTCCTCTTCACTCTCGCTGCTGTCACACCTGCTGCTGTCTGACAGAAGCTGAATGGCAGCACATCTCTCACAGAGAGTTACTCGAGTATGAGAGAGTCTCATCTTAGTGGAGTTCAGTCACTGTGACAGCAGCTCAAACACTCTCAGCTGTAAATAAACGTCCATCTGTGGATCACTGTTGACCTGAAATACAGGATATTTTGGCCAAATGCCGACTTCACATGGATTACAGAGATGCACATGTCGCCGGGAGCAGTTAAGGGTTTTGGCAGGAAGTGAACTGGCGTCTCTTCATTGCTTGACGTTGACGTGCTTCCACGTTGGCCACTCGCTGTGAAAAAAGTCTGTAAATTACAGAGCTGCAAGAAACTCTCAACAAAACAAGAATACATCATCCTTCAAAACGAGCACAGAGGAGTTAACCTGCATGCAGATGACAGGCTGAACAGCAGGTGGTATAATCGCCTTTATGTGAGATAGAAATATCTAAATGTGACCGCACCGTGTGACTTTTTATGTATGTTAATGCTGTTAATGTTTATTTAATAACTCAGGAAGATTAGCTGACTGTCGTGACATCAGCTGATGGGATCCTTCAGATGAGCAAATGAAGTGGATTTGGATGTCGGTTACGTGAAGTTGAGATAAAATAAGAGGAGAAGTCAAAATAACAGGATGAAGGAACGGAGGGAGATTTAAGAGAGGAGCGAAGGAGGAAAGAAGTTAGTAAAGTTATTTTAACCGGATGAGTCTAACCTCTCCTGTCGCAGACCGTCTTTCTCTCCGTCTGTTGAGAACGTTCTTCCTCTCAGCTGCGTCTCTCGTCGCTGCTCCGTCCCGTTCTCGCTTCATCTGTCTTCATTTGAACTTTTTAATCCCGTCTTCAGCGTCCTGTCCTCGTTCTTTCAGCTGTATCCACCCTACTGTCCTCCTTTGTCTCACTCTTCCTGTCCTCCTTGGTGATGTAGTGTGCGTTTAATCGTTGGTAAATCACAGTCATTTTGTGCCATTACGATAATCACTGTAAACAAACAAGGGAGGAACATTACAGGAAGATTTGCATCTCCCACCGGCCTCGAACGAAGCACTTTGTGTTACGTGACGCGGGCTGACGTGAAACGTTCAGGACTGTTTCACATGAGGAGCTTTTTTTTTCTCTCTCTCCTAAATTGAACCGAATGTTTGAGAGTTTGTGGTGATGGCAGAGAAAATTACCTTCAACGTGTTTATCCTTTAAACATGTTGACCTCAGGAGGGGACGCATGCCATTACTGCCTGTCTTACATCGGAGCTACATGAACAGCAGTAAAGTGCATCAGCCACCTTTCATCTGAAAGTATCCTGCACTGAAGTATGGAAATATTAATACACTGTCAGAACTGCAGGTACGTGTGTTTGTCACAGTGCGCTCTAAAATGTTTGACAGGCAGAAACTTGTCTTCATGTCGATGCACGCCTCACAAACTATTGTTACTTTATTCCAGTAAAATTAAACTTGGATGTAAAAATCAGGTTTTCCACAATTAAAAAATTAAGTTGTAACACAAAAATAATGTAAATTTTTGTCTTAGACTGAAGAAATAATTTGATTTATATTAAATCATATTCAAGATATAAACCAAATAATAAACTGAATTTGAGGAAAATTTGTGTTTGTGTAGTTCTGGTTGCTCTCGTCGTGTGTCTGTACGACAAATCAAGATGTTTATATTTATGTACAGTTTGTTAAAATACCCCCAGTTTACAGCGTTCCCATACATTTCCATAATTCCCATGGAGTTTCCAATTTGGAGTATTTCCCAAATTCCCTAGTTTAACTTCCCATGGAAACTTTCCACTCCTTTGCAACCTTAATCATAGCTAGCATCGTGTGCATGGACAGGTTCATCAGACACATTCAGATCAGCCTGCTGGACGCTGTGCAGACTCAAATGTTCGAATCAGGAACCGTCTTCCTGTGACGGTGCTAACCGCTGCTCCACCGTGTCGCTCCATGCCAGCTCCCTATGGTTGTCTAAATTCATATACATGTCTGTGTGCGTGTGTGTGTGTCTGTGTGTGTGTGTGTGTGTGTGTGTGAGGATGGTGAGGGGAGGCCGCAGAGCCCCAGGCTGCTCTGAAGAAAAGATGGACACTGACTTGTAAACTTGTTTTTATCCACACACACACCCTACCTCTTACCAACACACACACACACACACACACACACACACACACACACTTGTTTTCCCCACACCACCCCAGGGAAGAGGGGAGGCTTTCAAGGCGACTGTGAAACCTTCAGTCAACCAGAAAAAAGGATTTTTTTTGTTGTGTTTTTTTTTTTTCATATCCCAAACTGAAGCTGTTGTGTGCATTTGTGTGTGTCTTTGTAGATGTGTGTGTGTGAGTGTGTTTGACAAAAAGAAAGTGGAGAGAACACAATAAAGACTCTTATGAAACCAGAAAGGGCACGTATGGACTTTCCACTCCCGTCCTAATCAAGTCCTCCGCCGTCATACGTCTTCCTGCTGAGTAATTACATCTGATGCATTATGACAGATAATGTGTTGTGTGGTCCGTAAACTGTCCGTGATGCCGCAGAGAGACGATGGAGAGCGGCGGCTGCGGTTGCAGAGCGCACAGCGAGGTTTCCTCAGACGGCTATTATAAAACAGAGCAGAGCCATTTTGTCCTGATAAGAGACACACTTTGTCCGAGCTCTTAAGCCTTTGAAAAGTGGAATACACTTTGCTGTCCTTGGATGAGAGTACTCACCCTCAGTCATGTCAATTTGTCAATTTTGGCCTTTTCTCAGTCAACGTTTTTTTTCTTCTCTCTCCCTTTATCGTCATCCTTTTAGTGAGAAATGACTTCCTGTATCTCCCCCTCTCTCTCTCTCTCTCTCCCTCTCTCTCTCTCTCTCTCCCTCTCTCTCTCTCTCTCTCTCTCTGCAGGGAGATGAAGTACTGACTGTCATTAAAACTAAGGCTCAGTGGCCGGCGTGGCAGCCGCTCAACCTGTAAGTATCACTCAGTGTCGGCTTCACCACACAGAAAAGACGATTTAAAAAAACATGTTAAACAGCAGAAATAAACATGTTTACAGCCTGGTACAAAAAACAGTTTTGGTCTCTATAGCTAATTTCCCCGTTCATGACAACTGTACTGAGGGTGAATTTATATACAACTCACCTGTTCACATTATATTAAGGCTTAAAGTTATGCAGGATTAAGAGCGCGGACGCTTTGATTGACAGGTGGGCGTGGTTACAGGTGGCTTGTTTGAGAAAATCAGATCATAGAGACCAAAACTGTTTTTTGTACCAGGATGTAACATTTGAACATGGGGCTCTATGTTGAGTTGAGTGGGATTCACTAACAGTGTTATCAGGCTAGGTTTGAATCTTGAACGTTCCTTTGGGTCAGACGTTGTAAATCTCTAACAATAACATAACCAGCACTACGAGAGTTTGTTTAGAAATGGAAAATATATCTCATATTGACGTCCGTAGGCTGTAATATTAATAATAACATTTCACAGTGTTGAATGCTGCATGAAGCTCAGCCTGGTTCCACATCTGCAGCAGTTTATATGAACTTCACTTGATTCTGATTGACTTTAAATCTCCTCTGACCGCTGGAAGTGAAGTTCTACATGAATTTGACCGTGAACATGTCATCCACACAGGAGCTCCTGATGGACGTCCTGATCATTTATTCATCGTGTTTTATTTTGGTGTTTTGACCTCAGCTGAATCATCGCCTGCTTCTTTGAGAAAATTGTACAACCTCGGATTTATGAAATGTTTGACGGTCTGACGGTCACGTGAAAAATAAGGTGGATTTATTTTCTGTTCGTGACAAAACTTGATATTTTGGAGGTCGACAGAACAATATGTCAGTTTATTTTCATGTTGAGAAGCTGCAGCGTTCCTTCAAACCAGAATGACTCCAGCGTCATGAAAATAATCAGTTTGGCCTGAAGTAAAGAAAGAAATACAAAATTCTTGTTTAGTGATCCATAAATCAGATTACAGATATCACATCTGCAACATTTAGGGTGTAGTAGATGATCAACAAAAGTAATATCAGACATATTTATTTATTTTACAATATAATTTGTTGATAATGTGACCTTCCGTGAATAACGAAGACCTAAACTTCATTATGGGCTCCATTAAATTCTTACATTTTTATTTACAAGTGTTCTGTATTAGAGACTGTTAATTGCAGCAGGATAAGTGCAATACTTAAAAGTCAGGACCCCATTTCTGACGTTCTGAATGAAGCATACGTTATAACTGAATTTCAGACACTCTTGACTCGTGAATTTTAGAAACGTGTTAATTGTTTTATGATTCCCGCCTTTGTGCAGCTCTTAAAAGCTCGGCCGACTTGTCTGAATAGGCGCACACGCTGGCATCCCGTGCACTCTTTGGAATTAGTTCAAGAGCAATTAGAAACTTATCACAATTGTAGCCCTGAGCACTGCATGAGCTAAGCACACACACACACACACGTACACACTAACGTGCTGTATCTTTCACCAAACATCTGTTTAATTACCCCTCCCAGCGTTGTCTGTCATTTCACGATATATTGTGCCACTATTATTTTTACTAATGAGAACATTCAACCACAGGCATGCGCACCCACGCAGTCACACACTTGCTGCGAGTGTGAAATATTAGCTCATTTTGTTCAATTTTGCATGCAAAGTTGTCATGTTGAAATCGTTGTGTTTGCACTTACGTCTCGGTGAAGACATCATAATTACAAGGACTGTTTTCTTTTTGTAGAGAAACTGCAAATTACCCCGTAATCATCCTCCAAATATTTTTCTCTTATTTTCAGGATTTTTGGACTTTTGGAGAGAACGTGCCACTATGAGCTGTTTTCTGCAACTAATTGGATGTTCAGACGTTTCAATTATACGGCAATTAGCAGAGTGCGCCTCGCGTCAGAGAGGTCACGAGATCAGAACTGGGCTAAACTTAAAATCGCATTAGAAGAGCTCAGATGTTTCTTCTCCTCCCGTTAAAGTCGTCTTTAAAGTGGATTTGATTTATTTATCTGGACACGTTCTTTGTTTCGCCTCCGTCACCAGGCGAGCAGCTCCATCAGCAGAGTTCTCTGTGGACCGGACCCGTCACCTGATGTCCTTCCTCACCATGCTCGGGCCCAGCCCAGACTGGAATGTGGGGCTGTCGGGGGAGGACCTCTGCACCAAGGAGTGCGGCTGGGTGCAGAAGCTGGTGACGGATCTCATACCGTGGGACGCGGGCACTGACAATGGTGTCACGTATGAGGTAATCTGTGCTAGAAACCTGAAAGGTGTAACATCCAGAACGTGGTTACAGCGTCTATGAAAGGTGTTGCCGTCATGGAGTGTTCCACTTGAGAACTGGCTGAAACAAATGACATAACGTTGGTGTCCTGGTGGCATAACAGCCCAAGAAATATCACATTTGGTTCTCCTAAGTTGGCCACACTTTGCCGTAAAAGTTAAAAACTTCCAGAAGTGCCACTGCAGACGTGCTGAGTACAGTACCACACTGTGTGTTCGACACGTGCCTAATTTAAAGGTGCTCTAATGTTGGAGATAGAGCTGTTGACCTGATGAAAGCTGAATTCTGTTTTTCATTTGTATTAATAATATTGCATATTATTATAAGCTTCATTGCCCGCCAGCTAATTGCAGCATTTATTTAAACCCCTCACAGAACAGCACACTCCACTTCTACCTGTCTGTTCCCATGACAGACTTCTTCGTTGGTTTTTCTACACCTACCTCAGAATGAAAGACGCTCATCCATATTCACCCGCTGTTTGAAGACTAAAGACTTTTATTTATAGTTTACAACCTCATGAATAAGCAAGGAGCACATCCTGCTGAGAGGAGGCGGTAAATACCTTTCAGAAACTTCAGTAACACAGAACCAGACTTCTTTTTAAATCAGATTCTGGTACTTTTTAAATGCGGAAGCAGGCTCGTCTGTTCTGGGCCTGTTCTAAGACTTTTATCAGTCTAACCTGCAGTGGTTAGCTTTATTTGTATTTTGTCAGGTAAGTTATTAAATGTGATCATTGGGGGCAATATTTAATATTTAAGGCAGTTCTTTCAACAGTAAAGAACTGGCAGCTGTGTTTACCGGAATTTTACCGTAAAAAATACGGTAACGTTTTCTAATATTACGTTAAATGGATATTAAAACTGTTGATTTCACAGTTAACATTTTATTTCATTTTTTTTTTTAATGTCTGTAGATTTTATGGAAAAAAAACAGCCAGACCATAACAGTAAAAGACCGTAAAAATATGCCATGAAATATGACTGTTTTTCTTTTTACCTTTGGTATTTTAAGGTGATTTATACAGAATAAAGTCGAGTTTTAGAGACTGTTAATTATACAGTAAACACTGTAATATTTAATTGCATTTTACGGTCTTTTACTGTTTTTCACTGTAAATTCTAGAGACATTTCTTTACAGTGCACAGAAAGCATTACTTTTTACCTTGAGTGAGATAAATGGATGATTTGTGAGCTGTTGTTTCATGTGTACTGTGCTGTAAGTATATGAATCTGTGTAACTCTGACATTTCTTTGGTCCTTTGGGTTTTTTAAACTTCAGTTTCCAGGCAGATAATAAATTCTTCTGACTCTGGAAAGCACAGAGTGTATCTCTGTTTAAGTCTACCATGCATCCCACTGAACAGCAGGCATTGAATCACTGCCACCTACAGACAAAGACCAGGAAGTACACGCATTCTTTCTGTTTGTCTGATGTTACAAATTGTCGTTTGTCAGGCAGGAAACTTTCAGTGAAGTTGTAACTACAAAGAGAATCATCAGTATTGTTGTTTGAGCTCTGTAGATGAGGATGTAAGTTGACCTCTCCTCTAATGCGTCCTCTGTCGATGTCTTTGTCGGCACTCCTGAATACATTAAACTGTCTGGAAACTTGAAACAACAACGCTCAGTTAACCTGTAAGAACAAAGAGAATGATTCATGCGTGATGATACACGGACACGCGAGCTACCACACGTGCGTGGAAACAACGAATCTCTCGTTAAAGGGCCGTTAAAATGGACATAAATGATGTATGGTGAGATCAAACAGAGAGAGAGAACAGATGGCTTATGGGAAAAGCGGCGACTCTTTCAAACACCTGCCTACCTCACCGTTTTTGGTCAGAATGGAGTATAAAAATCAATGCAGCTATTGTAATGTTAGAATTTTATTTCATTCTAATTTGCATGTTTAAAATACTGCTGCTCAGCTGCTCCGTCCCTCGAGAGAAATCGTGTTGTTGTCTTTTTAAAAGCCTGTTTCACAGACATTATGTGCTGCTATTGGATTAGTATTCTTGTCCCTCGAATAATTCCCATGCCCTAAATTTTGGCTATTTAACTTTAATTACTCGAACCATTCCTCAGCGGAAGACTCAGACTTTCTTCCCTCCGGCGCATTTGATACTCAATATACAAGAGCAGATGTTTTCCTCCGGGACACCATCCATTCCAACGCACAGCGTGTGATTTGTGCAGCGCTAACGTGGGAGGGTGGGAATAGTTACCCTTCAAATCATGACCTGATCTTCACCTGTAGCATCTTATTTGCACACGTCCATTTCCCCCGCTGATTGCTAAAGAGCCATCAGAGCTAATTCACCTTTAGAGTCACATTGCAAACTCAAACACATCTGCCTACAGGGAGAAGACACTGAAGACTAAAAGGTCCTTGTAGTGCTAAAAACTTTACTGTTATGATATTCAGCACAGCGTGTGTGGCTTCGGTCCACACACTCTTATTTTGTTCAGAAATGTTGAATCTTTCAAGCAAGGTGGGCTTAAACTGTTTTATATGTTACCTGTGCCATCTGTAAACACAGTACTGCCATTTCATTGTCGTTTGATACTGTGCAAGTCAAGAAAAGTGCTGATGAGAGAGGCAACGCTGAACAAAAACTGGAACTGTACGTCGTCAAACCAAAACAACGAGCTGAAAGACGCTAATCTGATTGATAATAGCAGCTTTAACCGTGTGTGTGTGTGTGTGTGTCTAATTTGTTTGTCATTTCAGTCACCAAACAAGCCCACCATTCCTCAGGAGAAGATCCGACCCTTGACCAGTCTGGACCACCCACAGAGCCCCTTCTACGACCCTGAGGGAGGGGCGATCACTCCTGTAGCCAAGCTGGTGGTGGAGCGCATCGCTAGAAAGGTACAGTGTAGTACAATGGGAATTGTTGGGTCTATGTAGATAATATTACAGAGTGCGGTGTATAGCTGCTCTGTATGGGGGTGTCATAACTTCTGTTATGGTTTGGCACTGATAAAATTTCATCTTGTAAAAGAATCTTTGGAAACATTTTTGTGTGTTAGTGCGTGACCCTGTTTTCCTCTGTGTGTGTGTGCAGGGAGAGCAGTGTAACGTGGTCCCAGACACCATCGATGACATCGTAGCTGATATTGGACAAGAGGAGAAGGAGGAAGGTACGGTAACACACACACACACACACAAACACAAGAGATGAACTTAAAGCAGCGTTTCTCAAACTTTAAACGATTTACCGCCTCAGAATATATTCAGCTTTCCGAGTACCACGAGTATAAAATACAGGTCGACCCTGTTCAGCTGCGACGGTTCACACTTGGGTGGAAAAGAGGTACACACTTCTCCTTAAAGTCTCGCTATCACATTTTAGTTTGTAACTATTCATGGACGTTTGCGCCAGTGTTGTCGTCAACACCATCTAAACCGGGGAGTGTATCGAGAGACAAACTAGACATTATTAGGTGATTGATGGAAAACACTCGTGATATCTGAGCAGCTGATCTTGAATCCAGTCAAGTCAAAACAGTTGGTAATTGTGATCTTGACATCCAGAGTTCTCTTTGTCCGAGACAGAGGCAGGACCAAGTAAAGGTGTGGCCAATTATGAGACGGGACCTTCAAACCAAACGAGGTCCTGGACCTTCAAACGAGCTCACGTATCATCAGTGGTACTTTGAGTAGTTTAAGAACGAGTGACTTAAAGGGTTTGATGAATTACTGATGATATTACAATCTGAGCTCACTTTAACTCTGGACTTCCAGACTGAACAGGATCTGTGGGGATTCGTTGTCTTCTGATGCTCAAGGACACACACATAGCTCATTACAGGCACAACTGGTCTCTCAGATGGGTTTGGGTCAGATAGTCAGAACACACATCTGGCAGGGCTTTGTCTCCACCCCGCTGTGAGAAAGTGGGCGCCCCACTGCTGCAGAGCAGCACATCGACGCCTGGAGCACGTCCTGTCTTCATCGAACACACTTTATATTCTGCGGTGCATCACAGATCCTGTCACTCTGGACAATGATGTTTCAGCCGCACTGCACACAGAAACAAATAAAAGTTCCCTCTTCGCTGCAGTTCTCTCTGTCTGTCTCGCTTGATCTCAATATTTAGATTTTTACAACCCTCCTGTCTCCTAAAAATACCTTTTTATAAACGTGATGACGACACTTCACTATCAAATGTGTCTTCAAAAGTTTTCCACAGCTGTTAACTAAAGCGTGACTGTAGGAAGCCGAAAGCTTCGACAGAACATGATGCAAATAAAGGACGATATGTAACACTAAATTGCCAGTGAACATATAGCACTGTAGCATCTGACTATATTTAGTATAAAATGGTGTTGAGGGATCAGTGCTGTGACCTGATAGTTACAGGATAAGTTGTTCTTTACCTGCTTGTTAACCTGCACAGAGGCTAAACAGGACAAACCAGTGCATGATGGTGTTTGTGTTGTATATGGGTGCTTATTTTTACTCTAAGTGGCCCCGGGTAGGGTGGAGGATTTTGCCCACGCAGCAGAATTCTTAACAAGGATCTCCCGTCGCCTAATAAATGTCCTCCTCGCTCAGTCATAGACCATTTGCTTCTTTCCCCTCCTGTCCTCTCGTTCCTCGCTCGCTCCCCTTGTTCTCCACACGAGATGACACCACGGAGGCGAGTATCCGTTTGAGCCGGTCCCCTCGGTCCGACCTGAGCTTCGCTGCTTTCGCACACACGTCATCTCAGCCTGTCCTCTTACCTTCCTCTCTGCGTCTCCGGCTCCTTTGTTCTCCCTCTGTCATTACACGTTATCCCAGAGAATTGGACGCACTCAGGTTTGTCCCTGAGGTCTGACGGTATATTCTCTCTAGCCTCTCCTCTCATTTTCTCTGCTTCTCTGAACCCCCATGAGAGCATTATTAATTGAAGACAGTACCCTGCTACATCTTGTAGCTCTGCTACCGCTGATAATTGGACAAGACATTCACAAATCACACTCTCTTCTCTTTTCTCCCCGACTCTTATCCCTCGTCCCTCCGCTCTGCGGCCTCTCGTGGACCGGTACCTGCTGTAATCACCTCTGGATACGACGTTAAATAATCAGTGTCAGCCCAGTCCCTCCTCGCCCAGCCCTCCCCTTCACCGTGAATCGAAAAACGACGTTTTGTAAAAGCAAATTTAACTGGTTCAACGATGATTTTGTGATCCCAGTGTGACGAAAATATTAAAATATCTCTTCCGGTGTGTGTCTCTCTCTCTCAGATGACACGCCGGAGACGTGCATCTACTCCGGCTGGTCTCCGTGGTCGGCGTGTAGCAGCGCTACGTGTGAAAAAGGCCGCAGGATGAGGCAGAGGATGCTGAAGGCCCAGCTGGACCTCAGCGTGCCATGTCCACATACTCAAGATTTCCAACCCTGCATGGGGCCGGGATGCAGTTTGGAGGGTAAACACACAAACACACACCTATCCTTGTTTATCTGACATTGGAGGGACAAAAGATGTGGACCTACGTTGTGGGAACCATCCTATCTGAAGGTTCTGCAGCTCTTGAGTAAAGCACTCCACTGTAGTTTTTATGCAGTAAGTGGTGAGCTGCACTTGCACTGGGCAGAGGTTCATTAATAGAATCATATAAATATAAATAATGGAGGATTCTGGAAGAGAACAAGCATTCTCAGCCAATTTTCCTTCAATAAATAACATTTATTTGGTGATGTGGAAACAATTTCAGTAACACAGCCAAAGTGGGAAGAGAAGATCATTCTTTATTCCCGTCATTAGACTGAATGTAACTGCTCTTTAATTCCCTCTGAACGGGGCCAAAAGAGGAAGACTTATCTCTCACAAAAGAGCATTAATGCTCGTGAAAACCTGGAGCGTGTCATTTGTTATAAGCAGATTTGAAGTATTAGTTCAGCGGCTACCAAAGTGAATTAGCAGCTTTCAGGAACAGCAGAAATACTGCAAAAAGGTATTTGGTCCAGACTGAATTATCATGACAACGTTTGAATGGTTTGCCAGTGAAATGTGGTCCAGACATTTTCCCAAAGGACAAATTTGGATCGTCATTCCCAGCAGCCTAAGTTGTATTTTGTGTTTTTAGTGCTAAATAGCAGTTGTTGACATGCTAACACATAAAACACAGCAGCTGTGGCATGGTCAACATTATCTCCAGCTTGCAAAATGTCTTTCTTTCTTCATTCTGATGATAGTATTTAGCTCAAAGCACCAATGCGTCTAAGTAAAGCTTCAGAGAGCCGCTAGCATGGCCGTAAACTCTAATGGGGATAATTAGGATACGTGGCCTGTGATGCAAATTCAGTATTTGGACTCATATTTTAATTTGTTTCTGTTTGGAGGCACAAAATATGGGTGCAGAGAAGGGAAAGTAATGTGGACTGACCACTGCAGCCGAGGAAACTATCTCTGAAATGTGACGTCTTTGTAAAGTGGCTATAAAATTGGCAGCCAGTTTTATTGGACTCACAAAGAGGATGAGAGAGTAACGGCGGGTCCGAGCGGTGATTGAGAGCCACGGGCACAAAGATAGGGAGAGAGGAGAAATGGCGAGACATAGTTCAGACAATGACAACGCTTCAAGGAGAGCAGTAAAGAAGGCTGCAGCAAATGAACAGATGTGCTATGAAGTTACCTCCAATGAAGTTTAGCAGCCAAGATTAAACCTTTCTGTTTCTTTCGACGGCATCCTGCTGGACAGCAGATCACAGACAGACCGCTCGCAGCAGATCCTGTTCAGCACGGCATGATTAAAGCAGCCACTGAGCCTTTTGTCTTTAACGGAGCTTTAAAAGTTTGACCAAAAATCTCACATTGATTTTTCATAACTCGTTCAATCACTGAGCTTTTTGCTGAGCTGACAACATTAGGCTCTTTAACTAATATATACAGGGCTTGGAGCCAAAGGGGCGTAAGTGCACCATGCATCAGAGTTTCACAGGGGAGCCAAAACAAATTTCAGCTTGCTGTTGCCATGTACTGAACACAATATTTGATCTTTCTGTGTTGTCAGACTGAGCTTTAAAAACAATATTTATCAAACATTTTAAATAGATACATCTTTTTGGAGCAAACAGACTAACTAAAGCAGAATGTGGAAAAGGACGTAACCTCACAGAACACTTTTACTGTTACTGTGTTCAGTTTTCTTTTATCTGCATTCATCATTACAGTTTCCCAACATGGCACCCGTTTGGCTCCAAGCCCTCGATACGTCACACACAGACTGTATAAAACCATATAGCATAGTATACAGCACCTGTAACTTTAAGCCTTCATATAATCTGAACAGGTGACTTCTATAGAAATGTTTTCAACAAGCAGTTTTAAAATCTGTGATGGAGGGCAGTAAACAGATGTGCAGCGTACCTGACCTCCAAAAAGTCCAAAAAATAAATGCATAAATCTGAACAAACCGATACAGACAAACGATCAATAAAAACAAACACTGCCTTTCTCTCGCTGTGATCCGTTCAGCGTTGAGGTGTTCGGGCGATCAATGAACCCTCAAAATAATGAGCAGATTAAAGCTCGGGTGTTCGGATGACTGTGGACGACGGAATATCGTAGCGAAAACACAAAATCCGCCACCTCGTTTATATTTCACGGCCTAGTGGGATTATTTTATCCAGAAATTTAATTGCGCAGCCACTTGCACGACACTTGGAGTTACTGCAGTGAAGGTAAGAACAAAAGGAAGCTCTGTGATTATGAAGAGAATCCGGAGACGGTGGAAGCAGATGCTGGCTGTAAAAGACAGTGAAGCACACACACATCTGAAGTTGTTATGGTTACATCAGGAGGATATGCCACAAAATTCAGCAAATCCTTAATTACACAGTGTAAACATTAGTGATTGGATACCCTAATTACTCCACTGAAACATGACAGATTATGTGGATTAGCTGTTACTGCAGAGCGTCCTCCTTCATCCAGGACGCTTAAACCAGGATTTGATCGTATTTATCTTTGACTAAAAGAAATCAACGCACCACGCTTTGATTCTTATGTTAAAGATAATGGGGGCAACAGGAGGAGGAACCTCATTAAGCTGTGGAAACAAAGTGAAGACGCAAACACACAAGCGCGGAGATTCACGGTTCACCGCAAATCCGAGTAATCAAAGCTGACGACAGATGTGTTTTAAGCAAATTAGCGTCGACTTTTTATGATTCCTCTCTTGTTGTTGTGAAAGCAGAAACTTTTTCTTTCTGGTTTTCGTCAAAGTTGACAGCTTGGTGCTTTTTTTAACTGCTGAGAGAAACAGCCTCCCGCGATCCCGCAACAAACACGAGCGAGCAACCAGGAGGATTTCGCTTTGGTACAATTTCCAGTGAAGTTGTCAGTTTGGAACAAATGTTGAGAGGCAGAACAGTCAGCGTCTGTCTTCTCCCAACTCACTCCGGCATGTCTACCAGTCATCAGAGGATTGAAGCTCAGGCTGTTCAAGTCTGAAGGAGCTTCACACACACACACACACACACACACACACACACACACACACACTCCCACCCTTCACTGCTTCCTTTATCGATTATCAGACAGCAACACGGATGGCTTTTTGTTCCTGAGCACCTCTCCTTTGTTTTCATTTAGCGCTCCGTTAGCGTGCGGTGGGAGATTGATAATTGCGGGGTTCATGGTAGGGCAAGAACAGGGGCCGACACTCGGGATGATTAATATTCCTGGGGAAACACTTTGCCTCTCTGGAGGCCTCATCCGAGCTGGAGATACCTGTATCTTTTATTAATGATTCACTTAGTTCCGCTTTATTAGGCCACAGGCGGTAAGCAATGCTGCGCTCAGTTTGTGAGAGTGTAAGAGAGTCAAGTGTGAGTCAAAGAAAGAACCTGTGCCAAGTTGCTCAAAGTTCATCTATAATTTAGAAATGAAACCATATTTTCAAGGTCTGCTCGTGCCTTGGCAGCCTTTCTTTTTCTTCCTGTTAATATACTATCAGCACCAGGACAGTTAGACACACACAGTGAGTGAAGAATAGGGAGATCTTGAAGCGCCACGCTGCCTAATAGTGATGAAATACACCAGAGTGGAGCCTTGTTAAGCCTGAGAAGCTGCAGTTCACTTCTCAGCTGATACAAGTCGGGGTCATACATATTGACTCTCTCTCCCTCAGGCCCGTGCTGTGAATAGGACTGTCCCTCAGGCAGCTTGCCTTATTAAAAGAGACTTGAAGCTGCAGCAGAGCTCCTTAAAAATGGCACCTTCAACTTTGAGATGACGTAAGAAATCCGAGCAGGTTTAGTGTGCTGTGCAGGGAGTCCTGTAACTGGGAGGATCAAGTGTTCCTCTCAGTCATCCTGAAGATCGTAAAGGTTCATGGTTCCACCCCAGCTTTCAGCAAAGCGGTTCATGATTACCGCACCATGGAAGTTGTTGTTGGACCTCAACACTACCTGTCTATGGAGTTCCTTTGTCATGTTTTCATGTGGATGTCCACAAAAATCTCGCCAAATTTTCACCAGTGTTAATTCTGCAAGAAGCACAATCTCAAAACCTTCATGAACAACATCCACAAAGAGAAATATCTTAAATCGTCACCACAGGGATGAAATACTGCTGTAATACAACCGCTGAAAAGTATCTTGGCACATTGACTCTTAAAATACAGTCAGCATCATAAATGTGCACCCTGATTAATTTTAATAAATGTTTCCACATCAACATCAACATCTGCACCTCCAAGGTGTCCCCCAGGGTTCAGTTTTTGGTCCTCTCCTGTTCGTCCACTACATGCTCCTTTTTGTAACATTAACGTGATCTCTACTTCAACTTCTACGCTGATGACGCCCATCCATCATAACTCATTCAATCCTGCAATCAAAGCATGGATGCAAGGCAACTTCCTAAACCTAAGGTGTGATAAATCAGACATGATCACCAAAAACGACTCACAACTCCTGCATCACGACTGATCGATGACTCCACACTGTCTCCTTCGAGTTATTTTCCAAAAGCACCACCACCAGCCAAATCACTGTCTCCACCCGTCACTGAAACACTGATCCATGCCCTCATCAGAATCAGATAGGACTACCTCAGCAGCATTTTATATGGCACATCATCCAAAGTACTAAATCAAACTCCACTGGCTCAACGGATCCAATTCAAAGTCCTTCTCCTAACTCACAAAGCGCTCCGTAACCAGACCCCGTTCTACCTCAAAGACCTGCTCCACCACCACCACACTCCATCCACACTCCTTCTCCACAGTTGTCCACCTCTCTTCTGGATCTTTCTTCCTAAACAAATCAGACTCTGCACCAACCTGTCTGCATTCTAAACATGACTCAAAGCTCATTATGTAATGAGGCCACACTGTCTTCTGGGGGTAGACTTTACTTTAAGTGCTACATAATCATTATCTAACTTTGACAAAGATGAAAGTATTTCCAAACACGGATAGTAGAACCTGTACACGACCGCTGTGCGTTCTTTCCATGATTTTTTAAATCTAAAACTACAGTCAGCTCACGTATAAAATGTTATTTGTTGGAACTAAGAATGCTCTTTTAAACATTGCTGCAGCAAGCTGTCAGCAAAAAACTTGTCATGTCAGTATATTTATACTTTCATAGTATTTTGGTGACCAGTCTTTAATTTCATCTGTTGGGCACACTGGAATAAGTAGACACAGAGCTTTCTACAGTGGCAGAGCATATTATTTAACCAGAACTAGTTTTCTTGTATTGCTGAGTGGATCTACTTCCTGTGTGTACTGGTTGCAATGAGAAATAGTAACAAGGCAACTGCACCTGCGAGTCATGATGTACATATACATGAACTTTGGTGTTCTTCTAATAGTATCCGTTGCTGAATAAACCTTTTGTTGTTGACAGAGCCATCCACGTGTATGATGTCTGAGTGGATCAGCTGGTCGGCCTGCAGCGTGTCCTGCGGGATGGGGATGAGGTCCAGAGAGCGCTACGTCAAACAGTATCCCGAGGACGGCTCGCTCTGCCAGCTAAACACCGAAGAGACGGAGAAGTGTGTGGTCAACGATGAGTGCTGTGAGTCTTTTTGTGATGTGTGCCAGCATCAGTTCTTCTTTTTCTTTTTTCTTTGCCTTTGTGTCAGCTGTTCTTCACATTTTAGCCTGTCAATAGGAAAACATATACAGTCTTGAATCACGTTTAAACAGTTCATTGGTTCACAAAGTGAATGTGCAGACCAGCCTGGGTGTCCAGAGTGGTGCAGGATGTGGGCTAAACTCTGGAGCACAAGGAGATCGCGGTTAGTTCAACAATCTGGCAGACGGTTGAGATTGAGAGTTTGATGCCGCATAGGTCAACTGGTTGATGAGGCGCAGGTTGTGAGGTAATCAGGTCGGTGAGAGGGAAGCAGAGTCCACGCCCAGAGACTCACAAACAGATGGTATGGTCGAAAAGTCAAAAAAATGACCTCCTGTGTCCTTTCCTAACCCAGAACTTACCTGAAATCCTCCACCCAAACACCTGGTGCTCATCTGTGAGTGGTGACACACAAAAACAAAACTCCCCCTAGTGGTTAAATCAAAATATACACACAAGTGGATCCTACAACTGTGGAGCTTCGAGAATCCAAAGAGAAGAAGAAACCTCCTTTCCTGCCATGAAGGATGGTCTGAAGGAGACAGTAAAGGAAGCACTGAAGCTTCTTTCCTCAACAATGAGAGAATTCAAACAGCTCTTATCATGGCTGCTGTGTTTACATACACTGCGTATGCAGGTCATTTAACTCGTAGTATTTCTCTGTATTCTAGCTTCAGTGGTGGAAAGTAATTACTTACTAAAGTACTATTTTAAGGTACTTTTCAATTGATGCTACGCTCACAGAAGCAAATACTCAACTTGTTACTTCCATTGTTAGAGATCGATCAACCAACATCTTATAGAGTTGTTCTTATTTACTCCAGCTGCAACATTCAAATACTGTGAGCACATTAAAACACATTATGTAGACAGAATACTGTAGCACGGTGAACAGAAGCATAATGAGTACTTCTACCTTTGGGACTTTGAAGGTTGTGGGAATATATTTTAAAATGTAACATCTCCACTTTTACTTTAATAAAAGAATTATGTAGTTCTTCCACCACAGCACATTATTTATACACCATCATGTGCTAATATAGAGAACCTGAGGCGTCAGAGTGCTTCACAGTAAGAGGCAACAGTTAAACTTTTAGTTAGACTTAAAAGAAAACACAAAAATATGTGACAGTCGACTGTGAGAGCTGTCAGGGTTTCAGTTTCAGTTAGTGACTTCCTCTCTATCATCAGGATCTCTTGAAATATTCTGAAAATGTTAAATGTTTGTGTGTTTGTTGGTATCGTGTCCGTCACACAGCACCCAGCAGCTGCGTGGTGACCGAGTGGGGTGAGTGGGACCCCTGCAGCGTCACCTGTGGGTTGGGTATGAGAAGACGTGAGCGCATGGTGAAGATGCCCCCCATCGACGGGTCGATGTGTAAGACCGAGGTGGCCGAAGTGGAGAAGTGCATGATGCCAGACTGCCGTGAGTTATCGAAGGCTGTATTACACGTTTAACGTGACGAGACAGAGGCGCTGTGCCTGAGTGTGAACCTGTGTGCCCGTGTGCAGATACCATCCCCTGCATGCTGTCGCCGTGGTCGGACTGGAGCGAGTGCAGCGTGACGTGCGGGCGCGGTGTGCGGACGCGTCTGAGGATGCTGAAGTCGGATCCTGCAGAGTGCACCGAGGAGCTGGAGCAGACGGAGAAGTGCATGCTGCCCGAGTGCCGTAAGTGTCGCGGTCTGCCCTGTTAAAGACGTCTGTTTGGTTTAGTCCTTATTTGTGAATGAAGGTGGATGATGGTGACTCTGAGCTTCATCTTGCTTGATGATCACATGTTCGAGCAGGAATGTGTGCTCGGTTTTTCTGCTCGTCTGCCCAGCATTGTTTTGCTGGACGGACCGGCACAGATCGATTACAGGTTGGTGCGCAGTTTGAGGACGATCACAACATTTGATTAATCGTCTCCATGATCAATGTTCTGACTGATCACTGTTGGATCTCTGGTGGGTCAACAGTCTTTAAGTTTGAGCGGCTGTTTTCCCACACAGCCTCAGTCAGAAGCTCCGTCATCAGCTGTAGAGTTTGTTTCAATGTTCCTGGAGAACGCCACACGTTGACCTCGAGACGCTGCGTTTGTCTTCCTCTCCTTCACTGGTTCTTTGTCTGACTTGTCCTCCTCCTTCCGTTCTTCCTCCCAGCCGTCGACTGCATGGTCTCCGAGTGGTCCGAGTGGTCCGAGTGCAACAAGTCCTGCGGTAAAGGACACACCATCCGAACCCGTATGATCAAACTGGAGCCGCAGTTCGGGGGCGGGGCTTGTCCCGAGACCATCCAGAGGAAGACGTGCAAGATCAGGAAGTGTCGAACTAAAAAGGAGCCGAGAGGAGGCGGTGGCGCTGGAGGAGGAAAGAGAAGGAGACGAGGTAAACAGGGCAGAGACGCAGCGGCCGAGGAGCAGCCAGGTTGGTGGGAATAATCTGTCATACTGCTGCATGAGATCGGAGTTGAGTCGCCGCTGTCTTGATTGTGGTTTGTTCCAGCAGGTTGCAGGATGCAGCCGTGGACCGCCTGGTCGGACTGTACCAAACCGTGTGGAGGGGGGATCCAGGAACGTTTCATGATGCTGAAGAAAAAACCTAAACCTAACACTGCGACGGGCAGCTGTAAGGACCGGAAGGAGATCCGTGCCTGCAACGTTCATTCCTGCTAGGTGGCACTACTGAGTACTTAAATACACAAGTTGTGAAAAATCTGGGTTTATTTGACAAAGATGATGATCGGGGATGAACTTTTCGTGTACAGGAAGGCGAGGTGAGGGTGAGATGATGGGAGGACGGGGGAGGAAGGTGACGATGATGATAATGTGCAGTTTAGTGAAGCCATTGTAGGCATGTAGTTAACAGGGCTGACTTTTACTTTAGACCACAATGGAAGTATTAGAGAGTTTTGTCTGTGTCCTGCAAAAAAACAAATAATAATAATCAGAAGTCAGAAGTTTTCAAAAGATTGAAACATGCAACATTTGTTTGTATATTTTCAGCAGTCGTGGCCTCTGGGGTGTGACGTAGTTTCAGGATTGGGATCCTGATATTTCCTGGGAATTCTTGTCAAATTTCCTGAAAACAAACTCTCAGATTTTGACCTGCTTCGTATTGTAGACAACTTTCTTGGTACGGTCCAGTCCCGGTCCTCGAAGTACACCATAATTATGGGATTGTTTTTTAATAATGAGATATAATATAAAATATAACCATCCGTAAAATCAAAAATTAAACATATAAAAGAAAATAACGTTTCGACTCTTTAATGGGTCTTTTTGGGCTTTAGGAGCACTACGAGAAACAAATAAGTTGGCTGCCACAGTCAGAGCCGGGTTACGGGTTGCGGGTACAAAACCGTACGAGCTTCACGTGATGCGTTACGCTATTCATGATTACAGTGAAAACACTAGTCGTTTGTTCGGAGCCCATCTGGTGACATTTGTGGAAATTTTTTTTCCATTATTGCGTGGCCGCAAATTAATAACGTGTGGGAACAAGATCCTGTTCCGTGACCGCGATTTGCTTAATGCGCCGGTACGAGATGATTCAAGGTTCTGATTAACAGGATATATGTCCAGTTTTGGAGTAGTTATTTAGATCGTGCATTGAATACAGATTATAATACAGATTATTCTTTTATATTCAAGATTATAAACCTATGACTCAACTGTTAGCACTAATAGTTGAGTTATCTAACTACCCTCACTAATTATGACGCCAGTCGCATTGGTCTGCAGTTGAAATAAGATGGCGTTGATGAGAGACCTCTTCTTTGGTCACCAGGTGCAGTGTGTTAAAGTATATTCATTTTTCATATTCATATTCAACAGTACAAAAAAAATTATCGCAATGTCAGTTCAACTTTTTCTGTTCCAGGATGGATTCAAATGAAACAAGAGCATATCAAAAACTGTCCATGTTTGCAAGTGTCTGAAGGTCCTGATGGTACAGCTGCCAGTTCGTCAACCAACAGTCACGCAAAGTTTCCACGCATTAATCAAGTCGTGGCCTCGCGTGGATCTCGTTCCTACGTGTGATTAATTTGCGGCCACGTAATATTTCTTTTTCACACACATGTTGCCAGACGGGCTCCGTACGTTTGCCATGTTAGCACAAACAGATACGAATATGAAGCGAACACAACAAGGTGCATTATCAAATCAAATTTTATTTGTATAGCCCAAAGTCACAAAGTACATTTTTACAGTCTGTACAGGGAGTGAGGAAAAACTTGCCCACAAAAAACCCTTTAACAGGTAAAACTGACGACGATGACGACGATCGCACTTGATGTGATCTCACTTCTTGTTTATCGAGCTCATGAACTAAAGAATGATGGAAAAAGATTCCCAGGAAGTAATAACTGAATAAAAATCAAACTGAAGATTTTTTTGCAGGACATAGACGCTCATACAGGAAGTCTCTAAAGACTTATGGATGTACTGTATATCTCCTATCTAACCAACTTATCAATGACACTACTATGTAAGTACTAAAAACCACTTTCCCTAATAAACAGATACGTTTAAATGGAGATGTTTTATACTGTTAAAATTTAGTCTTTATATACTGTACTGCTGTTTATCTGTCGTTTCAGCTGATGTAGCATTGACCCTGCGATAGCTCTCACTCTGTCAGAAGACGTTATTTTTTAGCATGTGCAAAGATGGCTCTGTTTGGTTGAACATTCTGCTTTCTCTTGCCGTAGATGTCGTCTTAAAACAGATAGATAAATCACTGTCTCTGCCTCCGTCGGTCCCTGACAACACAAACAAGACGAGAAATGTCACGTCTTTCCACGTGTGCTGCGCTGATCAGAAAACACTGCAGAGGTTTCTGTTACTGGGGCCTTTGGTTAGAACACACTTGATTTTCATGTATTGTTTTTAACGCCATGATGAGAAAATCTTTGACTTTTTTCTTTTTAAATAAGAATGTCATCACCAAAGTTCTATTTTCTGTAGATGTTACTCTTTTCTGTTTTCACGTCTTGTTTCTTTGCCTCTGTATCACGTGAATATTTTCTAAGAAACCACCTTTACAATAAAAAAATGTAAATGTGAAAGTCACGACTTCTGTCCTGATTGAGACCGTCAAGATCGTCTCCAAACTGTTACTCAGACACCAAGCGGCAACTTCCATGGCTGAGAAATGAAGCCAACATAACCTGCAAACTCCACACACAGGCCTCAGAAGGAGGGGGGATTCAAACCAGGAACCTTCCTACTGCACCACCGTACCGCCCTGTATACTATATAGATATAAGTATTCCTCATAACTCAAACTTCTACCAGGCATTTGTCACTTTGATGAAATGTTTAGGCCCAGTTTGTGGTTATGCTAAAGGTTCTGACACATGCAGCGTCCTTCCTTATTGTTTCAACAAAGCACAAGGTTTAGAGGATGGTGACTCAAAGACAGCTACATGGATCAATAATGAAGATAATCATGTGACACAACCGTCATGTGATATTTATTTATTGAAAACATGTTACTCCAGTGTACGGCCGACAGCCTCCACAGCTCTGTTGGTGTACTTACAAAGTCTGACCACTAGATGGAGCTAGAAGAATGGAAGATCACGGTCAGCGTGAGCAGCGTTACTAGAAGAAATGATTCAAACTCAAACATTTTGTCTTTGTAGTTTAATAATCAAGCTGAAATTATAAAATAGTGTCATCTCTGTATTTCTGTGTTTTATTTGACTCGGTTCAGTAAAATAACTTTTTTCTGCCAGTTTTCAAACATAAACACACGATGAAACAACAAGATAAAATCACATTACAGCATGATTCCTCATGCATATTTTTAAGGTTATGTCATGTCATTAGCTCATGTCCCATGAGCTCTGTCAGACCCTCCCTGAATGGTAAAAATCCTGCAAACACCCCGATCAGTAACATGTTTTCTGTTATCTGTCCTGACCATGGCTGCAAGAAATCAGCTCCTAAGTCCTTTCCTAACCACTTTTCCTTGACCTCGATGGAAAACGTCACAGGGTCAAGGAAAGATGTGAAGGAGAGGTGATAAGGAGTTAGGAGAAGACGACTGCCCTTACGCTAGACTACATCATGATGCGACGTGACCTGTGGTAAAACTACAAAGTCCAGAAGATGGACTACGTATCAATGTCAGAATTATGAAGGACATAACAAAGGAACACTGAAGCTCTCTCAGTAATTTGAAAAGCTCTTATCATGGCGGCTGCATTAATACTTCCGGGTCATTTCACCCAGTTGGGAACCTTCCTAAGAAAAAGAACTGACTCGTCCACGCAGCCAGGTGGCGGTCGACTCCTTCCAGCTTCCACTTAACTTCCAGCTAACGAACCTGTTGGACCTTGAAGTCTTTGACGTTGCACCTCGGCCACTGATGTCAAATTTGGGCTGCCTGTTTAAGTGAACCGTGCAATCCAACGAGACATTAAGTGTTATGAAGGCAGCCCACACATCACGAGTAAAGGATGCTCGTGAATAATAAATGCCACATGAAGTACAATAGCTTTTTTATCTACTAATGGTCAATATTGAATGATGTTTTGCAGCGGCTGGGTTGCGGGCGGCGGCGTTTCGTACAACTGGAGCAACAATTAGACGAGCTTTCAGCTCCACGCGGGGCAGGAGGCGGCAGCACTTTGTGACAGCTCCCATGATAACGGCTGCAGTCTGTTTCCTTTAAAACGTCTCAGACTGGAACGTTTTTTTCAGAGGATGAGCATCGTGAAGCAGTGCAGGGGGAAAAACAGTCACTCCTGATATTCAATAATTTAAACACCTTTAACCTGCGTGCTTACGTTGCTCCAACAAGCACAACTTCTTTATTTTATTTAAGCAAGATTCCAAATATACCAAATACAGAATGTCGTTAAAAAATGATAGAAAACTGGATAATTTAGAGCGCTGCACTCATGAGAGCTTCTGGCTGTGCTGGTCTCACTAACAAGACACACCTGTCTCTCATTCAGCAATCACTGCCGCCATAAAAAGCCTCGTCACCATCATCCAGTTCCACGTTGCAGCTTGTGTGGCTCAAACTTTCATACTTGGTGAGCGTCTAGTGTTTTTATGACTGCGAGCTGAACAGTGTTTTCTGCTGTGACTCATTCAAGTCTTCTCCCTGCGTGCAGTTCGTGTGCCTTCCTTTGTTCAGTGAATCCTCTGATCTGTTTGCCTCAGTTCACCTGCAACACCAGCCGCCACAACCTACTTTCTGTTAATGCTCGTAATGCACTCCTTAAAACTGTGCTGGCTCCAAGCACAAAGCAGAAAGAAACACTGGAAATGTAGCATCCAGACCATCCAGAGCTGGTTTAGGCTGTTTCCTCCCAGACACACACTATCACTTGTGCATGTGAAGGAGGGAAGTGACAGTTGACAGCAACAAAAAGGCAAAGACCTTCAAAAAGTTGTCTTGGAGAGCAAGACAGATCTCGAGTTGTTGTAAAATGAAACTAGGAAAATACAAAGATTAGAAAGAGGAAAACAGCTAGCCTGACTTTCCAAAATCTACCAGCACCCAAGAAATAGTCTGTCACAAACCCATACCGTCTTTATGCTAAGCTAAGCTAATCCTCCTGGCTCTAGCATCAGAGCTAACACACAATAATGAGAGTGGTAACGATGTTGTCGACTAACTTTTAGGGAACAAAAAGTATTTCTGTTCACTTAAGCAGAAAATCAAGACTGTTGCTTTTTATGTTGTTGCAGACAATTCGAACTCGGATGGAGTTTCCCGAACTGACTCATCCACCGGAGACCATCAAGATCCTCATTGTGTCCTAATGATGTTAGACTGAAGCTCAGGGGACGACTGTGAATTGTCCTGTGGGAAAGCCCGTAGCTGTTATCCAGCGTCTGTTTCGTCCTCGCTGGTATTCACTATTCTAATGCTCCATTTTTAGAAGTGTCATAATGAGTTGACTGATTATATAACACGCTGAGTTGAAGGGGAGCGTCACTGCTCTCCCTCACTTGTCTCTTTTTTCCTCTGATGTATGTATAGTTCCTCTGAGTCTGGCTCTCTGTCCTCTATTACCTTTCCTGTGAAAATGGGGACGACTTTTCCAGGAAATGAAAAGCGCAGTATGAAGGAAAGTGACCTTTGGGGTCAGAACGCGTCCAGAGAGGTGAGGAGGCGATGCAAGACAGCAAAAAGCTCACATGTAACCGTATTATCAGTATGTGAGGGGGAGGAGGACGCAAGGGCAGGCAAAGACAGGGAGCGTGGGCGCCGCTGAGGCCGGCTATATGAAGCCTGTTTGCTCAAACAACGGACCTGTGACGACACCCACCTGTCAATCAAAGCATCCACGCTCTTAATCCTGCATAACTTTAAGCCTTAATATAATGTGAACAGGTGAGTTGTATATAAATTCACCCTCAGTACAGTTGTCATGAACAGGGAAATTAGCTATAGAGACCAAAACTGTTTTTTGTACCAGGCTGTAAACATGTTTATTTCTGCTGTGAAGTTGGACATTTGAACATGGGGACTTATGGAGACTGACTCACTTCTGCAGCCAGCCTCAGGTGGACATTTGAGGAACTGCAGTTTTTGTGCACCTGCGCACAGAATACTCAGAAGTCTCACCATCCACACTGCCACCAAGTATGTAGGAAAACCCACGGTAAGACATGATGGGCCCTGTTTAGACCAAGTGTGTGATCCGTTAGAGGGTTCAGTCTGAGGTGTGACTGATCGGTCTGACTGTCCATCAGTGTGAAAGGCAGCATGAACTCCTGGACCACATGAGGCAGACCAGCACATCTGGCCATGCAGTCGTTGTGCAATTAGCACTGATGCTTCACAGCAAGAAGGTTCTGGGTTGAGGAGTTTGGGGCTGGGGCTGAATTCTGCGTGGGTTCTCTCCAGGTGACCCAGCTCATAGTCCAGAACCATGCAGGTTAATTGGTGACTAAATTGGTAGAAGAACATCTGGAGCACCCGATAACACTGAATAACATGAAGTGATTATTATCAAATCCATCAATCCATACATCTCATTTTCTGGCAGCAGGTTTAGCGTGTTTCACAGCAGACATTTTGACTATTTCAAGCAGGAAAAGTTCAGATCCATCATATTTAGGTGAACCAGGTCCAAGGCTGGTATCTGTATCCAGCACGCCCACTAACTGTTCGTCGTTCATGTTAGACCTGTGCTGTGAAAAGGACCGGCAGGAGCTTTCAGGTGTATCACCGCTGCATCATTTCTCACTGCGATGTTAAAAGTCAGTTTTCACCACCAAAATGCCGACACCTTGTCTCGTTTGCATGACGCTGAAATCCAGAGGTGTCAAACTAATTTTAGTTCACGGGCTGCAGTTTGAACTCAGGCACGCCGGACCAGCAGAACCACTTCATGATAACCTATAAATAACAACACTGTAAAGAAACGAACCGATCATTCACAAAGCAGACGGACAGCCTGAGATGTCTTAAGAAAACTAAGTGCAGTTTCAACAATATGTCACAGTTTTTCTCTTTGACCCTCTCCTCCACTGCTGTGCCACGAGCGCTGTGCCCGGCGTGACAGTACCAAAGGGAGAGCCAAGAGGTGACGGATGAATAGCTGAATGGACAGATGGAGGAGTGCGCGGCAGCAGTGTAACAACACTTCACATTGTTACTTATCCTCTGCTTTAATTCTGTCCCACGTTATCTTGTTTTTTCGCCTGTGAAGATTAGACGACGCTGTGTGTGATCCCCCCCGCGGAGAAACTGAGATTTTGCAGCATCGATGGCGAGATGATACAGCAAAGACGAAAATAGAACTCAAACTAAAAATAGAACGGAAACATTCGAGGTTATGCAAGCTCATGCAGCTGATTCAACACTCTGGTGAGCGCCCACTCAAAAATAATTACCATATTGTGCAAAGAGACAGTAAAATATTAATGCCTGCACTTTTAATGAGTTTATATTACTCAAATGAATCGAGTTGCTAACACTTACTGGCAACATTCGAATTTACAGAAAAGATGCATCCAATATGCTGGGCTAGGCTGCCGGAGGGAAAAGCAGCAAATATACTGTGAATAAAATCTGATCCAGTTTCTCCAGAATCACTGAATAAAGTTCTAAAGTTACTTTTGTGCAGTAATCAGTGAGGCCGGCTCAGAGGTGACTGCAGCAGCCCTCAAAATCACAATCAAAACATGAAGCACTCTGCTCTGGAGTTGGAGGTGTACAGGTGACATGTAGCATTCACATGTATACACACACCCTTAAAAATAAAGTTCAAGTTGGTCATGGTGATGCCATAGGGGAACTTCTGCAAGGAACCATTTATCAGTTCTTCAAAGAACCTGTTCCTGCGAGGCCGATTTTAAAGAGCCAGTAATCAGTGCAACAAAGAACAAAGATTATTAAACATAGAAAGGTTCTTCAAAGCACCAAAAGTGCTGCAGTTGTGGCTTAAAGAACCTTTTTTTCCCCAAAGAACCTTAAACAGCACAAAAAAGGCTCTTAAGGATAAAAATGTTCTCCAGTGAACTCAAAGTGCTCCAGAACACTTCAAGAAGAAGAACCAGTTTTTCTTTGAGTGCACACCCTTTAAATTAAAGAGCTCAAACCTAAAGTGGTTCTTCAGGGGAACCTTTTACCTGCCGGTTCTTCAAAGAACCGTTGATTATAAAGTCCTTCCCAGAATTTAGTGTGAATACTATATTCAGTTCATTCAAAGTGCAATATATAATAACTGGAAGTGAAGAGTGTATGATAAAAAATGTTGATTTCATGGATCCAACATTGCCCCCAGCAGAGCCGTGCCAGCAGTTATCGGGGATAACGGCTTCATGATGGTCCAGTTCTTGATGATCCATTTTCATACTACAGGTGAGTGATTTGTTGTTAGTTGCAGCGGAGCTTGGGGATGTTTTCCTGCCTCAGCAGCCTCATGAAGAGGTGAAACAGTAATCCAGCACAGCTTTCAAGCAATTACCAACAAGGTTACAGGATGCAGATGAAATGACATGTAAATCTGAACCACGATTCCCCCCGAGGACTCGATGCAGCACATACGTGTAAATATGCCGCCCCCCCTCTGAACCGCTGCAGTGGTTTCCTTGAAGTCTCTGTTTTATTCAAGGGTTCCTTCCCAGCATGCTCTCTGTCGTCAATCAGCTGGTCCCTGCGGGTTCGGCTTTATCTAGTTAAGTTTGCCGGCTCTGGTGGACAGCTGAAAGTGACTGGGAGCTCAAAGTCTGGAGCTAGCGCTCTGATTTACCAGCAGACGTGAAATATTCATGATCTCATCTCAAGTCAATCTATTCTCGATGCTTTTTATGGCACACTCTAAAAATACACACACACACACACGGCTGATCTGTCAGGTGCTAAAACATCCATGAAAAATGACTAGAAATGAATAAATGATCACGCTGCTCGTATTGTCTTCTGAATGTCCGTCTCTCTCCACGCGTTCTGTTTATCTTCTGCATTTTTATGTTCCTGCATTTTTTCCTTCTGCACGTTCGCGCTCTGCGAGATCACAAACAAGACAGTAATTCACAGCTCAGCGGCAGGAAGAAGAGAATGGATCTCCACAGTGGTACCATTAGCATGCCTGAGCCATTACATTATGTGTGTGTGTGTGTGTGTGTGGATGTTTGTGTGCATCGTAGCTGGAGTTCGTTGAAGTCCTGTTGGTGGTGATGTGGTTGCAGGCGAAGTGATCTCATGGGCAACTCCTCCAACTAAACGCTTCGTATCCCAGCAGCACCGCCTAACCGTCTTTCTGTTTCCTCTTCCAACGCGAACATGCAGGAGGAAAAGTGAATACTCTTTTTCCTCAGGAAGTTTCCTGACTGTGTGAAATGACCCGGAAGTATTAATGTAGCAGCTAAATAAGAAAAGGAGCTTCAGTGCTTCCTTTCTTCGTTAGCAGAGGAGACATCAGAGCGTCCTTTACTAAATGATATGAGATAATGCTGAGCGTGCGAACCTGGACAGACGTGTTGATCTAAAGACTTTGTCTGATGTTCCTCTGCAGGTCTGTTAACAGACACACAGACGCTCGTCTCCTCTGTGAAATCAATGAGCTGATCGTGGCTCGTTCCTCCTCACCTCCTGCAGGTGATGACTGTTGATGAACGTGGAGCTGCGTTCACACGCAGAGGTGTTTGAGTTTGCTGAAAAACCTTCAGACTTAAACTATTGAGAACATTTTAAATGTTTACAACCAAAAAACAAATCAGTAATTAAAATGCTCTTGTTTTGTTGTGTGCCCGGTATCATATGACGTTTCAATACTAACACTGTTTGTACACCAGAAATAATCAGAATATTTCTTCATTATTTCAGTTCTGACCTTGATAATAAAGTCAGATTTCCATGTTTATATATATATCCTGCATTAAAAAAATGCTAAGAATGCACAGGGGGAAGTATCTCAGATGTGTGTTCTGTAGTCCATCTTCTGAACTTTGTAGTTTTACCACAGATCACATTGGAAAGTGAAGTTCTTGATGGCCGGGCTCAGCCGTAGAGGAGGAGGAGCTCGGACTCGAGTCGCTGCTTCTTCACATCGAAAGCAGCCAGCTGAGGTGGTCCAACATCTGATTAGGATGCCTCCTTCTTTCGGGGGTTGTTCCGCTCGACTCAGAGGAGACCCGGGGCAGACCCAGAACCTGCTGGAGGAGACTGCATAGCCCGTCTAGTCTGGGAACTCCTCGGGATGTGTACACCTGCCGGCACCACGACCTGATCCCTGATAAGAGGAAGAAAATGGATGGATGGACATCTGTATCATCCCTTGATCCCTTTGTTTTCCATTGAGGTCAAGGAAAAGTGATTAGGAAAGGACATAGGAGGTAATTTTTTTTTTGACTATTCGACCAAACCTTGAGCGTCCCCGAGGTGAGAGCGGGAAAACCGGGCGAACATTCTCCTTTTCTCTGGTAATGAGCTCCTTAATGGAACATATGTCCATTGTGGCAGACAAAAAGCCAGTTAACTTCTGGGTTTACTGGCGTCTTTGGACTTACATGTATGTAGTCTGGAGGAACACAAAGAAAAACACAGATCGATTGAAAACCAGTAATTAAAGTTGGTATTCAAAGGTTTGAGGAGGAAAAGAGTCTCTCAACAATTAAAGGTTGATAGCGTTGACTTAAGTCAAGAAGAAGAAGCAAATTTGCTTCTTCCTGTAAATGACTGACTGAATGAATTAAATGAATTAAATGAATGTGGTATCCTTAGTGATCTGTTGAAATGGGAACAGGGAGATAAACAGCACAAAGCCACAGTGTGTGGGAGTGTATTCAAATTAAGCAATAGCTGAACACCTACATGTCTGCATAAGCAGAATTAACAGCAAGTCTAAATGTAACTGACAGCATTTATGATGAGGGCGCCCAACTTCAAGCAACGATCAAACCGCAACGCGCTGATACGTTATAATTTGAGATAAATCTGGAGTTTAAGTTTAAAATGTAGTCCTGATGTTTGGGAGTGCAAAGATCAGTTTAAAGAGGTGTTCACACAAGAGAGCAAGAAGATCAGAGAGCTAATTTATTCATGTATCTATTTAACTTCTGCTTAACCGCAGAGGTCTGCTGAGATTGAACTCTGTCTCTAAGAAAGTCAGAGCAAGCAGAAGAGTAAAGAAAGACGATCAGGGCAGCAGATCCTCGCTCGACTTGGAAATCTCGAGGATCTCTGAGGAAGACGCCTGAGACGAGCCTTCGTGGAAGTCCTTCACCGGGTCGATACGACCCTTCATCCAAAATCTATCAGCGATTGAATTCTGTAGTTCAAAGGAATCAATAGATATGACCCTCATGTTGTCTTTGGGGTTATTTTGACCCCAAGACGGACTAAATTCCAAAACAAAGGACAGAAATTTGTGATAATGAGTTGGACTGAAGACTAGAGGTGAAAACAGAATTGATTTTTAAACTATTTGCTATAAATAAAAGGTAAAACCCGGGGATACCTGAATGAGGCACCTTTTCTTATGTATGTAATCATAGTAAGGTGACGTATGACGTATGACGTGAGGTCATGTGTGAGTCCACGTTTGGAGGTGGTTGGTTGGGGTGGACGGATGAGGCACAGAATTTGACGGTTCATGTCACGTATGAAGCTAAAAAGTCAACGCTGATGTCGTAGTTGAGGCTTCTGCTTCCAAAAAGGGGAACAAATGAACTATGTAGCATATTTATGTATTCACAGCACATAAATCAGGAAAATCTGAGCAAGTTACCAAACTCTGGTGGGTCCTGCTGGGGTTTGGTTTGATTTTGGTGTAACTGGACGTTGCATATTTGTTATTGCTAATGTCCAGAAACAAAGGACAGAGCGGAACCTTGACCCTCTGATCAAGCTGATGTATTTGACAAATCTGGCCTGCAGGATATATATTTGACTGTACATGTTAAAAACTGTTAGACTGTAGATATATAATGTCATTTGTGGGTTAGTGGCTGAGGGAACGTGTGGGAACAGGTCGTGTCCGGCATGTGACGGGTCAGCGGTGATGTTTCCTGTCTCTGGACATGTATACATCCTGGATGGAAGGCATGCTGGCACCAGTGTTCATTTCTGTCGTCCTGACTGTCCGCTGCAGTCTGCCGCTGTCCTGTAGATCCAAACGAGACAGTGACGGATGCACGGAGAGCAGACCGGATGATTGCAGTGTAGAACTGGATCAGCAGCTCCTCGGGCAGGTTGAACTGTTCCCCAAACAACACACGATCCTCCATCATTTTAACTGTCTCCTGCTTCTGGCATGTCATTACTCTGCCATTTCCTGCTGGCATCTTATTATTTTATTGCATTAATACGGGTGATGAATTAAAGTAAAAACAAACCACCACAAGCTCCAGAACAGCTTCAGTGCTCCTTGTCATAGATCTCTGACCTGGATCATGGATCATATTTTATGGAGAAAATGTTTTCTGGTCTTCCCGCTGTTCTCCGGCGTGAGTTCAGAGCACCTCTGGGATTTTTAGTGTTTGTACCACGGGCGTTTTGGAGGTTTTCAGGTCGAGGGTGCGGGCGAATGCTTACAGGGAGCGGAGCTGGTGTCGTGCCAGAACCTGAGCTCCCACTGACGAGAGCTTTGTGACAGACAGACGCAGAGCTGGGCTCACTGCTGTTGGACCAGTAAGTAAATATTACCTGCTGCTGTGTGTTGTGCTGTTCTCTCTCTGATTTACAGAGTCTGCTGCAACTGTAGCTGCCGCTAGCTAATGTTAGCTCAGTTTGTTAGCCTGTTTGTTAGACCGGAGAAATGGGGAAATGCTAACGAGGAGTGGAGCCAATGTCATGCCAGAACCGGAGCCAGTGTAACCGGGCTCAGCAGCCTCTATGGACATAATGGCAGAGGAAAAAAGATACTTAGATAGATCGCTAGTTTTTGATCATAAGTAATGTAATCAGAACAAATACTCGAGTACAGCTGAACATAGTTACCACAGTGGGATTACACTCTGAAACTGGAGACTCTAAATCAGAAAAATACCAACTTCTGCACAGTGTTGCTTTAATTCGTAGCATATGACTGGCATCATATTCATCAAATCATTCAGTGACCCCGTCAGCGCCCTCCAAAGAAGCATCTGCATTAGTTATGTTTGTACATTTGTTTATCTCTTTAATATTTCACCAGCCTGCAGCTATCACTGTGTGTTTTAATAAAACATGCAGAGTGTGTGTTCAGGTGATTTCTGGCATTTTTACAACAGAAATTTATAAAGGACGCTCTCAGCTTGATTTTACTTTTGAATTTTTAATGGCCGTGAGCTTAATCTTTTTATTATAAGCATATCATAAAGCCTTTTATGGGCCCAAACAGGATCATCAAAGTTAGTGTTGTCTCTCATTTCCTTTATTTGTTTGTTCACTGCTGCTGACGTGTAGGCACGATAAATTAAAGACGTCTGTATGTTCAGCTGTTAGCCCTCATAAGTACTTACTGTTCCCCCTTCTCTCATTAACATGAGTGGAAATGTGGCGATAAATGTAGAAGTAAATGTATTATTTAATATATTCATTATTTGTTCTGTACAGTACATGATTCTATTATTATGTATTACCCATTGACAGAGAGATATATTAATTATTCGAAGGCAAAATGTTTATTTTGCAGCTCATTTATTGCCCCACAGTGAAGATGTTTATAATTCAGAGAGCACAGATAGCTCCTCTGTGTTTTCTGTGGTTGCCATGGCCACGTAGTGAGCTGCAGCAGCAAGATGAAAAAAGTTCAGCCGTCATCAACGAGCGCGGCGGAGGCAAAATCACCAGGCATGTTCATCAGAGCATCAGCAGCCGCCCTCTCTCTCTGATTTCCGCTGCTGGCCTCCGAGGCTGCTGCTGTTCTTCTTACTTTGTTGTCAGAAGCGGTAGCCTCCCGGTACGACACCTTAACCTCTGAAATATCCCATCAGAGCACAAGAAACACGTCTGTGAAGTCATCGACAGGCTACTGAGGGACAACTGAGAAAGTACAGCCTGTGGCGAAGCTGCTTTTTGGTATTTAGATGTTTTCAGGAAGCTCATCTCGCTCTGAGCGCCCACAACAGCAGCCATCACGAGATCTGTAGAAAATGTCCACAGAGCAACACACACACACACACACTCATACACACACACACACACACACAACTCTGAAAGTGCTTTGCAGCAGCTTTCAGCAAATTGCCTTTGAGAGCTCAAGAGGGATAAATTAGGTGGACAAATTGGCATCGTACGCAGCCCGAAGGCGCCTCGCTGTTGGATCATTTCAAGCGCCTGTTGATGATTTTGAATCACATCCAAGATGCACTCTGTCTCCACTAATGCCCCTTAATTTTTTTTAAATGGGGCCCACAGATTCCTCAGCGACCTGCGTGCGATCTGCGAGTCCAAACGACTGATATTGTTGTCGGGATCAGCATAAATACTGTGTCAGCGTCCTGCCTAGTTGGTTTTATCCATAGCTGTCTCACCGTGGAAGCACTGTTCAGCTCCCCCGGTGCCTTTGTACACTCTGAAATTGAAGTGTCATCCCATTGTGTTTGTAACACAGGAAACCTCAAACAGAGCATTATCCCAAACATCACTCGGGGTCTGCTGTTGCTTTATCGTCTCACTGCTGGCTCTGGTCTTGTTTCTGCCCTCCCTGCATTGTCAAAGGCTCAGAATATATTTCTGCAGAAAGCCTTCTTCTCCTCGGAGGCCATCGAACAGACGGCGAGAGGCGCGTCTCTCGCAGGCTCTCTGAAGACCAAAGCCCTGTTTAGCTGCTTTGACCCATCGCTGGCCAACGTGATTCACACATACAGAGAGGCCACGTGTTTCAGTGCGTCACACATGTTCCCACACTTCACATCTGCAGCGTGATGGTGACCTCTCCCCTCCCTCTGCATGCTGTATGTTTTTATTAAACTGAATTAAATTAGTGTGTGCCTTCCTTCATCACGCTGCAGATGTCTTGGCAACAGCAACACCTCGCTCTGTTTGCTTCACGTGTGGTAACGATGCAAATAACTGAACAGAATATGTCAACTGCATGAGATGATTTGTCTGTTTTACCAGATATGCACATTGACTCTGATTTTATACTGTCTGCCGTGCTCCCTTCTCACATTCACCGACATAAAGGAGCACATTTTCTGTATTCCAGACCAACTGACCGTCCGCTAAACGCTGCTACGCCTCTCAAGCTCTCCCTTTTTAGCAGAGCTATAAGCTGTGGTAATGGCTGCAAATTTGCTGCCCTAAATTAGCGGTGTCCAGTCCAGCAGAGTCCATTTGTCTGCTGAAATGGCAACTGTTGCTACAGTAGTAGTTTTTATCAGCTGCAGCTAGCTCATGCTTTTCTGTGCTGGATTCCTTCAGTTTGAAATACTTCTGTTTAGTACACTACATTTACATTTGGTCCTGTGTGCTGAGCGGAGGTTTGTGAAGGTAGAGAGGGACGCCCCTGATCTAGTAGGACGTTCAACCAACGGGGAACCAACAGACGTCGTTCACTGGAGGAGGTAACATGTCTGTATGAGCAGACAACAGAACAGCGTTAGAGATCTGAATTTAACGTGGGCTGCTACAGGTAGCCAGCACGGTAACATGTGACCTTTTGGGTAACCAAGCGCGTTCTGGCCACTGTGTACTTTAAATACTTCCTGGTGTCGTGTACTAATTTCGGCAGAGCAGAGTTGTCTCAGTTTAATTAGGGCTGCTGCTGCTGCTTCATTTAACTGCTGGTCAGTGTCAGTATTATAGTTCATACATATATGAATCCAGTCATCCCAGGAGTCTAAGTGTTCAAGCCATCACAGCAAATTTGTGTGCCGCACTAATGAGCTCAGTTAGGTCAGGTTGCTCTCGGCTGCAGCTGAAGCACACGCTGTTAATAACATTAGGCTGAGAACAAATGGTGCCATTAGTTGGACCACACACTTTAACTGTAAGTAAGGAGCCTCTGGTTTGATGCACCAAAGCAGACGAATCTTGAAGCTCCACCGTAGACCGACCTTTATTTACCTGATGAGATCTGCTCTGGTGCTTCAATGGGAGGTCCTGTCCAGGACGTGACTGTCCAATTATGTTGAGAAATGTATGGAGCAGCCTGCGTCGGGATCCACACTCACATGTGGGATCGCAGGTGGCACCATAAATCTACCTGGTTCTGGAGAAAGATGTGAAAAACAAAGTCAGTAAACTCACCTTGGAGGTTCTGCGGAAATCAGGTTACGATTGTGGAAAATGTAAAAGCTGCCTGGAGAATTTTTTTGATGATGTTACGATGACGGAGCTGCATCTACTGGTAAACCTGGATCTGAGAGACACCTGCAAGGGCACACGAGTCCGAGAGTGACGCAGGCGGCAGCAGAACAAAAAAAACACAGCACCTAAATACATTTAGTCACCGCTCTATATAAAGTCAGGCTCAAAGTCACCGTGAAGTCATGACACAAAGTCGTGTTTGTGGTATTTTAGTTTGTCATTTCCTGATAAACCATAAAAAGCTGACTCATGACTCACCCTGCACTGGGGGGCGTGTACTAATTTTACATCCAATGAAACGTTTTCTCTCGTCTGACGCCAGCAGAGCGGACCGCTTCCTGTTTGATTGATTACTGTACAAAAGCACCAACTTTCTAACCTTATTCGGCCTCCGTGCAGGAGAACCCGAACAGTAGCATTTTTCTTCCTCTTCTACAGTAACTCGTCTGTTGGATCGGACCACACGGGCCACAGACAAGCTTAGAAAAACCACTTAGAGCACTTTGTCCTTAAGAACCTTTTTTTGCTGTATGAGGTTCTTTAAGTCACAGTTTTGATGCTTTGAAGAACAACTGATTGTTCCTTTCAAAAGGTTCTTTGTTATTCTGATTACTGGTTCTTTAAAGAACCAAGAGGTAAAATGTTGCTTGCAGCACTGACATAAGTTCCCTTTGCCTTTATTTTGAAGGGTGCACATGCATCAGTCCTTGACACTGTCACAACTTTCTTCTTTCTTCCTTCCAGTCCTCAGTGTTGCCCGTTTTTCCTGCTTCTAACACGTCAACTTTGAGAACAAAATGTTCTCCTGCTGCCAAATATATCCCACCCACTGACAGGCGCCATGACAACGAAATAACCAGCGTTACTCACCTGTCAGTGGTCATAATGTTATGGCTGATCGGTGTGTGTGTGTGTGTGTGTATAATGTGGAAGCTTGAACTGACAAATCCAGATACAGTCATGATGGTCTAGTTTCCTTTTTAGTGTCTTTTAGCTAATTGTTTTGGTTTTTACATCTTTACTGTTTGCTGACGACACAGGCAGGTGTTCTAACGGTGCGGTGTGTACCATGCAGGAGGATCTATGGGGACACATCTTGTCTAGTGTTTCTTGTCCTGTTTTTGTCTCTCTGTGTGGGCGTGGCTATCCAATCATCCACCTCCTGCTGCAACCTGCACACCTGTATCTCATCCACTAATCAAGACTCTGCAGTATATCTGCAGAGTCACATCTGGTGAACACACGCTGGGGCGACTTCATTTTAGTTTCATCGTCCTCGTGTTGTTTTTTCTCTTTTTTTTTTGCTCTCCTGCGCTTCAGGTTTTTACAACCACACATCAGTAAACTTCTCCACACCTTTTATGTTTTCTGGACTGTTGCAGTTCACTCCTCGTCTGTATCAACCAAAAATCACTCTCACACCTCCAACTCGTCCAGAATGCGGCAGCTCAGCTTCCCACCAGGTCGAACAGATTACGGCTTCCTTCCACATTCGCAGCCTTAGATCCTCGGGCGGGGTCACTTCTGGTTGTTTCAAGGGTTGAAGCTCAAAACTAGACGTGTCCTCGCTTCTCCATGAGGACTGTTCCACTCCGCCTGAGGTGACGAAGCTCGCTGAACCAATGAAAATGTAAAACTGAGCTTTTAGAAGTTAACTAGAAGAATTTAATTTCTCGCTCTCTAAACCAGACCGACCTTTCAGCTTTTCTCTTTGTCCCCATGTTACTACTGTTCTTTTGTTCTACTATTCTTTTATTTCAAAGCTTCTAGACATCAAAGAATGATTTTTAATTTTTCTTTTCATCGCTCTGCCTCTTTCTGCGGCATTGAATTTATTATTTTGGGTTGTGGCCTTTGTCGTGTCCGCTGCTTTGTGTTTTGCAAACTGTTTTTTTGCTTTAGAAATAAAGTTACAACCTTCAGACAGGTGGATATTTAGTCTCTGCACATCAACAGCATGAGGTCGCATCTCTGTGTTGTCCTCGTTGAAGGTGTGTATGTGTGTCACAGAAAGTGTGTGTTTGTGTTGTCAGAAGCTCTTCACAGGTCTTTCAATCACAGCGGGTCTTTTGGGAGAGCTCACAGCACAGGTGTGATGTGGAGAGAGAAAAAAGGCCTGAGGGGGGTTATGTGTGTGTTTATGAACGTCTCACTGAATCTCTCTGACTCTCTTTGAAACATGTTCTGTGTGTGTGTGTGTGTGTGTCGCACACACTCCTCATAAATCAACCCCTGCTATGTATAGAAATATTTATTAATAACATCTGGATGGACAATTTACACAGTCTGCCTTAGGTTCGTAATACATCTCGTGTTTACAGTTTGATTAGTATCTCACAGCAAAAGAGAGATTTCAAAAATGACTCACAGAAAAATGATGCATGCACTGTACCTACAAACACAGAAGAAATCGCCACTGTTACCTGTGACAGTGTCCAATACAAAGACAAACAATACTGGTATTAATCTGAATTTCAAAAACAAACACTGGCTTTAATAAAACAACAAAAACAGGGCGTGGTCTGAATCAAAGGAACTTTTGTATTCTCAGGATGGAAATCATCTTTGCTGATATTCAGACTAGCTGGGAGGCCGAAGAGTTTGGCAGCTAGTGCTGCATATTTTGAGCTTGCAAGCTGGGCAGGCAATAAGCAGGAGATCTCAAAGATCTCCATTGTGAAGCTTGAAATTTAAACTACAGGGGTGCCCCAGGGCTCGGTTCTAGGCCCCCTTCTCTTCGCTATTTACGCCACCTCTGTATCGTATCGCTGCTATGCAGACGACACTCCGCTCTATCTGTCATTTCTGCCTGCTCTCTGAATACCTCTCACACATATCTACATGGATGAAAGCACCCCACCTCCAGCTGAACCTCTCTGAAACTGAACTTTTAGATTCACAGCGACTCCAATCATAGCATGGCGGATTCAAGCTTGGGCAGGCATCAAGCGGGAGAGGAGTGAGAGGGAGGTGGGTGATCACAGAGGTAGAAACAGTGTGTGGAGCCAGATGAGTTGGCATACCGCTGCAGGAGGGCGAGAGGTGTGGGGACAGCTCAGGTGAACAGCTGCAGCTGATTGTCTAACCTCACTCTTTCCTTTTTAATGCATTGTTGTGCTGGACCTCGAGGTGCCACAAACACAGAAGACAAGCGAGTTGAAGATTTTGTTAATGAACTGTTTGTTTCGTTTGTTTGGCAGCTGGAAAGGAACGTCAGGCAAAACCTGCTCCACACGTCGAACTCTGGATTAATGCTTCATTTCGACTAAATCTTCAGCAGATATCTCTGCAACACGAGAGATCTCTTAGACAAAGGATCAAAACTTTAATCTCTTAATATTGTACATCTGTCAGCTTTAACTCAGAACTTGAACTCAAGAGCCATTAACCGTTCAACTTAAGAGATTAGCAATGACACCACCTTGGAAAGACGCCACTGTCACTGCCATCACCAACGCTTGTGTTTCTTTCATTCTGACCACACCCCGTTAACAAAATATGACATTTTAACATGCAGTAAATAAAACACTTTGTTTGCTTTGTCAGCTGCTGCACATTCTTCTTCAGCTCATGTCTCTACAGGAGGTTTTCTGTGAGAAAGTAAAATCAAGGTTTTAGACAAAGAAAACTCCCTTGTTCAATTCAGCTGTGGCTTCCACAGAGTTTAGGCGACACTTTACCGATGCATGAGAAGTTTGACACGTTTGACACAACAGCTAAATGAATGTTCAAAAGAGCTGAGTCTTTGTTAAGCCGAACTGGCACGCCCTCTTTGTCGTGTCTAATTCTGTAACCTCACCTGCTGAACTCTTACTTTATCTATGACAGCTCATCACTCACACATAAATCACAAAGTTACAGCTTCACACGTTGGCCTAAAAATGTATAATTTTGGTCCACAAACTGCATTTTGCTAAAAAACAAAAGCTTGACCTGTTAGATAATCTCAACCTGTTAATACTGTCAGTAACAACTCAGAATGACAAATGAAAGTACTGTAGAAGTTCAGTTGGAATGTAGTTAAGTGTTTTTTTTGTTGTTTTTTTTTGGTTGTGAAGACACAAGAGGAAGTAAAAATTGTGGGTTAGCCTTTGCAGCAGCCTGTAATGGCTTTTAGTCGCTTCTAAGTCACGCCTTCAGCATTTCATTTGGACTATCTGCACGTCCGTTTTCATCCTTTTACCACCCAGAGGCTGTGCATGTGTGTGTTTTGTTTTCATGTGAGTGTATGGTGGTGGAGGTCTGGGGCGAGGGCAGGGTCATGGCGATGGTGGTGTCTTCAGGGAATTGGTGGATCCTCCTTGGCTTCCACTCCCCGCCGCTCCCTGTCCGACCCACTGAACCACAGCAGAGAGAAAGAAGAACAAAAGGTTAATTCCAAAACTGAAGTTATTTAATTTTGAATCCAAATTTATTCATAAATCTCTTCAGTTAATGGACCAAAACTGTGCACCTCAAGGACCAATTACATTGTTACTTTGAAACTAAACAACCTGCATGTTCAGTTCCGTGAGCGGCCTTGCATAACTTTGTAAATCTGGTGAATTTTCCAGCTGTCAGCAGAGCACTGAATTTAAACCACATCTTGACACCAGTTCTGGAAATTGTAAATTATATTTGCACACATGCTTGTCATCGCTGCAGCTTCAAAGATCTCATTGTGAAGCTTGAAACTGAAGCTACAGGGGTTCCCCAGGGCCCGGTGCTAGGCCCCCTTCTCTTCGCTATTTACACCACCTCTGATTATCCACGCGCACGGCTTCTCGTATCACCGCTATGCAGATGACACTCCACTCTATCTGTCATTTCTGCCTGCTCTCTGAATAGACATCAGACATCTACATGGATGAAGGCACACCACCTTCAGCTGAACCTCTCAGAAACTGAACTGCTGCTCCTCCCAGCCAAACCTACTATACATAAAACTATAATAACATTTATAGACTATCCTTTTCTCAAGATCTCAAATTAAGTATGTTGTTAGATTGAGAAAAAGTTTCTTGAAGTTATTTTGAGAAAATTATCTAAGTAGCTGTTTGTGGAGTTTTTAGCTGTTTTTCCTTGTTGTGACCACCAATACCTACAGATGTCAGCAAATTCCACCAAGACTGGAGTGACTGACTGCTGTTGGACTAGTCAGTAATATTAGCTGCTGCTGTGTCTACTGTTGGTGACCTGGTTGATGTTTGGCTGTTAGCAAAGTTGGTGTTACACTCTGAAACTGGAGGCGATTGCAAAAATATCTACACAGCGTTGCTTTAAAATGTGAATCATGTCACGAGTTATGTGAAATTTAATTTTAACCTCGTGCAGAACTACAAGTATATTTAACCCCAGCATGAACATGTCAGCTTTGAGCGGCTTATTGTGCACTAAAAGTGAACCTGTCAGAGCAATTACACACCTGGTCCAGGTGTCATGTCAGATTTTCTCTAAATAGATGACCGTCAAAGAAACCGTGATGGCACCTTGTTCCAGTGGCCGTACAGGTACACACAGCGAAGTATGACGAGATTAAGTCAGCAGATGACCTCAGACTTGGATGAGACTTCAGTGTACATATGTTTCCACATTTTTCTAGTGATAGAAATTATTGCCACGTGGAAACCGTTCAATGACTTTATACTAGTTTGAATAATTATTAAGCTGGAAGGCAAAGCTCTCGATTTTCCAGTCCATCTACGTTCCAGCTGTCACCTCTGATCATGAGCTTTGGGTAGTGACCAAAAGAAATGAGATACAAGGGGCTGAAATGAGCTTCCTCCGCTGGGTATCCAGATTCAGCCTTGGAGATGGGGTGAGGAGCTCAGACATCCTGCTCCTTCACATCAAAAGGAGCCACCTAACGTGCTTCAACATCTGATTAGGATCCCAACTGGGAGGAGACCCTAAGGCAGACCCAGAACCTGCTAGACTATATAGCTCATCTAGCCTGGGAACCAGCAGGAGGAGCTGAAATGTCCTGGATAACCCTTGCTGGGGAGAAGGACAGCTTGGTGGATAGCTTTGGAACCAGAGGGTGGCTGGTTCAAGTCTAGCATGGACCACAGTGTGAAGGGTGAGGTGATAGTTCTAACTGCTCCAAGGGTGGCGCGATGTGGCTGCCCATCACTGTACCATCTCTCCACATTTGCACCTGTATGTACAAAGGTTCTGGCCTTGCTGCTCTTCAACTGTCTCTGACAGCTTGAAAAGCACAAAAAACATCTCTAAAAAAACTTCAGTGAATCCCCATCCTCTGTACCGTCAGTTTAGTCCCCCATTCTCTGGACTGTGCGTCATTGGATTCGGTCGAGAGTTTTCAAGAGGTGAAAAAAAAGACAAATCTTGCTATAGGTTTGCTAATTGCCAGTTAGCTAATAGATAGCCATCTGCAGACCTTTTGTTCTTTGCGTAAAAGAAGACAGAGAAGGTAAAGAAAATTTCCTCAATTTTGAACCTCCTTTGTTCTTTTTTAAAAGGTCAGATCTGCCAACATTTGCCATCAGCACAAGTTTGTACACGGCAAAATTCAAGTTGAAAAAATCAATTCTGTTGGTTCCTTTTTGGACGTTTTACTGTGAAATTTGACTTTTAAATTCTGCTGTAGGCCGAAGGGGGTTAACACAAGTAAAATCTCCTGTGATATAAACTGAACCACTTCCTGTCAGAAATGCTCCAAAATTAGATTTTTCCTGAGCTGATTGATGATTTTGATCCTCTCTCGTAAGCCCCGAAGCAGGTTGACCGAGCAGGTTACCATGGCGATGGTTTTCATCCAAAGCCAGCCCCCTTCAGGGACTGTAAATGCACGAATAAGAGCTCAAAGTTGGCTCTGCGAACGCGCACTAACCTTATACCTCATGAGATCGGACGCTCTGCGATGTGCCTCTCTGTTCAACCGCTCATTCATTTGACAAAGTGGAAGCGGTCGAGCTTTCTGCTCTCATTCGCTTCCTTCCGCTCAATAGCATCAGAACTGGTTCAAAATGACTCTGGGGAATTCGAGAGCATTTTGTTGTTGTTGGTCTTGATCGTGCGTGCGTGTGTGTGTGTGTGTGTGTGTGTGTAGTCCTGGCTGAAGACATCAAGTTGGTGAATTATTAATGCTCTCAGACTGTGGTCAGAGGGTCAGTGAAGCTTACTCCAACACTGCAGAGAAGCCATAAAAGCCTCAAGTGGAGAATAAAACTGCAAGTGTGTGTGTGTGTGTGTGTGTGTGTGTGTATAAGATATGATAATATGTGCAAAAGCAGGCATGTTGCATGTGTTTGTAATTATTTGTTGAATTTAATCTACTAGTTTCTATGTGGGAGTCATTTATGCGCATACATCATGTACTTACATATGTTGACATAATTGTGTGTGTTTGATGGTGTGTGACATCACCAGAAGGCCAGGTCGCCTCAGGGTGCGTGTGTGTGTGTGTGTGTGTGTGTGTGTGGATCTTTTAAAGAAACATAAATAAGCCATTAGTCTGGATCTTGGACCCTGCTGCTGTAGTCCAGTGCTGCTGCTAATGGCCTCAGATAAGACACAGCTAGTGGTGAGTGAACCTGTGTGTGTGTGTGTGTGTGTGTGTGTGTTAGTGCTACACCAATGACTCCGGAAACAGCGAGAGAGCTCTTCTAGCTTCCACCTCAGTTGGCAATATCAGAGACGCTGACCTCCCACCAGTGCTGCAACAGTGTGACGGCTAGCGCTACTTCTGCAGCTTGATGCAATGCTCGGTAAAACACTGTGCGGTTTAACTGGGAAGAATTAAGACCAATTACAAAATAACGATGTGGACCTGTGGTGGAAGAGAACTCTAACTGCCTGCCACCAAAAAGCCAGTTGTTTTTTTGCTTCCTGCTGTTTATCTCACGCCGAGTACACGCTAAGAGAGGACAGACCGACTGCAAGCAACAGCTAGACGGCCCTGAAATGGCTCACTTTGGTCAAATAAGATGCACAGCACCTAAAAGTAGAGCTGGCTACAACTGACCTGCAAGTTTAAGTTCATCTTGCACCACCTTTCATAAACAAAATTTATAATTATATTACTTATGATCAAAAGTTAACTTTCCTACCAGTCAAACATCAACCAGGTCACCAACAGCAGACACAGCAGCAGCTAATATTACTGACTAGTCCAACAGCAGTCAGCCCAGCTCGGCGTCTGTCTTTCAGCCTTTTATTTCACCAAGCTCTCACCAACCACTAAAAGTCAGTCCCAGATTTACTCTTGTCCGGCGGCTTCTTGCTCGCTCACTCTCTCCTTTTCTCTTCTTAGCTTCCTCCGTCAGCGTCCTCTTCACTCTCTTCTCCTCTGACATTATGTCCATAGAGGCTGCTGAGCCCAGTTATATTGCTTGTTTGCCCAGCTCCTGTTCTGGCACAACACTGGCTTTAAACTTTGTTATTTTATGTTAGAAGTGTTGCACAATGCAGCTTCCCAGGGCTTCTTCAGTATTGTAATGACCAATACTAACATTAACAATACTATTAATACTACCACTAGTACTAATAACTACACTACAGTACAGTTACTGCACAGATTCGTTTTTTGCAGGTCCATAGAAGGCAGTAAACTTTATTCTGTGCTGCATTGCCGTACACTTAAAAATCAATTAGAGGCTGGATTTAAAATGTGTCTAACTTCCTCTTAAATATTGAATGATATTAAAGCTAGTGATGCTAAATTATATAAATGCAGCTATACATAATCCTTTCAAGTTAGTGCTTTAAGGAAAAAAAAAACTGGGTTAGTTGGTAGCTGGCGATTGTCAAGCGTTAAGATCACATGATGAAAGAGGCACACATGACTTAAGTCATCTGCATGGTACAGCTCATTATACATTAGTTGGCCTGATTCTGGATGGTAATGTCATTAGGGTAGCTGAAGAAAATCAGACATGTTCATTAGAGATGGAATAATATTCCCGGGGTCCTTTGCCTCTCATAATGAGCATCACCAGACCTCCTCTGGTAAAAAAATAATTATGTCTAGAGAGGGCTCACGTCCAGCTAGTCCGTTACATTCAGCGAGGAATGTTAACCGCGCTTTGTCTTCGTGAAGCTGAAGTGAAGAGTGAACAGACACATACGAGCTGACAGATGCTAATGCGTGTCATAGCTGATGCTAAGGCGTTACATTTGCCTGAACAGCGATCCATTTTTGAAGCGTTTCATCTTCTGACCCCTTCAGCTGAATACCAATACATTTAGCTTTTGACAACTCCACATGAATTTGCATGAATCAGTCCAGCATCTGTTTTGGTGCGCTCTGTTTTTTTAATGAGTGTGGGCTGGAAATTCAAAAATAGAAACAGCTCAGTGAATGTAGCCACCTCTCTCTGTGTGTGTGTGAGTCTCTCTCTGTAAGCTAGGTGCCTCTGTTGTGGCAATCACAGCAGAACAACTCAAATATACATGAGGGTTATGCAGTATTTTTTTGTTATGTAATTGCTTCAGATTCTCTTAATTCTTCATGCAATCCACTGTATGTTGTGCACAAGTCTCCAATAACATCCCCATCAGCCTCAGCAGATGTTAGCATGTTATTGTGCAGATGTGTGCAACATTTTGCCGGCTCAACATTAGTGTGTTAGAAGTTTCATTGTGATCCTGTCCGGAGTTTTTCTCAGAGTCGTGTCTCAGCTCTTCTCTCAAGTCCTCAGAGATGATTGCATGAACAGGATCATCACCAAAGAACGTTCACTCTCTGAAAGTGATAATAGGTTCAAAAACATCTACACAGAGCAGCCCGTACCTCTATGAGTGGGTGCCAGTGTGCAATGGGTTTCCGTGGGTATGTCAGCATCTCACTCCAGTGGTCTCGCCCCAGACTCTCTGCCTCGTTGCCCACTCTGCACACCCCGATCACTTCATTATGTCCAACCCTGGAAGACAGAAAGGACAGCACATGGAGAGTCCGAAATGTTGCGTCTGTTAGTTTACTGTAGCTGAAACTGATGGGCGACTTGCTAACCGATCATAGTCCATGACAGCTATGAGCAGGCTGATCTGGTCGATATTCTCAGGAGGAACATCAAACACGATGGCTTCGTTGTACACCGGGTTCAGAGTGTTACGCTTGGTTGATGTCTTCCTCTTCTTTAGCCTCCGGCCATCACACATCAGGGACACCTTCACGTATGGATCTGAAGAAAAGTGGCAAGTTCAATAACAATGCTAAAAAACTGTTATAATATTCTGTATGTGACTACACCCTCTCTCATTGTTAGTCAGCACCCACCCGAAGCTCCAGTGATGTCCATGGCTTTGAGATTTCTGGCTTTGATCATGGTGATGGTGAGCCTTCCAGCCGTGGGGAGATAGCACAATGAGAACATCAGCTCTCCCAGGTCCACGTTGTCCTGCAAAGAAAGACAATTTTTATATCAATAATGTCCGATTCTCCTATAATCCGCAATTTTAATTAAAACTATCAAACTATCAGGAGCAGGACCACACCTCAAACCTGCCACTTTCATCCCACCCACCCATCTTTCTATTTCTTCTTCTCCTTTCTATTCTCTATAAGGTCTCGAGGGGGTCCATCATGTCTGGGTGCTGTGATAGATTCCCCAACAAAGCTTCTCCACAACACAGAAGTTCAAGCTTCACTCACAGTCTCTTCGTTTTCTTAATAAATTTTTAAACTTCCCATTCTAAGCATCAAATGAATTTCACCACTGGAAATATCCAATAACACAGTATACTGCATATATGTGTAGTATTTGTGTCTAGTTGAGGAATGTTCTCTCTAAATCATCTTTACTCTTCTGGGTATCCTGTTTTATAGATGCTTCTTTTTCAGTGGTGGTCTTTGGAGGGTTTTCTAGATACAGTGCTAGTGCCACTCAAACAGACTCAAAAAACTCACACAGGGTGCCTGTGAGGCTTTAAACTCAATAGCTTTGTAATGATACACTAGACAAGCTGAAGGAGGTATTGTTACCCAGGTCAAGAAAATCTCAGCTAACTGCCAAAACATGTGGTTGGACTTATAATGTTAAACTTGGGGAAAAACAAATCAATTAAAATGAAGTGATTTATGGTTTAATAAAGATGAAGCAACAATCGAGTCCAATCCCTGAGCATCAATGGGTAGATTCAACAGAAGGCACATTATAATATATTACACAAGTCTTTGCACCTCAGATATGGATCATGTCTATGACACCTCCGGTGGAAAATACATGGAAACCTTTTTAATCACATCTGCAACATGCAGCAACGGCATGACACATCATTAATCAGCACGTTTCGTGATACAGGCATGTCACGTCCTTAGCATTTCAATCATGTGCATCATGGTTTCGGATATTCAGACAAAATCTGCTATTCCGGTTAACTACTCCTGTTTTCCTGTGGGAATGGGAATATCCACAGTCACACACACATCAAGCTCTTTTCCAAATTAACACATCTGAAAATAACATGAGATGGTGTGAGAAAGAATGAGCGGTGTGTTTATGAGACAGGTACTTTCAGGGGGGAAACTCTGATTTCCAGTTTTACGCTTTCTCCCACACGTCGGGCTGACAGTTACAAAAATCTTATACAGGAAGTGAAAAAATGTATCAAAATGGAAATTGGCAGATGTGATCGCAGCTGTTTTTGCTACTCTGAATTCAGCTCCTTTATGTTTCCACGGACACAGTTGCCAAGCAGGTTGACACAACTTTTTGATGTGTCTTAATGCGTTCTGTCCAAACAGTGACTAATACACAGGGTCTTAATGATTTTGCACTTAGTCTTTGTCTAAACTAACCAATTAGCTAAAAAGCCCAGTTGAAGGTCAGGTGTAGTGGGTATACTACAAAATCATTGTGGACATTGATATGTGCTCCTTCTGACTCTGATTAAGATTAAATGGAGTTTATACAAGAGACACACACACACACACACACACACACACACACACACACGTGTACAGTCCTACCTTACCAACAGTGGACTATCACTCTTTACCAACCAAGTGTGGACTTCAGTTCAGGCCATTTTAAAAGAACAAAAACTAAAATAGAAATGTTTTTCTTTTATGTTTTTTACAGTATTACTCCAAATTATTACTGCAAATGTGCTTTTTTAAAATTTATTTTACAGAATTTGCCAAGCGGGGACTTCCGACACTGAAACTATGTATTATGTTTGTTTACTGCAAAAACTCTCCAAGTCCATTAACAATTTACCTTCTTATTTCACTTTCACAATACAAATCTTATAATAAATATTAATTTTACTCATTTTAATTAAGAATAAATAACGTTTTATAGATACACAAGTGCACACACATTAGGATGCTACCGCTCTGGGTACTGCACTCCAAATTCCTGAAAATCAAATTGGGCAAAATGAGTTGATTCATCACAGATGTCAGTATCTACACACCTGCAAGCATGTAAACACACACACACACCACACATAGACAAGCATGACATTCTGACCGCGTGATGACGCGATTCATCACACGAGTTGCTGAAGCAGAATCCACCACTGACACTGCCTCATCATCACTGCTGCTCCGAGCCTCAGGGCGTTAATGATGCGCAGCGTATGATGTCTCCAAGGTGTAACACATATGAATTTTGCAGGAATTCACACACTGACATACACAAACAGGCAGGAACTCGCACAAACAGTGGACTGGCAAAGCCTTCAGCTCTCCACAGATAATTTGATACCCTTCTCCCATCAACACACACACACACACACACTCCCTCTCTCAATCAGCACACTTACGTTTTCAGACTATAGAGTGCCGCTCACTACTCTTATGAGCACTCAAATCAAGCCTGCGGTCAGGATTATGGTCACTTGTGCTCAGCCAATGAAATTAGACCTGTGCTCCTAAGCACCCCAATAAAGCAGAGAGAGAGTGTGGACAGTCCATCTTCTCCAATTATAATACGAGCACCTTCCCTCCCTCAGGAGCAGCCAGGCTTTGTTTACGAGCCTCTCTTGCTTTGTCTTTTATAATAACAGGTTCAGTCTAACTCGGTTTCTCGCCTCTATTTCTCAATCTGTTCCTCCTTTTTTGTAGTTCGTTGTATTACCTTCAGAAAAAGTGTTCTCTTGTCGTGGAAGGTGGAAATGCACCTAAGATGTGACGTGTTTATTTGCAGGAATTAAAGTTAATCTTATTGTTCAAGGGGCGCTCAAGAATCGGACAGATCTGTAAGCTCATTTGTCCGACCACCCATCCACTCAGGCTGAATAGTTTTTATGTTTGTACAATGTTTGACAGACGAGTTAAACTGGTCCAGATATGAAAAGTGTTGTGATCTTTGCGCCACATTTACAGAGTTTAATTATCGTCTCCACCTTAATCTTTTTCTTTCTTTCACAGGTGCAATTAGCCTCTGAAGAAGGAGTTATGTGACTAAGTGTATAAGGTGTGAATGGCATAAAACCTTTATACTTTTAATTTTTACAAAGGTTTTAGTACAACAAATGAAGCCACAGCCTCATGTTTGAATATATGCACTGTGCGGTGTGAAGCTGTGAACAGTTGTGATGTTTTGATTTTTTTTTTGGCTTAATAATGAAGATGAATAATAAAAGAACTGACAGCAGAGCGTATGAGGACAAAAAACAGGCACGAGATTTTCTTCAGCTCACTTAAACACTGAAGATCCCGTTACACAACGGCCAATCAACAGGATAATATATCTGCCTGGCTGAACGTAGTGGAAGTAAATAAATCAGGCTGAACTTTAGCTGTATGGATGAATGTACTCTGGCAGAATCAGGTTAGGCTACAGGATCCTTCAGAACTCTCAGTAAAGAACAGTGAGACACTCACACTGTATGTATGGTTCATTTGTAGAACACACAGTATTTACAGCTTTCAAAGAAAATGTTTAAATACTCCAAATTAAATGTTTTACTGTTTATATACTGAATATGAATTATATTTGCACCAGAGTAGTTAAGAAATGTGATGCACAGCAAAACAAACGTTACTCAATGACTCCACACGACATTTAATTAATTCCATAACTGCGTATCCTTACCAGGACTGCGGGGAGTCGGACACTGGGCGAGCGGCGGGGTTCACCCAGTTTATCTCAGGGTGTCATTCACGTTTACATCCACACCTATGAGTTTATTTAAAGTCACCAGTTAACCTGCAGACAGAGTCCTCTCTGCAAACTCTACAGAGAGCTTCAGGCCCAGAACATTCTTGCTGTGAAGTGACAGTGCACAACCATGTCACTCACATTCATAAAGTCTATGAATTCAAATTAATGTTTCTGTAATTACTGTAAACAAACCAATCCATAATAAGTACTGACCCGTTTCTTCACTTGATTGGCACAAAACATCCCCTGAAAGATACGCTGAAAAGGTAGAAAACGGTTGCTCACATGTTCACATTGAACACTGAACATTCCTCGCCTCTTAAGGAAAACTTTGGGAAGTTTGCGTATCCGCTTTTTAGCTAAGACTTAGTTGAGAAGATCTATACCACACTTCACACACTGGTTGGTAAGGAAATGAAAGATTACCTTTGTGATGAAAATATTCACGACACACCAGCTAAAACAAACTGCTGTACATTTACTTCATCTGTGTATGGAGTCTATGTTTGCCCATGTACTGTGTTCAGGATCTCAGCTGACCATGAGCATCGTGTTCCTCACTTGGCAAACAGGAGGACAAGAGTTTGTTATATAGAACCATTTGTCATTGTTGGGAAATAGGAACCTAATTTAGTGAATTAACGACACACACACACACACATACACACACATACACACATGCACATGCTGACCCCATTTATCAAGGCCCCGATTACAGGCCAAGCAGACTGCAGTCGATAGTATTGACTGACCCTCCAGGAGCTGCAGGTTACAGTGTCTCTGAGCTCTTCATCGTCTTTGTCTCCAAAGGAAGCAGGAACGTGCATGTACCAACACAACAGATATCCAAAAGCAGAGTTCATCTACTCAGCAGACAAACATCTCTTGACTCTCTGCGCTAAGAAACGAGGGAACTATCCACTGACATATTCAATATGCTAACACAAACATTATGCATTTAAATAGTCATTCATTACTGACTGCACATTGAGTCAAATGGATTATTGGATGGTTCAAACAATGTAAGGTGGTCTGCAGAGTTTCCTCCAATTATGCTGCCTCATTTTCCCATTAGGTCCCAAAATACATTAACTCCCCAATCGACCTGACCTGAAGTTCCCACACTAGTCATTTCTGTTTTTGTTGTGTATGTACGACTTTACGTGTTCGAAATATTCAATCAATCAATCAATCAAAGGCACATTATGGCTTCCTGTTGATCAATGTAGCAAAGATCTGCATGGATTTCCTTCAATCCCACGAGTAACTCCACATTCAATCGGTTAAAATTAATAAACTTTTCTACAAATTTCTGAATTTCATGCTCGACTAACTGGACCTGTAATCATTGTTTTTGCCCAACAATAAACTTGATGACCCGGAAAGTTCTTTGTTTAAGAGTTTACAGAAACCTGCTGATGTGGCCGTGATGTTGGCAATGCATAATAGCTTTTCTTTGACTAGGGCACGACACAGTCCTTAGAAACAATGACGGCAACGGGGATCCAGGGAACTAGGATCCCATTCATATGAAATAAGTTTTAATTAAGTCTATTTATTAATGCCACAGAAGCATCACGGGACTATAGAGCGAAGGACAAATCCAGCACAAAGTCGAGCAGGATTCTTTCCTGAGCCAGCGGAGGTACGTATGGTTTCCAGAGAAGGAGATTTAATTACTGCTTCAGTAATTAATGGTGTGTGGATTGGATTTGAATTCACATTGAAGAGGAGTCTTACTAGGGCAAGCTTAAGGTTACAGTTTATTGTAACTCATAACAGGGACGTGCCAATCCTAAAAGTGTAAACACGAATCAATGTGTCAAAGCAAGATGGACAAGTTCAGGCATGGCACATTACATTAGGACGGCGTCCTCGTAACGTAAAGGGTTAACCTCATTTACTTCTCTATAAGCAGGCAGCTCAGAAATATACATTACAGTCCAGTGCATATGGCCAGGGACGCTGGAGGCTCGTTCTTCCAGTCTATGCGCATGATTAATGCACACAGACTGGAGACTGGACCAGCACAGGGTCCCTCACTGTAAATCCCAGGAGAGGTAACCTAGTTCTGCTGGGGACGCCGAGAGAGAGGGGGGGGGGTAGAGAGAGAGAAGAAACTTTACATTTCTACATTTATTTAGACCCTGCAGATGCAAAGTGCTGCGACGCAAACAGAAACACAAATCAGATTAAAGCAACACAAACCGTTATTCTTCTGTTTTGTACTCGCATATTTACTAAATACCTCTATGTAACCAAGCTAGCCTAGGGTCAGCTAGGGTTTTTGTTTAGGCATGTAAGGGCACAGTCTGTTTGCATTTATTCTGAAAGAAGATGTAATTTTTGTGACTGCAAGAAACAGAACTCGATTTATCGAACTTAAAGGTCCAGTTTGGAGCATTTTGTGGCACCTAGCAGTGAAGTTACAGATTGCGACCGAATGAATACTCCACGCCTCACCCTCTCCTTCCAAACATGCAAGAAAAACTCCATTAAAAAGCAAACGTCCATACGTAGATCAGAGTTTGTCTGCTCTGGGCTGCTGTAGAAAAATGGCGGTTCAACATAAACCAATGAAAACACAACGATTCTTATTCTGCTTCTAAATCTCGGATGATTATACACTAATGAAAACATACTGATGGATATTGTATTCCATTCCTGCAAAGAAATACACCCAAATCTCACACACTGGACCTTTGGAAGCAAAAATAGCGTTGCCAAAACAAAGAAGATCTTTTCCTGACTCCTGTTCCTCTGACGTCATGCATGAAAAGCTCACACACGCATGAAATGCTGCTTACACACATCTCATGATAACACGTCGAACCTTCGATAAATGTTACTGACTGCACAGTAAAGAGTTTTTAATGCATGTAAAGAATAAGATAAGATTATGTATGTGTTCAGTCACATTGAAAAAGTGAATCGTTGATAGCTTTATTCTCCAAAAATGTTGAGATAGACACATGTATTTTACAAACACTGATTTTTTTGTCTGTTGGGTAAATTGATTAATTAGAGATTAAATTTAGAAAGTGGACTCCTCAGGTTTGGACACAGAAGACAGGATGGCTACACAGCGGTTCACAAGTTGGATGCCTCAGAGGAGGTTCTAACCTATTTATACTGACCTTGTTTAGCCGGGGATGCTGTTGGAAGGTGTTAAAACAATATTTGTGAAAGATTACTGAGTGTGTGTGTGTGTGTGTGTGTGTGTGTGTGTGTTAAGGGGTGTGAATGTTATCCCACCAGGTCTTCGCATGAGCGTATTTAGCGATTCAATAACGGGTCAGAACTGGTTGTGTGCAGACCTCACTAACGATCATTTCCTGGCTTTGAACTTAATTGCTGGATGAGCAGCAGCTGTGTTGTCTGTGTTTGAAAGTCTCTCCAAAAAAAATCAGTAACTGAGTCACTCAGACAGACAGCGAGGTTTTCTGATACGTCTGGTTTGTACTCCTGATAAAATGTTCGTGCGTTTCTTAGCAAAAGGTGTGTGACCACATAAATATGATAAAACATGCATATATGTATTGATTCATATGTAAATGTGCTGAAAAGACCATCTTCAATCTTCAGTGAAGTTGGTGACATTGAAGCTTCTTCAGGTACTTAACTGGCTCTAACTGCAGACAGAGGCTGTTTTCTACCGGAAAGTTCTCTGTTATTCTCATTATTTTCTTGTCATGTAGCTGTTTGTTTGTTCCTATAGGTTCTTAAAATTCAGTGTTCAATCTAAAAGCTTTAAAAAGCTACAGATGCCATATATATTTGGTATTGCATGTATGGTATTTTAAAATAAAGAGGAAGTTGTGTTTTTTTAAATGAAAACAACTTGTGATTGTCAGTTTCTTAGAGCCGTTCCTTCAGTGAATTGTGACAACATGCTGGAGTTCTTCTGCTGTGTGTAGAAGGTTAAAATGCAAATGCAATAATATGTATCAGATAGTGCGTACCAAATATACATTTCAGTTGTTAGAACATAAATAATATAACCTCAGCAACACGCCAGATTTCTTTTCACCAGGACAAATATAGATGTTTTATTCCTCTGTCCGAGCAACAAAGAGAGAGTCCACACTGAGCAAACCGGCCGCCAACAGCGCCAGCCTCGTCTCTTTATGTTAATACCTGACAGTCACAAAATCTCATTGAACCTTGTGTCTTTGCCCTTGACTGGGCTGTCTACCTGACATAGCGTCTGTTTCTTTCAAAAGGTTTTATTATGTTCAGGAATGCCCTGTAATAAAAAGATTAGACAGAAGGGAACGCGTCTTTTCCAAGGCTGAGTGCTAAACACATAAGAAGACAGTGAAATGCTCAATTCGCTACATTGTCAGAGCAAAATAACAAAAAAGCTAAAGGTGGTAATAGTTCTCGGTCCTCAGAGGGAATAAAGATCATCAGCCGGAGCTGAGTACGAGCTCCGAGGAAACGACAGGTACAAAACAAACACCTCTGAAGTGCTTCAGACATAACTGAAGACGAAATCCTCTACCAATGTAAAGTACCACACTCAAAGACACTCACACTCGTCTGAGTTTGTACTGTGGTGAATCTATTTGAATCAGCTCTCTCCTGCACACTGCATAACTCCACAGATGTGATTACAGACTAGGATGCAGGTTTATGTGAACATTTGATATGATGATGATGATTTCTGTTGAACCTCCTCAAAGTTAAGCACCACCACTGAGAATCTAAACTTCGCCCTGCACACAGTGGAGCAATGCTCGGATGACGTCGAGGTGTCTTCATAGGTGAAAATCTCCAATTTGGTTTGGAGAACTTGAAATCAGAGGATGAAATGAAGAGTTAGGATCGATCGTATTTAGACCGAATCATTGCAGCGAATCAACAAAGGGTTGTGCAGCAGTGCTGAACGGTGGACCAACCATCAGACACAAACCAAAGGAAACTTCAAGAAGGTTAATTCTGGGGCAGCTGGACTTGGTTGGAGATCCATGAAGATGTTTCACCTCACATCCAAGAAGTTTCTTCAGTTCTGAGTGTTTAGCCTAGACAGGACCGTTGACCAGGCCATTGTTTTACTTGGTTTGTTAATTAGTAGGTGTCTCTAAGTCACATGAGGTCTAGTGTGGATGAAAGTTGTTCAGGTCAACGATCCGGCCCAGACTAAATACTCGGATCTCCACACCAGTCAGTCAGAAGTGAAGAAGCTTCTTGGATGAGAAGTGAAACGTCTTCACGGATCTACAACAGTCCAGATTTAACCCGTCTTAAAGAAAGATGACTGAGATCCTCCGCGGTTCATGTTGTTCATGTTGTCACTATTTTACAGCCTGCAACAGGCAGAGTATCATAGTTCAGTCCATGAACTCCACCTGGATCGCTGAGCGTTTGACCGGTCTGACCAGCAGTTGAACTTCTCCAGGTGGCTCTGTTTTTTCAGCAACGCCGATCCCCGATCAGTATCCTGATCAAATGAATACAAACTTGTTTTCACCGCTGCACTGGCTTTGGTCTGAAACAGGCCTTTGGGTTTAGTGTATGAGAGTGCCAGTTACTACTGTGTAAATTAATTTCACAACCCTCCATGAAGCTCAAAAGTTAATCAACAACAGCGAGGGAATGTTATTTTAGGTCGGTAAATTCCCTCCGCTCGGGATTGGATATATGGTGCGTACCTGCATGTATGCTGCTGATCGGATGTTCTGTTTCACCGTGTGGAAGCCCGTTACTGTACGCTGTTGACAAAATAGTTCCAAAAGCAAAATAATCACAGAAACTAGAAAAGACAGAGTTTCTCTCCCAAACTGGCCGGCACCACACTGCAGTCCTCACTCAACACGACAGGTGGACCGTGAGGAATTCCCTGGCAGGAGGATCTAACTTTCTTTCCGAGCTGCTCGGTGCACCAACGCTGTAGACTTATCTAAGTGAATAATGTAAAATAGACAGTGTCGCTGTATCTCTGTCAAACCAACCCCAGTCTTATGTCAGTGTAGATCTGGGTCACTACCCCCAAGTGTTTCCCTCCTGCTTTCATTAAACATTAACTGTGTCTAAGTATATTTCGATGTCTCTGCCTCTTGAAACCACGGATGAGCTCCAGTTGGAGGAGAAATGAGATATGTCCATTAATATATCTCCTTCCTTCTGCTGTTGTAACACTTTTTTTTGGCTCTTGTTTATTATCTGAGCAGATTCGGTCCAGACTGAGGAAAAGAAATGGGATTTAGGCTGGATGCTGCCCGGTCTGACAGACCTTCAGATGTATCTGCAAAAATGCTGCATCATTCTGGTCAGTTGCTTGATATTAACAACCTGCTATGGTTCTGTCAGAAAGGTTATACTAAGAAATATATCAGTGGTGTGAATATTAAGAACAGAAAGTCAGATAAAAATGAATAAAAATTGTATCTCACCGAGGTTACGTATTGTATGTCCCGGCAAAGTTTTGTCTCCCGTGGAAAGTCGGCGAGATCCAGGAAGTTGTCCACCACCACTTGACCAATCAAATCATGGCGAGAGAACCTGTCAAAGTCGTAGACGCTGAAGTGCAGCTTCCGGCTTGACAGTTCGGCGTACGCTACAGGAAAGAGAAAGACCTCGTCGAACACCGGGTTGAGTGTCTTGCGGTGCACCTTGGTCTGGTGCTTGTTTTTGCGGTCAGGCAGCAGGTAGATCTTGACGTAAGGATCGGAGGTCCCTGAGAAGTCCTTGGCGGGAAGGTCCTGGGCCTTGTGGATCTTCACGATCAGTTGCTCAAGGTCAAAGTCAAACTTCAAGACGAAGTTGAGACGGCCACAGCTGTCGGAGCGACGGCCGTCTTCTGCGTCCACGGAGCGCTGCTTGTAGAGTTCTGGTTTGATTCGGCCCAAACCAGACAGAGACTCCTGGCGCTGGAACTGAGCAGGGTTGAAGTCTGGATTGGACAAGTTCATCTGACGGCGGATGGAGTTGTGCCTGTAAAATAGGGTCAAATTTGGGCATATAAGATCATTCGAACCACTGAATCGAATACATTCTTTGTGGATCTTAGTTGAAGTCACCGTGTTCCCTGAAGCCTGAAGTTTTATGTCCTGTCAACTTTATGATTTAGCATCTCTGAACGCAGAGGTGAAGGTGTCTGTGTGACTGTGTGTGTCCATCTGTGTTTAACCTGCCAAGAAACAAAAGTTGGACAGTAGCTTCGGGGATACATGATGTGTACTGACCGTACAGACGAGGTAGGCTCAGTAATCTGTCTCTGGACCCTGTCCCGGGCCAGAGTGTGGACCTGGTTTTTATCCACCTTGGCCTGGGTCTCCAGCGGGATGTCAGGTGACGTGTGGCTTATCTTTAAGGCCGATTCTGGGACAGGCACAGCCGACGGGGGTCCTGAAGGCTCCTTCACACAGCCATCCTCGCTGTACTCCCTTTCCTCCCCGTCCACCTGCACAGCAGACATCAGTGTTTACAGTCCAACTGTAGAAAGGTTCATTTTGGAAGGAGAAGCAGACGTGACGGAAAAGCAGATCTTCATCTGCTAATTGTTTGATTGACAAGCGAAAGACTCTCTGATAGCTATAATCAAAGTATTTATACTGTCACTAAACAAAAACTGAGCTGTCTCACGACAACTGAACAGATGTTTACAGATGTAAACAGATGTTTACTGCCAAGTCTGTATTGATATCAATAAATGCTTGAAAATGATCATTTCTGGTTAAGTTCATGCACTCAGGCAGATGCTGCAGCAACCTGCAACTCGCCACTCTAAACCTGCAGATACCTCACCTCCTTTTGTTGTTACAATCAATATTCCAGAAGGAAATAACTTTGTCTTAGCAAATACAGTTTTATGCTGCTTCTGTTCCCCTCACGAGGCCTCATTTTGTGGTTAATTTCTTTTTGTATATCCTCGTTGAAAGTCATATTAAAATGATTAAAAACTGGAAACTAATTCATTGGCTCATTCAAATATTGTAGCAGCAGGTGCGCCACACGCTGGCCTGCATGTCTGTCGTGTTAACTATCTAATAATGACAAAATGGAAAATTAAAACATGCTGATCACTTTTACCTCGGTCAGGACGGGCTGTTGGTCTCCTCCCAGAAAGTGCGCCCCCTTGAGGACATCTGGGAGGAAGCGGCCGCTCAGCGGCACCCAGCACAGCTTCCATGAGACAAAGAGGGAGACGCTGAAGAGAGCCAGACCACAGGTGGTCACCAGCAGGGACAACAGGCTCACTGATACATCTACAAATGGAAGAGGAGGGATGGGAGAGAGAGAGAGAGAGGGGGACTCAGTGAACAGGGAACACAGCTTCGCCAGTAAAAAATAAAAAAAACGCTGGCGCAGTCAAAGCTCGCTCCCCGGAGAGAGAGAGGACAGACTGTTTATTCAAAATGCTAAAAAGAAAGAAAACTATCGCAGTTCCTCACAAAGTTGAAATTTATGGTTGCTAAAATGCAAAACAGCATTCACAACGAGCTGATTTGGCAGATTATGAATTCATGCTTTCAGGTTTTCAGGAAAAAAGAGAAAAACCTGAAACTGATCAACTTTCCAGGCCGCTGACTAACACCAGAGTCATTTTCATATTGAATGTTTCGACTGTTAAAATCTGAACATGTTCAGCCGTGTAGATTCACTGTGCCATCACTGCCTCACCCTGTCTGCTTTCCAACGTCTATTCCTGCAAACAGTCCAACGCGCTGACTCTCAAACTTATTTTAGACGCACACATGGCTCGCTTGCATGTATTTTTCACTATATCGTACATGGTTGAATGGGCTCTCATTATTCAATGTTTAAACATAAATGTGGTGACAGCGGAATAGACGGTGCTCCAGAGCAGAGACAGCAAACATCTCCATGACTCCACAGAGGCAAAAAACAGATCTGCTCTGAACTTTATGAACAACTACAGCAAATAATGAAAGTTTACTGAAACTTCTGCAGGTTAATGAATAAAGTGCACATCGAAATGATGCATGCAAAGATCTTTGAGGTCTACAATTTTTAACTAACTAGCTAAGTGATGCCTTGGTTTGGGCATGTTTGTCTCTTTCCTTCACTTTCTCTTTGCTGCTTGTCGTTCTGAATTAGACTCAACAGACAGAAAGTCTCATATTTTTGAAGCAGACTGAGTGTCCTTGTTTATTTGGCTACAACGCCCTGCAGATTCCGCGATCAGTGACACACTGAGCATCCATGATGTCTGATAATGTTGGGGACATTTCAGGAGTTTGAGGGTCATCCGGTCCTTTAATGATCACCATGATAGGTGTCCATATTCTCTGCTCCTCATCTCCAATCCTGTTTCATGGACAGGATCTCATGGTGCAGCTCAGGTTAGAGGACCTGAGGGACCTTCAGGACATGCTGGAGCTGAAGGAGTTTAAGTATCTCTAGATCTTTTCAGAAGGATAGACATGGAATAGCAATACACGGAGGGTAAAACATCTGATTTACCAGTCGATCTACCTTCCTATTCTCACCGATGGCCACAAGCAGCTGAAATGAGCTTCCTTCATAGCGTGGCTATGAGCTCAGCCTCACAGAGATCATGAGCAAGCTGAGGTGGTTCAGGCATCCAAACAGGATGTCTCCTGGGTACCTTCCTTTGGAGGTTTTCCGGTCACATCCAACTAGAGAGACACCAGAGAACTCTCTGGAGGGATGTGTCCGGGGAACACCTCAGGATTCTCCTGGAGGAGCTGGAAAATGTTGATGGGGAAGACCCACGGCCCGGTTCTGGATACGCAGGAAGACAGATGGATGGGTGGAACCACACAGATGGCACCTTCTTCAAGTCATGGTATAGAACATGTAATTACATTACACAGAACATGTAATTACATGTAATTGTAAACGACACAAGATGAGGAGATTACAGTGTTGAGCGGTATCTATAGCAACAACTATTACCGGCTTCTCAACAAAACAGGTGGCTGTGACTAAAAGACAGACAGCCGCCGTGTTCAGGAGCTGCCACTACACAGACTGAAGGTGAGTTTACAAAGGAGCCATTTATGTCCAAAAGTCCCTCGAGATTTGAACTAAACTCTCCTTCTCTGGACTTTTTGTGCCAACCTAACAGTAAACTGTCCCTCTGACGTCCTCCAGGAGCGCTACCGAGCTCCCCCATCGCCCTCTGTGTTCTAAAGTTGTCATGCTAATCTGATTCAGGCTTCCTTTGACTCTCCTGAGTATGAACCGTTAAATACTGATACATGTAAAAGCTCAAACTCACTAATCTAAAAGTCTTTTACGTTCAGGTTCTGCAGCATCATCAAGTTTAAGTTACATTATAATTCAGTTATAGTTTACAATTATTTCACATGTACTGAAGCAGCACTGTCATTGTATCAACATCTGCACTGTGTGAAGACAACGAAGCTTTAATTCAACGTCATGGCAACAATATTTATTTTCAGTGCAGCTCTGCAGAGCTTCATACACACAACAATAAATAATGAATAATAAGAAAAAAATTAGAAAAAATAAATAAGAGTCGATGTAATCTCTGCCAAAACTGCATGAAACTCCATGATATGTTGTTTCTGGCTCTTGGTCCGGACCTGGACTGCGGTCCATCTATTAGTGACCTGTGCTACAGGAGTATGTTTTCATTGGTGTATAATCACCTGAAAATAAGAATCGTGTGTTTTCGTAGTCCCAAAACGAACGCGAGAACGAGACCTCGTCCATGTTGAACCGCCCAGAACAGACAAACCAAACACTGAACTAGAAATGGACTTCTGCTCTGGACTGTTTAGAACTGGATTCATGTTTGTGGAGATAGTACACAAAGAGTGTGTGTTAAATTCTGGTTATGTTCACATGAGAGTTAAGTAAAAGATTTTCTGCCTTATTGACAGTTAAGCCTCAATGTAAGCTACCCTCAGTAATACCTCGCTGAGTATTAAACACTTCATACTTGTACCTGTTATTCCTTCATGCATATTCACATAAACGCAAGCAGCCACAACACAGACAATTACTCTAATCAAAACCTCTCAAACTTTTTTTATAATTATAATTGTCGACTTCCTTTAGAGAGGAGGGAGCTTATTGATTATTGGAGCTCCTGAATCCAATTAACCGCCAGCCAGCTGTATGGGCTTTAGGACTCGGTGCCTTGATTGCACCCCACAGGGGGACTTGAAAAGCGGAGCCACCCCGTGGCTTTTGAAAAGGCTCTAACAAAAGGTAATTGAATGAAGCCACAGGGTTGTCTGAGCTGTTTTACTCAATTTAAAAGCCAAACTTATCAACGAAGGAGCAACAGTGTTTATTTTACAACTCAAATATTTGATGATGGCAGGTGGTTTTGGAGCGTTAGGCCTCGGACATAAACGACATTTATGGGAGGAGAACTGACATGATATTATTTTTCATGAAAGAAGTGCGTCGACTGTTCATGCACATCAAAGCCAGAGCGTGGTGGAACAAGCTGCATGCTCTCTATCTGTGCCAGCTGAGAACAGAAGCCCTGCACTGTGCCGGGACACACACTGTATATCATCCCTCCGCTGCTTTCAATTCATCCCAGCTGGTGCAAAGTGCAGAGCTGCACACGAGAAGGCTGGCTGCGTTCTACCTGCCTCATTTCACAAATCCAAGTGCTGACTTCGCTTTAACACTAATGAGCATAGTGTACACAGGGCTAATATATTCCTTTAGATGTATTCATTTAAATTAATAAAGCATTTTTAGGATGTTTTCATATTAATCAGCCTGTAATACAAAATAAAATTAAAGTAGCGAAGAATCTACAGTGAATTTACTGTTTTAGCATCTTTCAGCTCATTGTTTTGGTTTTGGGCCTGAAATCTTGTCCCCAGTTATCAGCCCAAAAATTCATAAAAACCCGCTGTACCCTCCATCAAGCAGCAGACAGACCAAGTTATCAACTATCTGAATATATGAATATAAAATATAAAATAAATTTATGCTAATGTTGCCTTGTGTCTGCTGGATGTGTAAATAAAGTGTCCAATATCAGCTACACACACTCAGTGTTTTTATAAATAAATAAAATTCATTAAAAAGTCTTTATTGACGAACACATCACCTCATTCAGACCCTAAAATGGCACCTCAGGGTGAGTTTGGTTCAATTCACATTACATTTAAAAGCTGGAGAAACAATGCGGAGCAGTAGTAGCTACAGTCGAGATGTTTAGATAGAAGTATGAAAGAAGCCTCCAGCAGCTCGCTTGGAAAGCATCAGTTACATAATTAAGAAGAAAAGACAAGAAAGCTGTCAAAAAAAACTGCTGCTGCCACTTGTAGCTTCAGCTGGAGGAGCTGCAGTCCGAGCAGCGCTGATGTTCTTCCAAGACCAAGGAGTGTTTCATCCATTATTTTGTGGGTTTATGGGTTACATTAAAAAAAAGCCCCATTCACAACAAGCCCATCCACTGTGTGTGTCCTCGTGATGAATGAATGTTAGTTAAAGTTTATAGCTACTCCAGATGACAGTGTGGTTGACCAGAAGAGGGCAGCCTTGATATAATGTAAACAGGTGAGTTGTATATAAATTCACCCTCAGTACAGTTGTCATGAACGGGGAAATTAGCTATAGAGACCAAAACTGTTTTTTGTACCAGGCTGTAAACATGTTTATTTCTGCTGTGAAGTTGGACATTTGAACATGGGGACTTATGGAGACTGACTCACTTCTGGAGCCAGCCTCAAGTGGACATTTGAGGAACTGCAACTGTTTTGTTTTTTTTGCACTCCAGTGTTGGCTTCATTTCACTGAGGTTGCAGTTTTTACAAATCAACCAATAGTTGATCATATTAAATAGAAAAACAGTGAAAGTAAAACACATTTCAGGTTTTGAGGCCAGCAGCAGACACACACATCAGTGGAAAAGATCAGAGTCTGATTTTTATTGTCCAACAATGCGAATGGATTTTCCTGATAGAAGCCTTGGCAGCGGCGTTCTCCTGCCTCTGAAGTGAATCAAGCTTAAAACCCCCAAAGTGAACAGACACACAGATGGCTGCTTTTATTGATTTGGACTAAATCTCTCTTTGATGAGGCGTTGTGTAAATCAACAACCTGCTCCAGGTTGGCTGATTATCAGCTATGCTGCAGGAAAAAAAAGCTGATTTGTATTGAACCTCACAAAAGGTAGCGACTGAAGCAGAGGGAGAACCGACACCGCCAAGAAACCTGAACTTCCCCGTCGGTTCCTCATGTTTCATTTAGCACGTGTCTTATTCGCTCACTTTCACACATGCAGATACTCCATCACATGTGTCTTCTGTTGGCGACTCGGAGAGTTTCCAAGCAGGAATAAGAATTTATTCATTAACCTTTTGAATGTGTGTGTATCCATCTGTCTCGTGCACGAGTGCAGTCGTTATTCTGTATTCAGTGTCACTGAAAATGCATTTTTCCATGGAAAATGTTCCAGAACATCTACAGGAACCAGAGTTACCACCTTCATTGTGGGTAAATGAAGGACACCTTACCAGCAGGTCCATCTATCCCAGATGACTTAGGGTGCAAGGCGGTGTACAACCTGGACAAGTCGCCACCTCATCACACACACATTCGTACTACGGGCAATTTAGAGTCACAGTTTATCTATCGTGCATGTCTTTGTCTTTGCTAACCGCTGAACCACCATCAAGGATTAAAACATTCATGGACTTGGTGCATGCTGATAAGTTGTGATGTGTTGCCATCCCACCAGGAAAGGAAAATGTGTCAGCTCATTGATTTCTGAATTATTTAGTGTCCTGTGCCTTTGTCACAACTCTGCCTCCATCATCATCAGGAGTGACAGTGACACACTTCTGCATTTTGCTGTTCAAGGAATGTTTAGTGACAAAAAGGACATCTAAAAAAAAAAAAACACACAAAGCCTCAAACTATCCAAAACGTTTCTACAATGCTGCATGTTCATCATCAGCCATTTCAGTTTTGATTTTTCACTTTCTTGTATCAAAAAAGTCCAAAAACTCCAGGATTTTTGCACAGAATAGCTAAATTTGATGACCCAACACTGGACTGGTGCTAAGAATAAATTTAACCCACTGCACGCTACAAGGGGTTAAAATATGTGACTGAATGCAATCACTAAAATCAATTCAAAACTACCGGTCGCCAGTTGAGAGGCTGAAACAGGCGTAATGCAGTCAGCATCAAGTTTTCATCAATAACCTGGAAACAGAGTTCGACACTCTGAGCTGAGTTCAATGACCGGTTACATCCGTAAATCTCAGACAGACGCTGAACTGGAGAGGCGTGGAAGAGATTCAGAGGGATTGATTTTATGAATGTCGCCCACCAAGAGACACAAGAAATTTAGTTAGAACTAGAAGCAACAAGCAGCAATCTGCACGACAACGATGATTATCATGTCGGGCTCCAACACTCCAACTGGCTTAAAAACACAAACAGAGAAATCAGAAACTTGAAGATCAGAATGTCATCAGGATAATTTGGAAGATGATTGGAAGATCATCTGAGGGAGGTCTTGTCTGGCACGGCCTGTGATTACCTCCTCCACCTGCAGATCATTATCCAATCACCAGTGGCGGTATATAACCCTCGTTCAACTTTCCAGACTCTGCAACAACGTTACAGCCAAACCGAGCACTCTGTGTGTCTTCTTCTTCTTTGCTAACCCTGATCTCTCTGAGCTGAGGATCTCCTGCCACTCACCTGACACCTCCAGCCCTGCCTCGTTATCACTCCCGTCTCTGGAAATCTCCTCACGCCCACCTTTCCCTGAACTGTTCACCCCTCTGGCTTTGTTTAGTAAACCTCAGTCTCTGGGTGTGTTTGCACTCTTCTACACAACACCTATAAAGTGACAGTGCTGGTAACAAAGCTGATCTGAAGGACCTTCAGCTGAACTCCAGAAAGAGGCATCTCTGGAGAGCGGTGAAGGTCTGAAGGGGAGCACAGAGAGTTAAGTTTGATCTGGACTTCTGGTCTATAAAGATCATGGAGCTTAATTCAAAGACTGAAGGAGTCAAAGGACGATTAACCTTAAAAAAGACCATGTGGGTTCACATGAGGGCTGAATAAGGTGGCTGGGTTGATCTTCATTCTAAGAGTGGAGTTCTCACCTGCTACATCCAAGAGTCATAAAAACAATAACATACATATTAATACAGAAGATAGATTTACAGAATTAATACATCTTAAATCATGTTTCATAAACTGTCAGCTGCTACCACCCTGTGAAAAACTGCCAAACAATGACAGTAAAAGACGTAAAATATGTGTGAAATGTGACTGTGATTAATGGTATACAGTAAAACAGTAAAAGTAAAACCTTTTTATTTATGCAGCATTTTAAGGGAATTAATGCAGAATAAACTTTTACATTAGAGACTGTTAATTGTACGGTAAAATACCGTAATATTTCATGGCTAAACCTTTATTTGTACAGCCTTCATATGATATTTTCATTCAGTTAGTTATACGGCAAAACATCATTGGAAAAAAACCCAACCTTAACCGTAAAATCAACAGTATTAACATGCCTTTACTGTAATTTTACATAAAGTTTATATTGTATTTATTCTGGTAAAATTCTGCCTGTTTTTTTACGGTTTAAAAGAAACTTTTTTCACATTGCATAGCTGGACTGATGCATAACTTGGTACTGATTGGTTGGAACAAAATAAAACTCCACCAAGCAGAAATTGCTCAGTCCTTGAAAATGCTGCTTGTAATGTTGCTCGTGTTGTCAAACAGCATTTTTCGGGGGGGCGTGTCCATTTGGACCGCTCCGAAGTGCTGATTGCAGCCAAGAAGCACTCATCCGATCGACATCAACTTAAATTCAAATTCTAAACTCAACCCACTTTCAGATTTGTCCAAACAATATTTGGAGGTATAAACACAGACTCCAACAGAAAGAACGTCTACACTTCCCTTTGCTTCTTGTGCCTTTTGTTTTATTGCTGGTTTTATTTTTGTTATTTCGGTGTGGCATCATCTCTGCGGTGATGAGCGAGTACAGAGGTCCCTGTGCCTCTGAAGAAGGTTCATTATAGGCCCATCACACCTTCTGTTGAGTCCCTGAGCAGGGCAGACACCGATCAGAGACACACAACATACTCGCAACCATGCCAGTTTATTCCTGTTTACTATCCAACACACCAACGGAGATAATAACCCGCAATTAAACCACAGTACTGGTGTAAACATCACAGTTGAATGGCTGATTCATTGGGACAGCAACTCTCATTATTTCTCCATCCTACACGTAACGTTTCTATTTCCATTTAGGACTCTAAATGACAGATGTAGGACACCAGTGGGATGTGAAAGGTCCACCTTTAATGATTTTTAGCCATGCTAACTGCGCGGCTCTGGGGATGGCAATTATAGGTTGTTGGCCAGTCAATCTACCGCTGTGGTCCTGCGGTGGCAGATGCATCCGTTACATTGTTAACCTTAAACTGTATTTTATTTTTGTATTCCGGATTTTGCTACGCTCTGTGTATTTTTAGGAACGTGACGGCAATTTGCAACTTTTCCGCCTCGCAACTTCGACTTGCTAAAAGTGCCCACCGAGAGATCGCTAGCAAACTTTCCCGTTACAAGAAAATTGACTTGTCAGGAAAGAAAAACTTTAATTTCATGTAACGAGTTGAAGGTTTCTGGTCACATCAGATGCAGGGCAGCAGCTGTATATGTAACTTTTAATATTTGTCAGACTCTTAACCTCCTTCTGTGTGTGAGAGGGTCTGAGCATGTTAGCATGGCGATGATGGAGCAGCTGTGGTGTAGTCTGGTTTTCTTCTCACTTTTTAAGGCAAATCTTCAAATAGTTGGGTCAACGCAAGTGTTGATGACCAATGATATTCATTAAAGTTCATTAAAGTGTGGAAGTGCCAAAAACTGCAGTTCCTCTAACGTCCACTTGAGGCTGGTTCCAGAAGTGAGTCAGTCTCCATAAGTCCCCATGTTAAAAACTTCACAGCAGAAATAAACATGTTTACAGCCTGGTACAAAAAACAGTTTTGGTCTCTATAGCTAATTTCCCCGTTCATGACAACTGTACTGAGGGTGAATTTATATACAACCTGTTCACATTATATTAAGGCTTAAAGTTATGCAGGATTAAGAGTGTGGACGCTTTGATTGACAGGTACGTGCAGTTACAGATGGCTGGTCTAAATCACCTCTTATATACTTTGAAAAGCCAAAATAACACAAATATAATATTAAAAATCGACTTTGTTGACACTGGAAAGAACACTGTCTATTTACAAGACGCTGCAACCAGCAGGTTAATACAATTATTAAAGACAGAAAGCCTATGATTATGACCAATTTATCCTCCAATGCCTGCTACTGTCAGCGAGGGGGCCTCGGGCCACAGACATCTCATTAAACTGTTCAATGTACTACAGCCCTTCCTCCGGGGAGCGCAGCACTGAGTACAGTTCAATAAGCTGCAACAGCCAAGTCAGCAGGGTCAATAAAAGAGCAACGAGAGGTGAAAGGGCACGGGAGTGTTGGTCTGAAGGAGAGCGTGGGGATAATGTCCTGAAATGTCAGGCTATCACAATCGAGGTGGGTGGGTAACCTCACACGTAAGGGGCTTGCAAAGAAACATCGCTGATGTGTTGATTTTAAATTAAGAGATGAAAAGAAATGATGGGAGCCATTAACTTTTTATTGAGCTCATTGTAGAATATCACCAGAGGCTCAAGATATCTAAACCAAATATTCACGCTATGTTGCCTGGCAACATACCTCGAAAATGCAATCAAGGGTGTAATGAAACCTAACCTATTTCCCCTAACATTTAATCACCTTCGCCTTTAGAGACTAAGAAATGAAAGTACTTTGTGCGGTTCAATCCTTCCAATGGATCACTGTTCCGCAACTATGACTTGTATCAGAATATGAAAACCATCCTGTTTGATTCAGAGAGGAAGATTTATGCAGTTACAATAAATCCCTTGAATCAGAGAGAAGGGTCTGACAGACCTCCAGGCCTCGTGGAATTAAAGCATCATTAAATTAAAAGGGGTTGCAACCAAGCGTTAAATTCTCAAACATCACTGAGGCTGGCTCCAGGAAGTGAGTCAGCCTCCCATAAGTCCTCATGTTAAAACTTCATGCAGAAACAAACATGTTTACAGCCTGGCAAAAACTGGAAGCCCAAGATGATCAGATGTCTTCAGGTTTAGATAAGCCAGTTTTACTCAGCACTTTTCAATATATGGATTCTGAGAGACTCACCTGGCGGAGCGAAACACACACACACACACACACACACACACACACTATAAAACAGAGTGAAAACTATCTTCTCAGTCTGTTTGTCTCACAGGCCGGGAAGCTACATGCTGGTGAAACTTCAAATGAGGCCAAGAACAGGCTTTGAGATTACATCACCAATCTAGCACCCACAGCTGGTGCCATCGTGGAGGTCCGCTGAGTGATAGCTGCACATCTGCAATAGAGATACAGACGGAGGACATTTTTCACAAAGTATATATGTGTGTGTATATATATATATATATATATATATATATATATATATAACATTTGAGGATAGCTTCAGCGCAACAAGCCCTGATCGAGTCAATCAAATTTATAGTGTGAACGAAAGCACACCCAATTCAACATTCTCACACTGCCCGCTGTCCAGCCTGGTTCTGGCATCGACACCGACTTCTAGTCCCAATCAGAACTCTGTTAAAAACCTCCCGTTGATCCAAATAGTTGGTGGTACAAACAAACACTGATCATCTTATTCGCCTCTGTCGCTGTTCTATCAACACACTCGTAGTCTTTGCCAAGTAAAAGTGGTGTTTAGCTCCAGTGACTGTGTTTTCTATATATCCTGTTCATAATCTGAAGAACTATCTCGTTTAGAAAGGGCTGAAATCACGAGTTCATTATCATCTTAACTTGTTCACTTGATCTTATTGTTTCATTAAGTGGTGATCGTGAAATATCGCTGATCTCAGCCTGCTAGCCTGAGATCGACATACTTGTCTCCACCAACACACAGACGAGGAGTGTTTTCTCATTCATGATAAGAGTTCTTCGAGGACTCACCCGTGTCGCTCCAAGCAGTGATCATCTTTTCATACATAAAACATGTGTGAGCTTCGGTGATCCTCACTGGCTTCCCTCCCACACAACTAAACATGTAACCAAGCTGAAAGCTGCAAAGACGCCAACATTGCTTTTTAAGCTTTAACAAACAATCATCAACATTCGATTATTAAAATAAGAACAGAAGCAAATATTCATCGCTAATAGTCACGACTGTAACACCCACTGCATGCTGGGAAAAGAGTTCTCCTGTAATGCTTTAATGTAGGATGAATTTAATTATAAAAATCTTGCACAGGTTCAATTTAAACTCAGATTCATCTCATAGGTTTAATTTTAATTTATGTTTACTGTGTTCGTTGTTAGAAGCCTGAAGTATCGGGTTTCAGACACTTAAAGGTGCAGTGTGTCCTTTATTTTCAGAATAAGGCAGACATGGAATATAATATTCATAACTATGTTTTCATGCATGTATAATCTAAAATAAGAATCTTCTTACATTAGAATGAGCCTTTTATATCTACAGAGGGGAGTTGTTCCTCTTCTACAGCAGCCCAGAGCAGACAAACTAAATACTGACTTGACAGAGTGTTGTTTGACATCAGCCAGGCGAGGGTGACGTGAGGAGATTACAATGCAGCGACATAACACGAGATGCATCTAAATCTACAGACTGGACCTTTAAATGACAAAGAACTAGTTTGTGCAGTTGGATCGCAAATGCCGTGGTTCACGTGGCCCTTCACCTGCCCGTTAAGGTGCGAAAGAGATAAACTGACTCTCCTGTATGCTCGGGAGCAAACACAGCAAAAAAATTTTTGAATATCACAGAGCTCTGCCCTCGCTTTCGACTCGGAGGGTGGTTGCTTGTTGTAGATCAAACTAAGCGGTGTGTGTGTGTGTGTGTGTGTGTGTGTGTGTGTGTGCAATATTCAGAGCAGTCTAATACAGAGGAAGTGGGTCACAGCTCCTCAGGGGAAACCACTATGGTAGCTTGAACTTCCTCTTCATCATACATGTTTAATGATGGATTGTAACATGTTTAAAGGCAGCGGCGCAGCCACACAACCAAAAACCCTCAACATGCATGTACTGTAAACACACACACACACACACACACACACACACACACACACACACACACACACACACACAGGAGGAGAGAAATGGAATCACAAACTGTATGTATAGATGTAGATCATGCATGCATGGTAAATATCCAATAGTCTGCGTAGTTCTGATATGTATGCACGCCACATGATAACCACACACACACACACACACACACACACACACACACACACACTGTACTGAACATTTTATCACAGAGGAGCAGAAGAAGAACTCTAATATTCACACTCAGGCGTCCCCACAGTAATGTTCCTGTAATGTTCCTGTAATGTTCCTGGTGATTTTTGCAGTGTGTAATATCTATACTGTCCAACAATGTAGTTACATTTTTTAGAGTGCAGACGTTCAAAGTATCTTCAGAATGTTTTTCTTCGGATCAGAACATTAAAGCCAAATATTGAGACGTTTCCAGCCAACTATTCACAGGCCGGGAGTCTAAAATAAAAGCGGATTAGATCACTGTCATCCAGATGAGCCCAGTTCGCAAAGTGCTGCAGCGAACGCAGAACATCGGGTGGGGCTTTTTCTCTGCTGTCTGTCAGAGAACACCAGAACAGTTCAGTCTGTTCGTGGTCACACACTCACACACACACACACACGTGTATATATATATATACTCTGTGTCTTTGTGGATTGTGTTGAAAGTAATGGAGGCAAGCAACAAGTTCACAGATCACATCTCTTCTGCATTTTAGTGCTACCGCGATCACTTAACAGGAGCTTTTTTTCTCCTCTTCTTCTTTCCAGCCTGACCTCACACACACACACACACACACACACACACACACACCTTTAATGCATGCAGATATCAGGAGTAATACGCAGAGCTTAAATTTGCTTTGTCTTTCTCTTTAAACCCAGTTTGGAAGTTCAGCTGAAGAAAACGTTTCTAAAAGAAATCGAAATTTTTCAGCTCCTGATCGAATTAAACTGCGAATTTTACCCTCAGATCTCAAATTTCGACTTCAGTTTACTTTAAACTCATAAAGAAGACAGCGGAGCGACCCGAGTCCGTGTAACGCGGTTCGGGCTGGTCCTGAAGTAGTAATGAAATCCAGGCAGTTGTCGTCCCACCTCTCCCTTTGGAGCACAGGTCGGGACAGCAGTTCCAGCGCCTTTCGACAAATCTCTCATCCTCTTTCTGCAGGCATTGCCTCCAGCATCCTTCTGACTTGTCGGCCACCCGGCCGATCCTCCACCAGCTCTGTCTCTCACACACACACACACACCTCAGCAAAGACGCACGGAGACGCACGGGCTACACCCTGGATAGGTCCGGCGCGCTCACGCATCCGCGAAAATCCGCCGAAATCCGGAGTTAAGTTGAGTTTAGGTGAATTTGAAGTGAAAGCTGGAGGTTTGAGCTGATGGAGAGAAGTTTCCATCCGCTTCAAAAAATCCTCATTTGCGTGATTTTGTTGTTTAGCAGGAAACATGGACTTGCCCAGTTTGACGCTCCTCTCCTCCTCCTCCTCCTTCTCCTCCTCCTCTCCTCTCTTCTCTTTTCTTTCTTTCTTTTATTCCTCCTGCTGAATCACCGCTGAGCCTCCAGGGCTTCAGCAGCAGCGCCAGCTGGCTAAATGAATGAATGCTCGTATTTCACTGCGCTCAATTATTCCTCAGTGCGCCGGGATGCAGAGAGACAGAGAGGAAGCTCTGCCTCCATCAAGCTCCCTCCCCTCCTCCCCTCCTCCACCACCACCACCATCACCTCACTCATCACCCTGCTATCCAAGCAAGCAGTCTGCACGCACTCCACAGGAGAAGCCAGCAGAGACTTCTGTGTTCTTCTTCTTGCAAATGTCACAATCCTCGCAGCCTCGCCAGCCTCCCTTTTCTCCTCTGGGTTCAATGAGTAGAAGTCAGATCTGGCCCTCTCACCAGGTAAACACATGAGTAATGAAGTCATGCACCTGGGCAGCAGATGTTTAAACAGGGTAATACCTGAGAGGAGCCAATGAGCACGCAGCCTGACCTTACTGGATGGGAGTAATGAAGAGCGAGAACGACAGATGAATGTCACAAAGCCCTCTGAGGAATCCACAAAGGCCTCCTGCCTCTGCTTTCTGTGTGTGTGTGTGTGTGTGTGTGTGTGTGTGAAGTATTAGCAGAGGACCTTTGAGTGTGTCAACAAATGTCTCCAGGCAACATAAAAATAACTTCACTGTGAAGTTTTGCAGCGTTTCGCTGCATGTAAATGTAACAATCGCATTTGAGAGGTTTCTGCTGCTGGATTCACACGTATAAGCAAGCATATTTTACAATTCGCTCTCCTCGTACACTTTGTATCTAAAGATGAACTCGTTAATATTCATATAAAACAGCAGCTAACATTAAATTTGGACTCTGATGTCTCGCCCCTAAAGAAGAGTCACACTTTTGGTTCTTTGAAGAACCTTTTTTATGTTCAATAATGTTTGTTTCCTTTTAAAGTTTCTTTGAAAATCTCGATCACCCGGTTCTTTAAGTCTAATTCTGCAGCAGCTGCTTCTTTTGAAGAACTGATAAATGGTTCCTTGCAGAAGTTCCCCTATGGCATCACCATGAGAACCTGGAACCTTTATTTTTAAGGGTGTATGAGTGACTTCTTCCACATTAACAAGTTTTTATGTCTTTGGATGCGCTGTCAGTTAAAACCCAGCAGGATCTCTGTGTTCTCTGCATGAACTTCAGACTGAGGTGATTTTATTTTACATGGATTATCTCATCGGAGTGGCCGGGTCACGCAGCTGATGTAACTCTGAGAGCACAGAGGTCAAACGCCGCGAATGGATCAGTCAAGCACACAGAGCGCGCCGGGAATATAGCTGACACCGGCAGCTGCAGATTCACTGGATGTAATTCTCATCTCAGGCCTGCAGTGGTCAGACAAAGGTCAGAGGTGAGCGCTGCTCCACCCAGGTAAACCATGACAACCGCATGACGTAGGCGCTTTTAAAATCACAGGACGGGAGTAAAAATCTCATAATGTTTCAGCTTGAGGTGTCAGACGGGCACCGACCCGAGGTCGTCGTTTTGATTCAGTCCTGAGCTGATTAAGATTTTCATCTGAGTCCTGTCAGTCACCACTGGAACCTGAACCTTACCAGACAGTGCAACCTCTGTGCTACAAACTGCAGTTCCTCTTTGTCGCCCACTTGAGGCTGGCAACAAAACTAGTCAGTCTCCATGTCAAGACCCCATGTTAAAATGTCCAACTTCACAGCAGAAATAAACATGTTTACAGCCTGGTACAAAAAACAGTTTTGGTCTCTATAGCTAATTTCCCCGCTCATGACAACTGTACTGAGGGTGAATTTATATACAACTCACCTGTTCACATTATATTAAGGCTTAAAAAGATGCAGGACGTTGACGGAGGAAGCTAAGAAGAGAAAAGGAGAGAGTGAGCCAGCAAGAAGCTGTCGACAAGAGTAAATCTGGGACTGACTTTTAGTGGTTGGTGAGGGTCCGAGAGGTTTAGTCTTCCAGCAAGTTTGAGCTCTCGCTGTCTCTCTGCCCCCTGAGGTCAGCGTTGTTCTTTGAACTGCTCCGATCACCACGCAGTGAATCACATATCCCAAAATTAAGAAAGAAAGATGACAGCTGTCACACACTGCAGCCACGAGCAGGAGGTGTTAATGTACAGACACACACACAAACTTTTGAAACTGAACCTACACCCTTGGCCTGACCTGAACTGATCCAGTTGTCTGCAAGAATAGCATCAGTGAAACTGACTTCTCATCTCTGTCTTTAGCAGATCCACAAAAGATTCATCAGAGGAGGCGACGGAGATGAAGCTATCATGAAACTAAAACTGTCTCGGTCATGGGGAGTTTTTTCAACAGTAAATACTTTCAGCATGAAGATACACACGACACACACACACAACACGCTGGACACTGCTGGTGATATTTGGCCAGACATAATGTGCACAAACCGCTTCACTGAGGTGAAGATGAGCCGGATGAGGTATTCGTGTCAGCTTTAGTGGTCAGCAGGTCCAAAATATGAGCGCATCAATAAAAGGAAGTGCATTATGATGCAATCAACCGACTGTGTGTGTGTGTGTGTGTGTGTGTAGGAGTGTAGGAGTGTGTGGGTGCTCTTCTGCCCTTGTGTTTATTTGTATCTGTACACATGTGCATATTTATTTCTTCATTTTCCAAGTGTGTGTGTGTGTGTGTGTCTCACAGACTTTGTATTCAAGTGTGGACACATCGTTGTGTGTGTGTGTGTGTGTGTGTGTGTGTTTTGATGTGGGTGCATTTGGATTAACATTATTTGGGAGGAATCAGCCTGGCTCGCAGCCAGCCCAGCTGGCTCGGAGACAGAGGCACTGTTCAGCTCTCCACCGCCGCGCTGCTCTTAAAAACGCTTCTCAGAGTAAACGGCATCAACATGTGAAACCTGACTGAGGTCAGAAAGAGCCATCGCTACAATTTTCTACGCCAAAATATTTTAAAAACCCAAACCTCTAATCAGATATTATGATTCCATGATTCCAAGATTTCATAATTACTTTATAAAAGAAACCCGACCACTCCAGAACCCGATGAAGACCATGGAGACTCATTCTGAACCACTTAAAACCTCTGGCACTCCAGATCTGAAACCCAACAATTCGCCTACCAACCAGGCATCGTACAGTCAGGCCCATCACGACCATCACTGCTAACAGGAAGCTAAAAGGGGCTGAGCTGACCGGCCACCTGATCAGGGTTATCATTCACTTACCTTTGTGAAGGTAGAGAGGGACGCCCTGATCTGGTAGGAACTGGTAGGACGTTCCACCAACGGGGAACAACAGATGAGAAAAGTTTGGATTATTCTGAGCGTACGGGTGGCAGAGCCAGGCGTCGATTCACAAAGATTCACAAACTCAGATCAGTTGCCAAACTAGGCACGTGTTTTCAATCAAACATGAAGCCAGATCCTGTTACTGCGCTGTAGCGCTCTCTTCCTCAGATGTTTTTAGAGGAAGTCAGAGAACGTGTGTGACCAGGGGAGTCGCATTTTGTCCTTGCCTGAAGTCAAAACCAAGCACAGCCCAATAATTGATGACTTTGTGGTAGTGGCAGGTGAGCACCAAGCGCCTATTTGCGTGATATATTGCAGGAAATTAACACTGGAGCCCGAGTGCCCATTAAGACTGTGTGTGTGCTTGAGGATTTATCGAAAGCATGCCGACACCTGATTAAACGCAGGTCATCCCTGAAGTAAATGGATGGCATGAGCTTATGTGATGTTGCCTCAGTATTAAGATTCCTGGCTGAGACATTTAATAGGTGGACAGAATACTGTCAGTGGTGCTTTAAATAAATGAGAAAATCCCATTTTAAAAAAGGACAATAATGTCCGCAGTGGTCCGCAGTGGTCCTGCTGTGGACAGGTTATCTTTCATTCCAAAGGCACTTAACAGTCCACAGCTCTCGCCCCTCTAACATGGATAAGTAATACCTGATATCATGACTTCATCCGGTGCCGCCTGCTCCACTCATGACATTTCAGATCCAACCACTCCCTCCTGCCCTGGCAATTCGTCTCTCCTGACCTTCCTCGCAAATCACTCACCTGCTTCCCATTTCCATAATCAGCCATGATATATAGATGCAGACAGAGTCAGACTGTGACTCAGGTGACAGGCATGCTCTCAATGGTGCAGCGGTACAAGGTTCAACCAGAATCTGAGGAAACAGATGGACCTTCTTATCGTCCTCAAAAAGAAGAGACACCTGGGTGAGCCTTCATGACAAAGGATTGAGGTGTTAAAGGTCCAAGAAAGGTCTTCAGAGATGTGGACACCCAGAAACTTGAAGCTGGAGACATGCTCAACTCGGATAAGAGTGTGCACCATTGGTCCGCAATGGAGTCCTTTGATCTTCTCTTGTGTTGATGGCCAGGTTGTTGCTGGTCGCTGATGAGCTGTGGAACTTGAGGACGGTGTTGAACCTTGCCGCATATATCCTGACCCATCTTGACCTCGCTCCCTGCCAGCCTGTCCAGTCTCCATCCATAGCTTTTGTTTCGCCTGTTTGCATCTCTACACTAACCTCAGACTGATGGATACATCTGCCTGTTTTTGGTCTACCTGGTTTTAATCCCTGCAAACATGAACTTTGCTCTGACCATCTTTGTGCCTGATTTTTGGTTCATTGTGTTTGTAAAGCCTTACACCCAAATTATACGCACAGTTAGACAACACGTGGACCACCAGTAAGTGACACTGTCTTTTGTGATTTTGGGTGAAACCAACCCTTTGATTCATTAGAGGAGCTCAGACAACAATGGAAAAACAAATTGACAAAAAAGTGTGAGAGAAGTTGTGATACAGTTTGAACTGTAGTTTCTAATCAGGTTTGGAGTGATGAATAAAAGCCTCGGCCATCATTTCTGCACCTTAAAGGAAGAGTTTGAGTTTTTTTTTTTAAATATTCTTGTTTGCTCTTCATGAAAGTTAGATGAGATTTACTGTCATATCTGTCTGTTGCCATTTAACTTAGTTAGGAGGAGAACAGCTAACCTCGCTCAGCCTGAAGGTAACAAAATCTGGGTAGAGATCGTACCTTCATTCGCTGTCTGGCAACTGCTTCAGCCAAGAAATAAAGTTGTGATGGTTAAAGCAACATGTTGTAATCTCTTTCGATAATCTAACGCCTGTTGATCCACACCGACCTGTGATCAGGTGAACGGTGTCTCTGTCGTCTGTTCTCACACTATGTAACTTTGGGCTCCGGGTCGGGAGAAGTACGTAACGCTTTACGGCACTAAGTCACACACCACCAACTATTTCACTGATTTTGGTGAAACTGGATCATATTTTATGGAGACAGCTGTAGCTGCTGTTAGCTCATGTTAGCTCAGTTTGTTAGCCGGTTCGTTTCGAGGTTTTCAGGCCTGAGAAATGTTAATGCGGAGTGGATCCAGTGTCATGCCAGAACCGGAGCCAATGTAACCGGGCTCAGCAGCCTCTATGGACATAATGGCAGAGGAGAGAGCAAAGAGGACGTTGATGGAGGAAGCTAAGAAGAGAAAGGCATTGTACATGATACATACACATTTGCAGTCATGCTTCTGGTCTCCTGAGTCCAATATTGAATCTCCTTGTAGCTCTGCATTGGTCTCTGTTGACTCCTGACGGTCTTTGACTACTAAATGCTTCGCTGTTTTCCCAAGTTAATCACTAACATTGTGTGTCTGCTTCACCTGGAAACATCCAAAATAGAGAAAAATACTCCGTAGAGCGGCCAGTTAGGGTAAGAAGATCACTGATCATATGAATATGGACATCACCATGGTCTGAGGTCTAAACTGGTTCCAGAGCAGCAGTTCTTTAAACAGATATAAAGACAGGCTAGAAAACAGTGTCAGGTGTGTGTGTGTGTGTGTGTGTGTGTGTGTGTGTGTGTGTGTGTGTTTACTTCATATTACCTCCCATAAAGAAAATCAATGATTCACATCAAGGGGCACGAAACTCTGTCCAATCTGCATACTAATTGAATTGAACAGCACAGCGCTGTAGTCTCAAACGCCCCGTAGTCATATCCTTTGTATAAAACCTCTCAATCAGATCAATTCAGCGGGTTTGAAGACGCGCCAGCGGTACCTCAGCTCACTGTGGGTGGACGGAAAATAGATTTTCCTGTGTTCTCTTCTGCGTTTGGTGATTTATCAGCCTCACTTTATCAACGAGTACAGGTGAAAGGAAGAGGGGGGAACAGGAAGCCGCCGAGGAAAGGAGGAAGGAGGACTGAAGTGGAGAACAGTGAAGCAGTATTTAGAGGAGGGGCACTCTGTGAACAAACAAGTGACTCTTTGAAGGCCTTGGCATTTGACAGCAGGATGTGAGATGGAGGAGGGGAGGGGGAGATGCAAGGTAATTTGTTTTTTACAATGGAGATAGAGTAGTCTGAGAGGACCGTTAGACCTTTTCTAAGCATCCATTAGTCTGGACCTTTTACCAGAGTCAGACAAAACATCGACAAACGCTGAAAAAGTCAGTCCAGCTGACTCGGAATAACGTGTTCGTGCATTCACACACAAACAGTTGACCTTTGTGGTCAGTTTTAGCCTTCTGCACTCTAGAGAAGTTCTCTGGAGAACCTTTTGGTGCTTTGAAGAACATTTTTATGTTTAATCATCTTTGTTCCCTTTAAAGGTTCTTTGGTTCTTTAAGTCGGCCTTGCAGCAACAGGTTCTTTGAAGAACTGAAAAAGGTTCCTCTCTGGCATCACCTTGACCAACCTGAACCTTGTTTTTAAGGGTGTATGGTGACCGCTGTGGCCGTCAAATGGTGTAATAATTTAATTTAAAAACATTTTTCACCAGTAGAAGTAGAAGTACAACTACAGGAAGGTCGTGTACCACCAGTGGTGACAAGTATTAACTCACTGTTCTCTTTAGGATTGAAACAATCCGTTAGATTTGAATCAGAGCAGTAAATGACGGACTTTTCCCTCCATTAAAGGGTCAAGACACACGAGAAAAGCGCTGTCATGTTGGTGTCTGGTAGCTCTGCTCTTTATATCATCACTGTAGAGGAAGCCATTGATTTCACATTACATTAAGAGTTCTTGAGAAGAGCGACGACGATCATTTTCTGTAACAAACAAACAAAAAAACGGATAGTTAACAGCAAGAGGCAATGAATACAAGTGCTGCAAACTTCTTCTGAGGAAGCTGTACGCTAAATACATTTTGTTCTCATTGGGGTTTAAATATTTGAGCATGGAGGAATAAAAGCCTCTGAATAAGTAACAGCAGCCCGTTGGAGAGTTATATAACTTTATTGAGAAACATTTTTGCAATTTGTCACGATGTCATGTGCGTTGCTAAAATCCTAAAAGGTTGCATTAGAGAGAAAGATGTGTGCGTCTCTGTAACATAACTTGGCAGGACGGACTCAGAGCTGCTCGTCGTGACGTCTTACAGGCCTAAATAAGTAAGCACCAGCTGCGTTGTTGTTGTGTACCTTGACATTAAGACAGACACACAGAAATGGAGCAGGGTAACTCATTTAATGAGACTCTCACCACTTTATTGTTCTCTCTCTTTTGCCTTCAGCTCTTTAAAAAATGTTGTCTGACCTTCAAAACAACTATTGTGACTCAAAACAAAGCAGAGCTCAGCAGAGAGAGCTGATCTGGGATCTGAAGAGAAAGTTTGTGAACTATATGAGTTGATAGAGCCACAGACTTTAATTATTGTTATTACTGATCCGGTTTTTTATCCTCCAGCCGATGAACATAGATGATACATTACTGGTGACCTCTCTTCTGTACAATACGCCATTAAATTAAAAAAACTCTGGGGTTGCCAGAATTTTACCGTCATAAATACGGTATAACTTTTTCTAATATTACGGTAAAAGGATGTTAATACTTTTTATTTCATATATAAGCTTGTCGTTTAAATCCACATTTTAAAATGTCTGCTAAACTAAAACATTACAGTGTTTTACTGTATAATTAACAGTCTCTAATGTAAAATACGACTTTATTCTGTATGAATATGCAGCATATAAACCGTAAAAAATGACGTAAAAAAATGTATTCCACATTTTAAAATGTCTGTGACATGACAGCCATAAAATATGCCATTAAATATTGCAATGTATCGGTCTTTAATATAAAATGCGACTTTTTCTGTATAAATTCTCTTAAAATGCAGCATAAATAAAGGTTTTGAAGTATGACTGTGTTTTACGGTGTGTGCATATATTACGGTCTTTTACTGTCGATGGGTGAAACTTTTGCATGACTGCGGTTGTCGGTATGAACGCGGCGAGAACAAACAGCAAATCAAAGGCCTATCAGGACTGCGTTGTGTTAAGTGCTCACATGAGTTGCTTGTTTCAGCTTTATGACTCTGTGCTGTTAGCCACTTTTTCTTCTGTGGATGGGATTTACAGCAGACCGTAAGAGTGCTTCCTCATAAAGGTCTCAGCTCCGCATGTCCCACAATGCAGCAGCCAAACACACACGGCAGAAATCATTGAGCCTGCGATCCCTCACTGAGAGAGAAAGACAGTCAATACATTGACCATACATACATAAACACAGCCATCCTCCTCTTCAGTTCCTGGGTTAGTATTACAGTAAAGTGCTGTACACCACATTAATGCTCTTGGGCAGCAATGGAGCATTAAATTATTAAAGGCTAAATCAACAGCAAATGACAAACCCAGAAATCTGTTGCACTGCTCTGCTGGGATCAGGACCGGCATGTTGTGTTTTCTATCATCTCCATGTGTTTTCTGTTGGCTGTCACACCTGCTGTTAGCTGCAACATATAAACTGCAAACCCTAAACAGTGTAAAGACAGAAAAATTTCCTCGTGCTCAAGTTGTTTCAGCTGAAGCCTTGAAGTCGGCACAAGATGAGCTGATATGTTTTTTGACCTCTTCTGACCTCTGACAGACATTTAGTTCTAATCACTGACTTCAAACACAGAGTACAGACGTCACCTTTATCTCCCGAGATGATTGTTGGCCATCCGAGAACGTCTCAGCTCGCCTTAGCGTTCTGTCTTGCTCTGTGGTCCAACGTTCATGCAGCTTCGTACCATTGGTTGGCTTTGTATTTTAATCTGCTCTAAACAGACCGGCCACGAGTCGCTATGATGTTTCTGGTCACAAACACGGTGGAGCCGTAATGCACAAATGGAAATCAGCAGTTAAAGGGCCGTGCATGTGTGTTGTCTCCTTATCTACAAATTAACTTCACATGTTTTAATGATGCCGCTGGCATAAACACTGCATGCTGCTGTTTAGAGCCACGGCTGCTCGGAGGGAGGTGGCACACGTTCACTGTGACTTCCTGCGTTGTCGCTCCTCACACTTTGTACGGTGTTAAGTTGACTGACTCGTTCAGGGATCCACGCAGCTCTAACACCACGCGACCATTAACTACTGATTCAGATTTGTGGTCTGACGCTTGCATTGGAAGGAGGCCTCTTATTCATTCGTTGCTACTTCAGCTCCACAGAGAAGAAGAAACTTGAAGTCATTCATCCATGCCGGCAGGTATAGGACTTGTGGCTTCACCGCACAGAGGAAAAACCACCGACTAAACCACATTCTCCTGTCGAGAGTGTAATTTTGTCAGCGACTGTTACCTTTCAGAGTCATCCTCCAAGAGGCAGATACCCATCCCGTACGTATGAGATGACCTTCAATGCGATCAAAAGCCATTAATGCCTCCTTTTATCCCCTCAGCCTGCAGACTGATTTGGACAATAGCCAGAGCATATCCATTCAATAGCTATTGAACCAACTCTCCGCTTACATCGTGTGTGTGTGTGTGTGATACTCCACCGGTCACTCTCAAAACATTTTTTTACCAAATGATTGCAGCGTAAATAAACAATAAATCATTTCATTGTCTTGTATCATTCAGCCTGATAAACCTTCATATTTCGAAGAAGCCGGAATGCTTTTTATAATTTTAGCATTTCTGGGAAAAGCATTGTCTCATCCGGACATTATCTCCTCTGTCTGACACACCCCGCGAATTGAAAGGTTCTTTTTTATGGCCCGGAGTGAATTTATAATGTAATCTGTGGAGGATTTGAATTAGATTTTCCTATTAGCCATTCCCTGACTGAACCAAGACATCTGCTTTGAATCTTGCCTAATACAATAGAATTATCTCTGAGTCTGTTCAGTCAGTGTCTTCCTGTCTTGTGTTTCCTCTCAAGCACAGCTCTCCTTCATGATCTTTCACTCGCCCTCCTGATATCTGTATTGCTTCTCACGCGGTCTTGACTGTGTATTCAATTGGAAATGTGCTTAATGGGTGGATAATGACTACGTTCATGAGGAAGTGAGGATCGCGAGGATGTTTCATTTGTTGTCAGGGAGTTCAAAACAAAACAGCGGCCCAGTTCTGTTGAAAACTGGATTGGATTGAACTATTTCCTGCTCACTTTATCCAGTCGTGGATCTACATGTTGGTCCTCCTCAAATATGCTCTGAGTTTCTCACTGAATTCAAAGCATGAACTGTTTGGCGTGTACATTTCATTAAATAAAGGCACATTCTGTGTCCCTGACAATGCTTCACTGGTAATGATTGGAGAACCAGTTAAGTTTCTGGTAAAGCAGTTGCCATAACATACTGCTGCTGCAGTTGGTAATCTGAGGTGACAGATGGACCTTCTACTGTCTCCTCAAGAAGAAGAGGAGATGCTGGTGACCCTTCTTAGTTTGAAACAACAAACTCCATCTGTGTCCCGTTGATCTTCTACAATAAGCTCCTTGGCTGTCCCCACATCACCAGGTGTTGGACCTCCTCCACGCCGGCCAACATATCAACATTGTTGTTGATACGACCAATCACTGTTGAGTCGTCTACAAACTTGATGATGGTGTGACTTGGACTTCTCTATAATTACTTGAGATGACTGGACTTGTCTAGGGCAAGTCTTAGATTACCTGAGACATCATTTAAAGTTTTGAATAACTTGACTTTGGTTTCTTACGTCTTAAATAACTGAACACCTGACTTGGACTCGTCTGGAATGACAAACTGGAAGTGTTCATTGGGAGTTGGCTTGAGTGATTTGGGACTTACATTTGTCCTGATTAAGACTTTAGTTGTCTCTTATGACTCTAAAGACTTGATGGACACGTCCAGGAACAGCCATGCAGTCCTAGATGAAGGTTCAAGGCTCAGCAGACAAACCCTGTGGGGATGCTGGTGTTCAGGATGCAGGTTGAGGAGGACTAACAATCCTGTTAGTCAACCACACTGTTGGTTGGACTGTTGGTTAGAAAGTCCCGTGTCCTCTTGCAGAAGGAGGTGCCGCTGAGTTTGGTGATCAGTTTGGAGGGTGGTTGTTGAGCAGACCTCTCACGTAGGTGTGAAAGTTGTGTGTCTTCATCAGTGGGCTCACTTCTTTGTTCATCTATGGCGTCCTGCCACTAATGGTAATCCTTCCACATGAAAACATGCGAGACTGCAAGCCGCGGGCTTTTAAACCACTTAAATGTTTAAACATCCTACAGAGTGCACATATACTTATGGGGCGTCTCTTGCAGACTTCCCTGCCACCTGACTTCTCTAAATGTCCATACTTCTCCTCGACACTCAGTGGAAACCGTCCTTTAGGTAGTATAAATAAGATTAGTTGTCTCCATTTACAGACAACAAAACTGCACGAAGGCTGAAAACTTTGGAAACAAACTCGGAAATTAACATTCATACATTTTTCTCTGTTTTTGCACGGCCTTAAGTGCCAACACAAACACATTACGTGTGAGTTCAGGGAGTGCAAATAAAATCAGATTATTCCATAACGCTGGTATCTTAAATGCATATTTACATGAACGTTACCAGAATATAGTCTCGTCACAGTCCAGTCTACAGGCATGGGTTCTGCTTTAGGAGCATTAGCAGTAAAGACCACTTAGGCAGGAGCAGACTGGTTTTAAATAATTACACAAACTCTAGTCTGATAATTAGACTGAGCACTCAACCTGAGACATCATTTTTCATTTTTCACCTTTGCTTCTCCGACTGTGAGATGTCAGAAAGGTTTATTGATTGTTTGTAATTGTACCACCTCTAAAATTTGAAAGTCTGAGCACACACCTGCCTTTCACTTCACATGCCGAGCGCTTGAAGGGAAGGCTGACTCTTTATTTTTACTTTTTATTAGTGACAACAAATCCAATGAAAGACTCAAACCTCTATTGATTTCTCCCAGCAAACACATAATTGTCTCTGTGCTGGCACCTTGAAAAAACGTATTTTATTGTTTTAGGGCTCCACTGTCACCCAAAGCCAATAACACGGCATAAGAGAGTCGCACCTATGAACTTCGGTGACATAATCCTTCACCGTGAGCAGATCGAGCAAAGTTTTTCTTCTCACCTTGTTAAACCAGGAACTGAATATCAGACCCGAGCCGACACATCCACCTGATCAATGCTGCTGCAGGGTGTTTATGAAGAAGCTAGTGTCACTCAAAGTGCGTATGTATTGGTACTGTACCCTCTCAGACAAACTGGTTCTTTATGCATGCTCTGGAGAAGCTTTGGAACCCTTTAAGGTTCTTTGGGGAACTGAATGAAAAAAAAGAGTTCTTTATCCAATGAAAAACATCAAGAAATGAATTTAAATTTTTATATATTTCACCGTGAATGAACTCTGGGACAAACATTGTGTCCTTGGACTAAATTCTGGGAATAACTAATAAATGGTTCTTTGAAGAACCGATAAAAGTAAAAGTTCCTTGCAGAACTGAAAAAGGTTCCCCTATGGCGTCACCATGAAAAACTGCCTCAAGTTCAAACTCTTTATTTTTAACAGTGTACAAAAACTGGCTCTTGATAAGTTCTCTGGAGAACCTTTTTTTGCTGTTTGAGGTTCTGAATGTCAAAAAAAGAGTTCTTTAAGTCACAATAGCAGTACCTTTGGTTCTTTGAAGAACGTTTAATAATCTTTGTTCCCTTTAAAGGTTCTTTGTTATTCTGATTACTGGTTCTTTAAGTCGACTCTCAACTGGTTCCTTGCAGAACCGAAAAAAGTTCCCCTGTGGCATCACCATGACCAACTTGAACTTTTAATTTTAAGGGTGTGTGTGTTTTTAATTGGTTATAGATGTGGTGTTACCTACAGCAGACAGCAGGATTTTTCTACCAACACCTCATAAACCTGTTCATTGTTTATAGACGCACTGATGCCTGTCAGAATTAACCTGACGCAGGAAACTAAAAATGACATCGAGCCACAATGCGACGGTTTTTGTTTAGAAGGAAAGTTCTTCTAATGTGTTGTTGTTGCTTTCTCAGTGTCTCAAAGCTCATCTCTTGTCACATGAAAGCTTCTTTAGCATCACTGCTAACAACAACAGCAACAACAACAAAAAAAAGCCAGCCCTCTTTGTTTGCAGCACGTTGTGTGTCCCTCCAGTTGCCATGCAACTGTAAGTTAACCCAAAGTAAAAAAAAAAAAAAAAAAAAATCTGGGAGAACAAAATATAGGAAGAGAGAGATATAGGTGACAGCGACCAGATTCAGAGACATTTCCATCACGTATGCTTCAGATGCAATCAGACGTGAATCCTAATCAGATGTTGAACCACCTCAGCTGGCTCTTTTCAACATGAAGGAAAAATATATATGAAAATATTTTAAGGGTGGACGTCAGAGAACTTAAATCTACACCAGCTTCTTGTAAAAGAAAAGAGACAATGTCTTTGCTCGTATATAACGTATAGCATGCAGAAGGTAGATGAACGCTGTTTAACTGTGATAAATGTATAAGATAAAGTGCTGCAGACACTCGAATTGAAGGGAATAAAGAGAGTCCATTAGAATACAATTAATAGGCCACTTTTCCATTTGGGACAGGATTAGAGACGGAAAGCAGCTCACCCATTAAAGAGTGAAGCTCCAGAAATCCCACGGCTCCCAGTGTTCCTGTGAATGTACTTTAGATTAGCTGCTGTCACTTTTTTATTCTCATACATCCCTTTAATAAAACGTTTGTATTATTATGCCAATTAACATCGGACAGCTTCCCTGAGACAACGCAAGAGAACGAGCTGCAGGTTTCTAAAAAAAACTAACAGAACATCTGCTCTGAAATCTTCTCAACGGGGATGAATGGATACACCTGCATGCACACTTCAGTGAGCTGCATTCCCTGCTGATTGTGTGTGTGTGTGTGTTTTTGTTTGTCCTTGAATGAATGAATAAGCGCATTTGCTCATTAGCAGGGTGTGGTTTCCTGCGTATCCACAGTGGAAACAAGCTCCTAACAGAGGCACTTTACTGGGGAGTGCTGTGATGGCCGAGACAGCGGACCCTCGCGGAGCGCTGCATTCAAGAAACGTCAGTGTACGCTATGGCTATGGCTCTGTTTGCTATTTATAACATCAGCCGGGCCAATTAAGCCAACAGTCAGCACTAGCTGACTAGAGAGAGACTAGCTGCATAATTTCCCCTCGCTATAAGAGACGGCAGCTTGTGCAGAGTAAAGTTGTTGTATAAGTTGATTCTCTGCGTTTTAATACAACGTACAAGCTCATAAATCAAACGCAAGCAAGCAGAAGAGTCAGTTTATTCTATTTAAGAACATATTGTTGCTTTAGTTAGCTGAAGGCAGACATATAGTCTATACTTTATATTTACTTTGACACTGTTTCTTCAGAGTAAAGCTTCAGTTGATTGAAAGGTTACCTGCTTGTCACTGGTCATGTTCAGGTTGTAGTTACCAAAGTTTTTGTGTGATGACATGACATGATAAACATATTTACTCATGTGTGTATGTATGGAGGACTGTTTACCGAGTTTACCTCCTGTTGATCTGCACTGACCTGTGATCAGGTGAACAGTGTCTCTGTCTCTGTGTGTTCTCACACTATGTAACGTTTCACACACACCAGTCACACACCATCTGTAGACATTCATGAAAACTGCTGCCCACTGTAGCTGCTGCGAGCTAATGTTAGCTCAGTTTGTTAGCCGGGCTACCCGGACTGTGAGCTCAGAGCACTGGGAGGAGTGTTAGTGTTTGTACCACAGGTGTTTTGGACCACTGGGAAGAAGAAGAGGAGGAGGAGGTTTCTTAGGCAAGAGAATTCTTACTGTACGAGGAGCAGAGTCAGTGTCGTGCCAGAACAGGAGCTTGACAGGCTGGGCCCAGCAGCCTTTATGGACAAAATGACAGAGGAGAAGAGATGGAGGAAGCTGAGAAGAGAAAAGGTGAGTGAACATCACGATCTTGATGTACCTTCATTTTATCATCTTTATTTGTTAACATCTCAATATTAAAGTGGAAGTTGTGCTCGGCCCTCACTCCACTTCCATTTCCTGGTACCTTTCAATAAACCCTCATAACTTCACCTCACCTGTGTCGATGTTCTGCATCTGGGTTCCATTTTGCAGCAGCACCACCACAGCTGAACCTTCCTGAAGCATTAAATGGCTTTGCTCCAAATTACATCATATCATACCATTAGCTCGGTGGATGGGGCTCTGCTGATTATTCCTCCGTCTCTGCTACCGACCCAAAGTGTTGTGAGGTCGCATAGACTCTTTTAAATCTCTTCTTTTATATGAAAGCTTTTATGAATATTTAATCATTCATCGTCACATTTTTGCCATTTTATATTTTTATTTAATGCCATTTTTTGTGTGTGTGTTTGTTCTTAATTGCGTGCATTTTTCTCTGCTGTTCTTCTTCATTAAGGGAACTTTTAGCTTTGTTGAGGAAAGTGCTGTATAAATAAATGATATGATTGCATGCTGTTACACGGTGTCTTTGGAGATTGTAGAACACACAAAACCTGAAGGTTTTAATTGCTCCTGAGTGCTGCTGAGTATGGGAGGGTTTTGAGTTTTGAGTGTTTAGCTGCAGGATGAGTTGTTCAACCAGCTGGATGTGTGTGCAACCACAATACGGGTCGCCAAAGTTGAATCTGTGTTGTGATGAGACTGTCCACTGCAACCTCAGTGGCTGAGAAATGAAGCCAACACAGGAAGTGCCAAAAACTGCAGTTCCTCTAACGTCCACTTGAGGCTGCAGTTCCTCTAACGTCCACTTGAGGCTGGTTCCAGAAGTGAGTCAGTCTCCATAAGTCCCCATGTTCAAAACTTCACAGCAGAAATAAACATGTTTACAGCCTGGTACAAAAAACAGTTTTGGTCTCTATAGCTAATTTCCCCGTTCATGACAACTGTACTGAGGGTGAATTTATATACAACTCACTGTTCACATTATATTAAGGCTTAAAGTTATGCAGGATTAAGAGCGTGGACGCTTTGATTGACAGGTGGGTGTGGTTACAGGTGGCTTATTAGAGCACCCCTCAGGTTCACCGCTCATTTAGATGAACTGGGAGGTGGAGGAAGCAGTACATCCAACATGGTGGCAGACAGTGTTGCATATTTTGAGTTTCAAAAAGGCGCTTTGGAAACCTGTGGGCGACTTCACTCATGCTCCGTTCTTTATACTATTATTGGTTCCCATCTGCCTCGCTCAACCTCCCAGACTCGACCAAACTTGGACATGGTTTTGAACTTTTTGTGTGCTTATTGCTAATTTTTCATCTCCATCTTCTCCAGGATTTCCCCTCTACTGTCTTCCACCTGCCATGCTCAGCTCTAACTTCTCTTTGTTTTCTCACACCACCACCAGAAAGTGCGATTTAAGGTGAAAAAATCAGACCTCCAGAACAAAGTCAGTATATAATGAATGTAAGTCAGAGTTCTGAAGGTGAGGAAACAAGCTTTCCTTCCCCAATTAGACATAAACTTGTGAAAGCAACATTCCCTTCTGCAGAAGAAGCTGCTTTGTCCCTCACAATGTGTTTTGCAGCTTGTGGAGCTGCTGAAAAGGTCACACAATAAAGCTCGGGTTTGTGTGTTGCTCTATTGTCACAATCCTTCACCTGTGCTCCTATACACCTCGCTCTAGTCTCTATAGCAACTAATGTCCTCCATCGCGACATGGACAGAGGACTTCTTTATTCTTCAGACCTGCTCCACAGCAAAAGACAAATACTCATCATACAAACGTACGATCGTGTGTTGATTGTCTGATTTAAGAAAAGTTTCTCCACGTGGTGGCAACCGGACTTGGTTGATGGAAAACGCTATTAGTGATGAAGAAACCAAACAAACGCACAGCTCAGCACAGGAGGGCCAACTCATCACGACTAGACTGCAGTTTTCTTCCACCGCTGGGACAACGGACAGTGTTTAGTGACAATGACGTTCACATTTTGGACAGGAAAGAGAGGTGGAAGAGGAGTGAAGGAGGCTGTAAAAGTAGAGAAACCATCAGAGCAACCAACCCCCTGAGGAGGAGGCCTCAGACATCACCACCCCTCCGATGCGGTTCCTGCCTAGACTAAATACTTGGATCTCCACACCAGTCGGACAGAACTGAAGAAGCTTCATGGATGAGAGGTGAAACATCTTCATGGTTCTACAACCAAGTCCAGTTGCCCCAGATTTGAAGAAAGATGACTGAGAACCTCCTCAGACTTCCTCCGGAACACTCACCGGACTGAAGGTTTCTAATATTAATAGCCGTATGGCACAAACCTGTCCACTCCTAAAGCATGACTGATGTGTCTTGTGCTTTTAAAGGCCGCTCTCTCTGTGGAGCCCCGCGGCTTCCAACTCGTCACATTTGGGGAAATGGAGGAGAAACAAGTCAGTGGTATGATTTTAGCACCGCGCTGCAAAGAGTTTTACAAGAATGGTTCTGTAAACAAAACACAGAAAAATGCTTTTGTTGATGTGGAAAATGGCAAGGTTCACATGAGGCGAGCCACGAGTATATGCAAATAACAGGTCAGTACAATAGCGTGGTGATTAATGACTTTTGAATGTACGTTATAGGTCATTTCATTTCAGCACAACAGACAGCTCTGCAGGCAGCAAATCCCGAAGCTGTTAATGAGATTTTCTTTCCCCGAGTACGCCTCGCAGGCTCGGCTTCCTCTTTGTGTACACGATGCCTCCTTTTGGAGACAACAAGCTTTTCCATCAGTGATGTATAATGAAGTAAGGTGACATATGATTAAAAATCTCTCAGTCTCTTTCATTATTTACTCCGCTGTAACTGATGATTGCATGGAAATATTACACTGCAGTGACAAATGATCCCGTTGGTGACTTCTTTTTTAAAATGACTCACGTCTGAAACAAAGCCTTCTCTTCGCTGGCAGCTTTATTTCCTGTTTGAGACGTTTCTGATTCAGATGAAGCACCTTGGGCACTAATTACTCTGTAGACACACATTTTAACATGTGGCACCTCTTTGTTCAATGGCACTTGTGACTTTCTGAGACATCTTTCTTGGTTTTGTTCTGACTCCAGAGGTAGTGAAGTTGTGAGTTTTCAGACCTTTTCACCCAAAAAAAACTTCTTGTTGCTACTGGAAACCAGTCTCTGAGACTGAACTAAAACCAATGACAGTATGAAGAACGGAGAACGGAGCACGACTGACGTCACCCACAGGCTTCTGACGCGCACCACCTTTAAATATCGGCAAAGACGTGGATCACTGGTGGACCTGACCAAACCGGAGGGTGGCTGGTTCAAGTCCAGCACAGACCACAGGATGGAGACAGCTGGAGAGGTGCCGGTTCACCTCTTGGGCACAGGTGGCACCAAACCCCCAACTGCTCCACATTTATTACCCACAAAGAAGGTTTACTTTACTCACTTGATCTTTGCATGTCTATAAACTTTTGTCTTTGTGTGTGTTTGTGTCCCCGTCGAGGGATTCATAAATCGTCTTCTTCTTCTTCTTCTTATTTAGCAGTAAAAACAGAACAGCGAGCTTCATGCAGAGTCTCTGAGGGTTTGTCACTATGAGCGTAACCCTTCACATCACATCAATCCATGACATAAAACAACATAACATACTGATTAGTGCAGCTGAATATTAACTTTGTGAAGTGCATGTGAGTTGAAGCGACAATAGCAAAGCGTTTGTTAAAATCAGATGCATAAACTGTCGGTTAAAAGAGCCTTTATGTTCACTGTTCACTAAAAGGGTGGCAGACAACGGCTTCAATGCCGAGAAGACGACCCCTGACTGAAGCACGTTCTCCTGTGGATAATGCTTTGTAGTCAGGCATTGTCACCTTTTATAAAGATCTTTGAGTTATCCTCTAAGAAGCATAGGCAGCAGGCGATTTGAAGGGAGATGAGGGGAGGACGTCATCCTCCTTGTTAACCTGCAGTCCGCTCTCTGCATCCCTTAGCAACAGAAAGAGGGTGCAGGCTGAGGTCCTTTATTTGACTGAGGTTCAAATCTATGACCCATGTACGAACCATGTAATCTGTGATCTGTACTCAGTCCTCTACTGTACATGCAGCTTCGTGATCAAGCTGACACTGTGGAGTAAAAACACAAAAAACACAAAGACCATCCTGTGTTTACTTTGTCCGTTCTGGGCTCCTGTAGAAACATGGCGGCCTCTATGGAAGAGGACCCGTGGTATGTAGAGTTATGCAGATTATATTTGCACAGAGCGCTCTAAATCTGACACACTGGACCTCAGACAGGATGAAAACATTGACTTGCATTCATATATTATTGGTTCATATTAAATGAGGAGTACGTGACTTAGAACGGGTCTCCCTTTGAAGGATTAACCTAGTTGTGTTCTTGTTATGTTTGCTCTAATTACATCTTCACAAAACTAGCACATGCAAATGCAAATGTGACTCGTTTGCTTTGAAATCCAAAGAATGGAAAATCGTCCCTGACACTGGAAACGCTGCAGTGAAGCAATAATACATTTGACTTGAATTAAAAACCTCATTAATTTCTATACCTGGGGCTGCCTTGGCATTCACCTTGGCTCTTTGCACCCAGGGAGCGTCCTGGTAATTAAATTTTTAAGAGTGCAACCGCAGGACGTCAGACCACCCACAGAGTGACGGAGAGACAGATGAAGACGGAGAGACAGATGAAGACAGAGAGGGGGAGAACGGAGAGGGAAGGTCATGAAGAAATGTGAGGATCCACGGGGGCAGTTTGACTCACAGCAGATACTGTACATGTCAGAGATGTAGGGAAGGCACACATGCTGGCTTTCATTCGTTTGTCTGTCGATGTGCCTGATATGTTTCAGAAATCTTATTTGATTTCACTTTTCTGTTATACTAACATGTTTGTGATCAGCGTTTAGAACTGAAACTGAAAATCCTTCATTTTTTTGTAGTTTTCAGGGCAACTGAGGACCAGAGAGAGATAAAATAAAGACATCTGCATGATATGTGGCCGTTATTTCTTTGGACTGGTCGGGTTTGAAGGGCTGTGAGTGTGATTCAGCGACGTTTCCTCTGTCTCCGGGTGGAGAACCTGTCCGGACCCGCTGGTATTAAAAACGCTTATCATCTGCCAAACACAAAGACTGCTAGGAAAAGGTCATCTGATGATGTTAGCTCCTCTCAAGGGTGTTGGGAAGCTGACATGACTCACTCAAACACACTCACTCAAACACACTCACTCACACACAGTCACACACAGTCACAGTCATAGAAACACAATCACACATAAAGGCGCCTGCATGCATGCACATAAAGGAACACGTATACGGTACATGTGGCCTTGTCATGCCAGATAAACACGTTTGCAAAAGTGCATACAGGTCACATGCATATAAATATATGTGCACATGTGAATACACACACACACACACACACACACACACACACATAAAACATACTGTAAACATACTTATGAATACAAAATCAAGCACAAACCCATAAACGCAGAAGCTCGGGGGATCACTGCTGTCAGTCCTCGACGTGAACTCAGTCAGATGTCTTGCTGAGTCTCCATGGATATTTTATGGGTCTCCTGCACAAATTGTAATGCATCTTTCATGACGCTACATCTCATTGTGTGTGTGTGTGTGTGTGTGTGTGTGTGTGTGTGTGTGTGTGGTAATGAGTAATCTGATCACCTAAAACAAAATTTGAAATCCTTTCGGCAGAGTCTTCATTTATTAATCTAATCACTGTGACCTTTAATGTCTTGTATCTTTTATATTGTCATGTTTTTTTAATGGCTGTCGTTTCCTCTGGCATTTTCTTAAATCTTAATTTTGGGTCCGGTCGAATCGTCTGTTTTGCTCACTGAATGATCAGAGATGTTTGAACTCTCTAAATGTTAAGGAAAGGAGCTTCAGTGCGTCCTTCCTTATCCTTCCTTATCTCCTTTAACAGAGGATGCTTCCTTACCTTAACGTTAATGAGAAAAGCTTTAAGTTATTCTGTCATTCAAATGAATATAAAAACATTTAGAGTGCGTTCCAGCGTCCTGCAGATCATCATGAAGTTACAGTTGATCATCGTGTTGTAGCAGGTGAACTATCTTCATTTATTATTTCAGTTCTGTCCTGTTTTCACCAGGATGTCCACGTTCATATATCCTGCATAAAGAAACACGTTTTGTAGTCCATCTTCTGGACTTTGTAGTTTTAAATAAATGGTAAACAGGCTGTACTTCTATATCACCTTTCTCATCTTCCGACCGCTCAAAGCTCTTTTCATGGTTCAGTATTTTGCCCAAGGACACTTCAACATGCTTCAACACGCCAATCATCTGATTAATGGACAACCTGCTCTACCTCTGAGCCACAGCCACACCCAATAACATCCACGTCACATGATGATGTAGTCTAAGTGCTCATTCATTTTCCTTCACAGCTTTCCTTAACCTCATGACGTTTTCCAGTGAGGTCAAGGAAAAGTGGTTAGGAAAGGACACAGGAGGTCATTTTTTGAACTATTCGTATGTCTTTCTTTGGTTTGGCCTCAGTTTCAGTCTCTCTGTTGTCATTTTGCCTTTGTGAACTCTGTTTTTAAAGGTGCTATTTAAATAAAGTTGTTATATTTCATGCGCACGCTGTTACTGGATGTATGTCTTCAGTTTCTTTGGTGAAAATCGCCCTGCAGTCTTTGTTAGAGTTTTATCTGAAGCTTATTTGAGTTGAGCAGCAGAGCACATCTTCCACAGTCTTTTTTTATTATTTTTACAATCATAACTGTCTTTGTCACAGACACTCAGGGTTAAATCTGTGACTCAGAGTCACATATAGACTTTGTTTTGTGCAGAAAAGCCCCAAAAAGTTCAGAAACCACAGCAGCAGAGCACATTTCTGAACATGAACTTGATTTCTTACTGTTCCTTCATACTTTTCCTGCTGCACCCCACAGAGGATTTAGCAATACGCTATAATTACAGACCACATGTGAAGCAGTGGAGGTGGGGGAGTGGGTGGGTGGGTGACTGTGGCGGGGGTGTTGCGGTGAGGCCTGCTGCTGTTAGACTGTTGTGTATCGTAGTGTTTGATTGAATTCTTGATGGGATGTGGCGCCATCTCTTGGAGTAAACTTGGTATAACCGCAGAGCTCTGATCCCAAAGATGCTAAGAAGACAAGATATAAGTTGCTTTGTTGGCATGTTAGTGTCTTATCCTCCATCATCCTCGTCTTGTTCACATGCAGTTTCTATATCAGACGTAAGCTCTGTTTAATTTGTGCCAGAGTGAGTAGAGCGCTGAGAGCTGACGACCAGATGTCGCCTGTCATAACAAAAAGCCAGGAAACAGACCCAGGTGGCTCTAAAAAGCACCAGATGGAGATAAAAGTCGTCAACCAACCAGCAGGGAACCAGAAATTATCCGTAATGCCAGTGACAAGTTTTGGACCGTAATCAGTCAGAATATCATCTGGATCATCAGGACTGCTGTGCAGGCCAGAAACCACACACTGCTACACGACGTTAAAACTCTGATTTTAAAGTCAAATATGTGTTTATTTTACATACGAGCCTGTTGTTAAGCCCTCAGTCACGTCAGTCAGAGTAACCACTGCTTTGGGAGGTTATGATATTAGATAATAGCACGTCTTTCACATCATAGTCTAGAATTAGGAGCAAATAAATTACAAGGCACCTCTGTGGTATTTGCTCTGTGGCTGTATAAATATAATGTCGTATATGAAGCTGTAATCCCGTCAGCGGAAACACCCTTTGTGTCTCGCAAGATAACAAAATACTGATGCAGTCTTGAGTTTTGTAGTTGAATGCAGACTTTGCTGACAGCCAAACATCAACAAGTTCAACAATACAACACACAGCAGCCAGCGGTCAGCACAGCTCGGCGCCTGTCTTTCACTAAGTTCTCGCCAACAGGAGCTCCGGTTCTGGCACGACATTAGCTCCACTCCCCGTCAGCAGACGTCAGTTTATGAAGTAAAAGTTTCATTTACATGATTTTAACTGTCTATTTCACCCACAGGATGAAGTGATGATCATTTCTCTGCTTACACTTTAATTTAACAGCTTTTATTGAACAGCTTCTGCCCTGTGTGTGAACTGAGGACGTGTCAGCGGCCCATCTGGAGTGTATTACAATAAAAAGCTGCAGGATTGACCAATAGGATATGAACCATCTTGGATGTTTCTAGTTCTCTCTCTCATACCTCAAATGCACAAACTCCAGAGAGGGGAAGGGTGGGCGTGAGACAGAGTGAGAGGCTGGCAGAGAGAGAGGGGCTGGGAGGGGCTTTGGGTGAGGTTGACTTGGATCCAGAATCACTGGAGCAACAAATGTTTCGAGACACAAGACAGAAAGTTCTGGAGCTACAACTCTAACAGGACGTTTACTGGGCACAGCGGGGGGAAAGAAAGAATATTTAGCTATTTAAAGAGATCAGGGATTACTGTCAACACAGAGAGACTGAAGCCATATGGATGTTCTTTTTTTTCCTTTGGCTTATTTCCAGCGTGGAAGGTTGTTTTAGTCTGTTGTACCCCGTAGGAGCTCTGCAGAAGTTGCAGGAGTAGTTTCAATCCGGTGCTGTTGACAGAAGTGTTAGAAATGTCAGGCAGACTGCTTCCTGTCCTCCTCCTCTCTCTCTCTCTGACTGTGGGTTCAGTCCGGAGTCAGGGTTCGTCCCAGGATGCCTTCATAATCCAGTACCTGGAGAGGAGACTGTCTCAGATGGAGGTAAGAGCACCACAAGTCCGATCTGTGCAGCTCTTATTACTTACAATCTTACTCATACATGACCTTAAATATACTGTATATTCTACTAGATAGTACTCCGCTGTAAGATAACTTTTCATAAAATAAGCAGATTAAAGGATTAGAGAAGTTTTGGCATCATCACGTCTTCCTGTTAACCTCTATGATAATCAGATCTGCAGACATACAGCATACTGTAAGGCTCAGTGAGGTAATGTACTGTAATATACTTCAATGCTAAGATGGAGGGCAACACAGTAATCACACAGACTGTATAAAACATGGTAGTCTCCGTGACGTCACCCACGGTCTTCTGAAGAGCTGTCTCGGTAAGTTCTGCCTCCGTCACCTGTGACCAAGCGGCAACCTCAATGTTTGTCAATGAGGAAGTGCCAAAAACTGCAGTTCCTCTAACGTCCACTTGAGGCTGGTTCCAGAAGTGAGTCAGTCTCCATAAGTCCCCATGTTAAAAACTTCACAGCAGAAATAAACATGTTTACAGCCTGGTACAAAAAACAGTTTTGGTCTCTATAGCTAATTTCCCCGTTCATGACAACTGTACTGAGGGTGAATTTATATACAACTCACCTGTTCACATTATATTAAGGCTTAAAGTTATGCAGGATTAAGAGCGATTACTCTTTATTCCTCATAAATTCACCTGTTTGAAGAGGGAGAATGTCACGTAACACCTTTTCTCTTTGTCGATGACATCAGGAGCGTCTGAATCACTGCGAGCAGAACACAGCGTCCCTCACACAGAAGACCTACGACATCTCCTCTGAAATCAGGGGTTACCTGTCCACTGTCAGCGCTCTGAGGTAACCAAACAGTGTGTGAGTAAAGTCAGAGAGTACAGCACTTCCACAAGAACTGTGCAGAAGATGAACTGTGTCTGTCCGTAGATCAGAGGTGAAGAGCCAGGTGGACGGCGTGTCTGTGCGAGTAGAGCGGGTGGAGAGAGAGTTGGAATATCTCGAAAACAAGATTCCCACCCAGACTGACATCGAGATGGAGGAGGCGCTGCTGGAGCAGCAGATAAAGGCTGCAGAGCTGGACCAGCTGAAAAAGAAAGCCAAGATCAAAATGGAGAAAGGTATGAAAGATATTAAAAACGAAGAGATAATCAAAGGCAGGCTGCACTGTTTATTCATTCACTGTCTCCTCTCCAACATCTCCAGACTGCAGCGCGGCCCTGACTCAAATCAAGTCGCTCAAGATTGTGAAGAAGGTCGGCGACACCTCTGGTTCCTGGTTCAAGGACCCCTCCGAAGGCTCAGCGAAGGTCCGCTCCTTAAACATGACGTAATGAGTGTTTACAGTGGAGACACAGCTGTGTTTGTTCCTAAGCTCCGCTGTGTTTATCTTCCCCTCAGTGTGGGGCTGCTCACGATGACCGCTGACCTTTTTCTCTTCATAATAATCTAAATGAATTGATGTTTTTTTGGGGGGCTGATTCACCCCAGATCAGCAACACTCCTTCGTGGGACCAGTGAGGTATCGCTTTACTGAAATAGATGAAAAATCAACAGTTGGAGCCCGTTGGTGTATTTTTTCTGTTCATGTGGGGATCTCAGAAATCTAGATAATAAAGACAGAGAGATTATTTCTTGCTATTAAATTAATGAAATCAATTTAATTTAATTCTTTCAGAGCAGGTTTAGACCGTACACTTTATAATAATATTTACAGAGACCCAGCAATTCCCACCATGAGCAGGCACTTGGCAGTGATCAGCGGTTTAATATCAGGTTTTTGTTTGAGATCTTTCTAGAAACAATGGTGTTCATCCACATGGGAGAAGTCTGATCAAATTAAAGAACCATTATTATATATTGCCTGAATGCCACAGACATCATATCAAGAGAATATCGTATCAGTTTGTGTGTTGCACAGATGAATTTTCACTCACTTTCTTTCAGGTCTACCTGCTGAGTGGAATTCGTAACAACACTCTGCTGGAGTATGTTTCTCTGCAAAACTTTGCAGAGAGGACGACCACTCCACCCGCCAAGATGCTGCGGCTGCCTTTTCATTGGCAGGGGACAGGTCATGTGGTCTACAACGGGTTTCTCTACTGCCACAAGGCAGACACACCCAATCAGATACAGAAGGTAAGTGAAGTAATCCTCCATCCATTTCATTTTCCATGTCAGGGTCGTGAGGGGCTGGATGCCAGCTAAAACTGGACAAGGCAGTGTTGTAGTCAACCGAGACAAAGGCATTTATTTGTCGATTTGATGAAGATATAAAAGGCGTTGAATTAAAGTGTTTATTCAGTGGTCATGCTGAGGGTTCTGAGCACAGTTACAGACTGTTTATTGCAACTCCCTTCATAGCAGAGTTTAAGCAGAACTGCAGTGCAGCTTTTGGCTGGAGACTCAGGATCACTTCAGAGGAGTGTAGTCATTGGGGACTTTGTCCTGTTTCCTCTGCTGCTCTGAGTCAGTTGAGGTCAGTGGGCTAACAATGCCAAAAGAAAGAATTAAGCTCCAGTGAAAGGAGCTGGCTTTGTTTTGGGTCACATGTAAACAAGTTAAGAAGAAAAGTGTTTCCAAAAGAAGATGATCAGATTAAATACAGTAGACCGATAGCTCATCAACCATTGGATGATTGACAAAGGTTTGGCCAGCAGGTGCAAGCAGGGTGCTGGTGTGTTACTGCATACCTGCAAACCTCTGTGTCAGCCCTCATCTGCTTTAACATCCAGTGTGTTTATGATGAAAGTGCACCAGGTTGATGCATTCAGCTTTTTTTGTGGCCACTGTAGTTTCTTTTCCATGCTCAGGATTCTTATTATTTCCAGCTTATTTGGTCATTCTAATCATTTTCCAGGTATTTCCGTTCAAAAATGATTCTCTAAGTTTTCAGGTTTTTCAGGACTCCATTTTGTCGTGCATTTTTACAATGAATAGAGCAATAAAAAATCAGTGTGCATTCCTGAATTTGTCTCTTTCCATCACATGAAGGTCGACCTGTTGAACGGTACAGTGGTGGACAGCACGCTGATACCAGGAGCAGGTCGTCTACCAGTCTATGGACTGAACCTCAACACTTACCTGGACATGGCCGTGGATGAACTTGGCCTCTGGGTCATCTATGCCGACCCTGAGTACGGAGGAAACTTGGTGATTACCAAACTGGATAAAGGTATACCACATACCACCCCTATGCATATACATAAGTAATGTAACCTGCTCTATAATATATATCATGTATCAATATATCAGGTCTTTTTGCACGTTGTCTGTTGTTTGCTGGTTGTTGTTCTTTTGTTTTATTGTGTAGGTCATAAAATAAGATAGATAGATCTAATCTAATCTATAAATGTATGTATGTTTGTTTCTACCTCAGGAACTTTGGCTGTAGAGTACACCTGGGATACACAGTGTAGAAGCCGTGACGCTGAAGGAGCTTTTCTAATATGTGGGACCCTCTATGTGGTCTACAACATACACTATGGAGGACGCTCCACTGTGCAGTGTCTCTACGACATCCATGACACCATTCACAGGTTGGATTACAAGCAGACAGACCAACAAGATACAGTAAGGCCTAAAGACGGGCGATTATTTTCATTTAATTAAACACCTTGTCTTTTCTGTACCATCCATCTGCAGCGATGAGAGTCCCGTCATGTTCTTCCCAAAGCGCTACACCAGCCACAGCAGCATCCACTACCACCCCGGAGACAAACAGCTGTACGCCTGGGACGACGGCTACCAGACGATATACAAAGTGGAGACACGTGTCAACGACCAAACCACTGCAGAATAAAAATGATCTGATTATCACTTCAGGAATAATCTGACAGTATGCCATAAACATCACTTATTAAGGTTATTGATACGTATCTTATAATCTACTGTTGTTCAGTATAAAGATCCTTTGCTGGCAATGGATGCTGCTTTTATCGCTGTTAATCATTAGAGACATAAAGATGTCCAACCAGAGGCATTAATACATCATGTAGATTTTATACTTTGTATCACCACAATAAAGAACATTTAAGTTTCAAGTATTTATGTATTTAACTTTGAATACAACATTTGAAACTGGGTAAATAACTCTGTTTTTGCAGTCAGTTCAGTTGCATTAAAGCCTCCACAGTCTGATGCTTTGCTAACATTGTCCTCTCCACCACTTCTCCCTCTATGGAGTCTAAGGCAGGGGTCTTCAACCAGGGGTCCACGACCCCTAGTGAGTGCACAGAGGTACTGCAGGGGGTCCACCAGTTTGTCATAGTAATAATAACTGACAATTCACCAATATAATGGTGAATGTGAGGGTGCACACAATTGAGAAACTACAGACATTTGCTCTTGGCATGTAATGACCAATAATAGTTATGCATGAAGTTTTTAACAATAATAATAATAATAATACATTTTATTTCAAGCACCTTTCAGGACACCCAAAGTCTTCAAGCATTCACATATAATGAAAATAAATAAATAAACAACAGAATAAAAGACAACAACACACATACAGGCTAATAACCCAGGAAATAAACAGATTTCAAACACATTTCAAAAAAATAAATTATATGTGGGAGTCCCTGTTGTCTCTTGTCCAGGGGTCAGAGTCAGGGGACAGAGCTGGACCTCTTTTCCTGTCCACAGGTTTACTCATCACTACGACCTATACAGAATATATTATTGCATATATCTGTGCATTATCTAGTAAGGATTGAGGGAAGGAGAGAGACAAAGAAGGAAAGGTCAGAGGAAACAAATCTCAGAAGTTAGATGGTAGGAAAAAGTGGTCAGTTCACGCGCTGCCTGCCCGGCTTGGTTTAACTTTAGATTTAAATAACAACATGAGTTAATGTTCACAGAGGACCGTTAACTCTGACTGACACTCTGCTGCTTCTTTGTTTGAACGGCTCCGATTCATCCCGCCCATTTTCAGTTAGCGGTGACGTAAGCACTGGTGATGTGTCGATCACGAACGATCCGGTTCAAAGAGCCGGCTCTTTTTAGTGAACGATGGGAGCCGGCTCCTGACCGCCAGCCGAAAGTATTATGGTGCTCTACGTACATGCAGTGACAATAGCTTTCTTATTTATTATTATCTTATTTATTATCTGTCTATATCTATATCTTAATAAATTTTATTATTATCTTATTTATTTCTATGCTTACGCTTTTATGCAATTTTTACTTTTGAATATTTCAGTACAAAGAATGTATTGAATAATTTAGTGATGTGTACACATATAAATCACAAGTCAAACCGCTAAATTTGGCTGAATTATTGAAGGTATGTGATAAAACAAAGAGCCGAAAGAGCCGACTCTTCTTTGTGAGCTGAGTCAAATGATCCGGCTCATAAAAAGAACCGAACTTCCCATCACTAGAAGCACGGGGGGGGAGTGTCTCCGGTGACGGTTGAGTTTGACAGCGAACCGGCTCATTGTTGGACCGCTCAGCGTGTTTTTATGTGTTCAGACGGTGTTTTAATGAAACATGAGGAGGAGAAGCAGCAGCAGCGCCAGCAGGAGAAGCTCGACTCTCAGAAGGCGGAGTGAGAACCTGAGGTTCGACGAGTTCGGCTTTGCTGTGACCAAAAGAAAGGACCAAAAACTTCATCACCGATGTCACGACTACAGGTGCGCAGACACGGTTAGCTGGCTAACTGTTAGTTAGCTTCACCTGGACTACACCTGTACACCTGACGAGAGCCAGGACATTTAAAACTGTCCAAAACAGCCGAGGGAACTCTGATAATCACTTTTTATAACGTGTATTCTTAGTGATGTGTTTAATTTAATTTAAATTTAAATTTAAATTTAAATTTATAGTTTAATTTATATATATATATATATATATATATATATATATTGTATAAGAGACAGATATATATATATATATATATATATATATATATAGTAGGCATCAAAATGTGTATTTATTGGTGCTAATATAGATTTCTGCATTGATAAATCTTCATAAATGAATAATTGAAATTGTATTTATTGTTATTGAACCTGAAGCTGTGGGTAGTCCCTCTGTGTCACACTGGAATGATGTCAGTGATTGGAAAAACAAAAGTGAAATCCTCTTCATCAACTAAAGTAACGTTTTATGCTAAACTCTGACAAACAGGCAATAAAATGTGTATTTACTGGAGCTAATGTCAATTTCTTCATTAGAAAACTTCATAAATTAATAATTTAAGTTGAATTGACTCTAATAATCACTTTTTTGTCGTATATTCTTTGTGATGTGTTTAATTTTATTGAAACGTTAACCTTCAGTAGTTTTTAACGTTAATAATTGCACAAAGTGTCACTAAATTAACGTTTTTTAACATATTTATTGTATTAAGCCTGAAGCTGTGGGGTAAAGTCCCTCTGCATCACACTGGAATGATGTCAGTGATTGGAAAACAAAAGTGAAACCCTCTGTGAACGCTGGTGAGGACTGAACGCTGAATACTGACATCATCCGCCTTTGGATCAGTCAGCTGTCAGTGTTCTGCTCTTACAGAAAGTGCCTGATGAATCAGTGTAAACTCACCGTGCCGTCTGTGTCGTCTCTCCGTCAGTTACCCCCAGCTCGGCTCGGTGAGGGTGAAGGAGCTTTGCGAGCTGCTCAGCTACTGGAACGGAGCCAGCTTCATCTGCAAGAGTCAGGTGAGTCCTGGCGGTCTTTACTGTTGTTAATTACGTCACCGTGCCGTAATTGTTTAATGTGCGTCTTCTTCTGTGTTTTCAGATCGAGCGGTTTATCAGGATGGGCATTCCTCCGAGCCTACGGGGACGAGTGTGGAAGTGTCTCCTCAGTATTGACAGTCTGAGAGAAACCAGCGACTTCAACTATCAGGTAAAACACAGCGGAAAGAACGGCCTCAGTGTAGTGTTCACAAAACACGCAAAGACACGCAGCAGTGTCGTCTGGTATTTTAAGATTGCTTCTATTTTATTGATTTATGCTTTTATAATTTCACTTTTTTCCAAAAATTACATAAAATACAGGAATTATTTGAGTCTGCATCATTTTAAAATCATTCTTTAACATGGTGTTACTGATTTATGGATTTCAGACAATAACACGTGACGGTTTTTCTCCAACAGAACTGCTTGTCAGAGGTGCGAGGGCCGCTGGTGGACCTCGGAGTCAGCGAGTACGGCATCCTGTCAGCGATCGCCACGCTGAGCGAAACCCAAAACGACCTGGGTTTGAACCAGCAGCCGCAGAGCTCCAGCTGCCCCGAGCCCAGATACTCTGTGGACGACATCACGCTCTTCAGACAGATCGCCCTCGACCTACGTGAGCTCAAGCAGTGCACTCAAGTTGTTGTAGGTTTGTAGGTCTGTTGTTGGGGGGGGAAATAGTGAACTTGACATTAGTTTGACCTGTTTTCCACAGAGCGTTCCTTCCCCACACACCGCTCTCTGATGGGGGAGAGCCCAGAAGCCATCGAGGGTCAAGCTAAACTCTTCAGGGTCCTCATCGCCTACGCCAAGTACAGCCCACAGGTCGGATACAGCCAAGGTAATGGACTGAATGACTGGACTATTGTATAATTTTACTGTATCGGGTTGTTGGCCCTTGTCTAAATGCTCAGAGGGAGGACAATTGCTTAGATTAATGTTAACGTTAGATTCTGGCCGACCTAAAAAGCTGGAGGGAAGATAAAGTCAGTGACTTCTTTTCAGCAGGTTTCCATCTGGTTTTCTCTGTGAATCAAAAACTATCTCCACCATAATCACCACGTGTCGAGGCTGTAAGATTCTGCTGTGGCAGAGAACCTGACCCACAATGCATCACCCGGCTCTCACTGCGGGAGATGAGGCTGTTTTCCGGGTCAGAGTTCTTCGTAGTGTCGTACGGAGGACTGGCCGGGTCGTGGCGACGTTTCCACGTATAAATTCATCGATTATTAACATCAGACTGACACAAACCAAATTAAACTTCTCGCTCAGTCTCAGTCATAGAAGCTGCTTCATGAAATAAAACATGTTGCACTTGTGGAAAGTTCAGTCTTAAACCTGGCAACCTGCGCAGTACCGATTTCCAACCACTAGATGTCACTGTTATAAGCAAAGTCTCATATTGTTCCTTTAACAGTGTGTCTGTCACTCATGTTTATCTCGCTCACTTGATGAATATAACTTCAGCACCTGATGTGACCACCAGATGGAAGCAGAGGACTCTGCTCTGCTCAGGAAGTCTCAGTCTCTCAGTCTTTATTTGGGGTGTAGGTGGAAATCTGAATGATGAGTTATTAATACAGTTTTGTGTTCAGACATGAGGCGTTCCTCGTGACAGCATGTCATACCATCATTACTTGACTAATATTCCCTTCATGGTTTATGTTTTATTCACTTTGCAGTGATAGCTGTCTGTATTACAGCACGTCCTGCTCTGTGTGCAGCGTCTGTATATTGTATTTCGGAGGAAAGCAGCAGTTATGCTGAGAGCTGATACACACAGTTCGCTATAAAAAGCAGGTCATGATCTGCCGTCCTGCTCGGCAGTGTAATCCTGTATATTTAAAGTTTGAATGCGTACCCCCACTGGAAGAAATGCAGAGTTTATGTATGTCTTTAAGGAGAAATGTGTGTGTGTGTGTGTGTGTGTGTGTGTGTGTGTGTGTGTGCGTGTCTGACAGGGATGTCCTACATAGCTGCCGTGCTGCTGATGCAGTTGGGAGAGGAGGAGGCGTTCTGGGCTCTGACAGCTTTGTTGGATAAACCGAAATATCTGCAAGAACTGTTTGACCTCAACCTCACCAAGTAAGAAGAAACATACAAGCTGACTGTAGTAAATACAAAGATACTGTGAAGAATGCACAACTTCACTAAACTAAACTATGCTGTTATTTTGGTCCAATCAGGGTCCAGCATCAGGTGAAGGTGTTCAACCAGTTCCTGAAACACAGGAAGCCGGCGCTCTCTCAGCACCTGGTGAGTGAAGCGTCACGATGCACTTTAACTCTCCGTAAAATGGCTACGAGTGTATGAGTTTCAACATGATCACGAGTGGACACTGAAGAGCGGGAGGGAAAGTAAAAAACACAATGACAAGAAAGATCCTGAAAGTGTGTGTGTGTGTGTGTGTGTGTGTGTGTGTGTGTGTGTGTGTGTGTGTGTGTGTGTGTGTGTGTGTGTGTGTGTGTTTGAGGCCAGATATGGCCAAGTGATGAGTAGTTCATCTGCAAGCGAGAGGCCACTGTACCGTGTCCGTCAGCGGCTGGGCCTCCTCTGTCATTCATTGGCTGCATTATGCTCGAGGCTCCTTCGTGTTCGGCGGTATTAGCGGTCGCACGCGGGGGCATGAGCCTGCAGCGACATCACCATCTCCCTCCGTCACTGCTGTTATTCAACTGTTTTCACAAAGTACAGCACCTGTTTGCAGCTGCGAGTCCATGGAAGCTGAAATATCATGTCAAGACTTAATGCTTAGAAATCTGTGAACATTGCTAATATGCTAAACTAAGATGATTAAGAACATTACACCTGCCTTATGACATGTTAGCACGCTTATGTCAGCATTTCACCCAGAGCTGCTAGCGTGACTGTAGACTCTTAAGTGTTTGTCCAAAGGTCAGTCAGCTTCCTGAAGCACCGTTGCTCTCGACGACGACGGTTTTGGAAAAGTGAGCCTTCTTTTCGTTGCAGCTGAAACTTAGCTGTCCTCTGTTGATGGTGATGCATTCACTGCCACCATTTGTGCTGCTCAAGTGTCTTTTGAAGGTATTGTTATACTTCATGACGACTCAGCAGGTCTCGAAGGAAAGGTGCCCTTTTTGAGCCAAAACACACACACACACACACACACACACACACACACACACACACACACACACCACAGAAGCTTATTGTAGGCACAGTAGTTTTACTTCCTTATAGAAAAAGCCTATTAGAGATCAGTGGTCAGCATTTTGTTTGTAATAGAGCTATTCAGCAGAGTTAAGGCGAGCGAGCTGTAAACAGATTGTTGTACTTGTGCTGCAGCCACCAGAGCAAACAGAGACTTCATGATAATCTTACTTTGTACAGCACATGTTCACTGTTACAAACAACATTAAGAAATGTATCATTTAGCAGATGATGGGAAGCTAACGGCTCTTTAAGACATTTCTGGTGGTTATACCCTAATAAATGCATACCTTACAAATACATACCTTTTAAATATTATATTCAGGGGGATCTATTGGCTAATAGATCCCTCTAAATTTGACGTTTTAAATGGCATTCATAATTAAAACCATGTTATAAAATCTTAAATGTAGCTTGTCTAAAGCTGCAGAAACCCTGTAGAACACACACTGTGAACGGATGTTTCAGTTCAGCGAAGTATCACTGACAGAAATTGGCAGCGAAACGAGTCTTGAATGCAACGTTCAGACGTGCCAAATGGACGCTCCCTGTTTCCCCCCACAGGAGTCGGTAGGAGTCTTATCAGTCCACTTTGTGATGCCATGGTTCCTCACTCTCTTCTCTTCCCTGCCCTGCTGGGACTCTGTGCTGGCTGTCTGGGATCTCATCATTCTGCACGGTATGTACACAAACACACACAAATGTGCAAGCAAGCACGACGAAGCACGCTGACAGTATTGTAGATTTATCACTCACTCAGTGGGGAGGCGGCGATAAAAGAGTTCTAATAAATGATCTTAAATGTCCAAGATAATAGTTATCTCTGTGCTGTGATCATAATTCAGAGCAGTAATCTAACGTCAGGGGACAACAGTCGTCCAAAAAGAGCAGGAAAATTTAACATGGGCGCTTATGGACGGAATGTTCGGAGCTAGAGTGAGTCACATGACCGCTAGAGTGGAGAGGGTGAGAAAAATCTGGCCCAAAAAATAATGTTTAAACTGCTCTCACGGCCACAAATTTCACTCTACAGAAATAATTTGAACATCAAATTGTAGGAAAATTTGTGCTGCTCGCTCACATAAACCTGCTGAAGCTGTCAGACTTATAGTTTTGGCTCTGTTAGCTCAGATGTGTCAGGATCACCCACCAACTGCCCCATTTACGCCCACATTAACTGAGAGCAGAAATTTGTGGATGAAAGCAGACGTACCAGTTTTTTTACCTCGCTCTAGAGGTCACATTTTTTAACTTTAGCAACACAAATTATATATGTAGACGTTCAGTGAGACCTGAGGATGCTTAAAATCCTCTCTGTTCATTGGTACAACCTACAGTTTGGTCATAGTGGTCTCTTGTTTGAAGGCTTTCTCTCTCTCAGCAGCTTCAACTGACAGACACAGCTGCTGTTTGTTGCTCTGCTCTGATTGGTCGACAGCAGCTGGTTGCTGGGTAGAAATTCACAAGGCTGACTGTGATTGGCTTAATTAAAGTCTCATATCAATGACAGTCAATGCTACAGTTTAAATGTTGGCCATTTTGTCCTTCTGAACCTGAGTGATCCAGCTCGTGGTATTGTACTGTACTTATAGCATGGGCAAGACACAACACACACTGTGTGGACTATTAACCTCAGTGCTAAATAGATGATGGATGAGAAACATCAGCACACTCAGAATTTCTTGAAATGTTGTAGTTTTTCATTTTCTCATTCATATCATTTACACCTACTTTCCATTAAATGATACTGTCATTGTTTCCATGTAATCCTGCTGTTGTTCCTCAGGCCTGTCAGCCGTGTTCCGCACGGCTCTGACCATCGTCGAGCTGCTGGAGCCTCGACTGATGGAGCTGAACGACGAGGCGGCGGTGTTACCCCTGCTGCTGAGAGTACCTGTTGATGTGTAAGTAAACGGGACCGCTTTGTTAACAACACCATCCTGTGTGTGGACATAGTGTTTATTCTGTGCTGTCCATAATCAACACTGTCGTCTGAGGCCCGCATCGCAGACCACCCTCATGAATGTGCTGAAAGCGACGGGTCCTCCTGAAGAATGAGCCGCGCAGTTCTCAGAGTTTTTTCGACTCGGGGTCTAAATGAAACCCCAGGCGGCTCATGAATATGAATCCGTTCATCAGGACTGGACATGTTTTGACACCAAGCATTCCAGGAAAAGTAGAGTGTCATTGTTTGGCCGCGGTTGTTTTTGTACATGTTTGGATTAAACATCCTTTATGCTAAATTAGCTCCTTCAATGGCGGCCCATGCTGCTTTCAGTCAGACCCCTCTCTCACCATGTTGAATATAAAAACGTCACATGCCGACGGACATGTTTTGTTGACACGGAGCTGTAGTTATGGCAACTCAGCAGGGTCACTGGGTTTGTGTATATAGCCTGTATGTGTGTGTGTGTGTGTGTGACAGACTGGTACACAGTGATTATTAAAATCCAGTTTATCGTATTTGTTTTAATAGATAAGCTCCCCTCAACTACTTTAAAGTCTGTAGAAAAGGTCCCACTGTTTGTGACCTACAACTGTTTGCCTTGGACGAAGATCTGTGCAGTCAACTCAGGATAAATGGAGGCTACGCCGCCAAGTAGTTTCCATAAACGTAGCTGTGTCACAGGCAGTGATAAAGCACTTTATCGTGAGGCACAGGGAGGGAGAAGGCGTGCTAGGTACGCACCGATGACTTGCAAAGTGGATTATGAAGGACAAATCTTCAGGATTCTCATGGAAACCAGCAGCCGAACAGCTGTTTGCCTGTTTGCCATTTTTAATGCTTCATCTGCAACGTTTTGTATCGAGCGGTCATGGAGATGGGTTCCTACAGTGAGCTGTGCTTTCTGCACAACAAGGACAGAAGCAGCACATTTTGATCCATGTGTGAACCTCTTCTTCTTCCGTTTGTATACGCGCGCATCAAGGACGGCACTGACAGTCCCATTTTGTTCTCGCTCTGGTGTTCAGCGGGCAGCCTGCCATCACGTCACATTGAGAAGTCCTTGTTGCCTGCTTGGCATCATTATGAAAGCCTGGTCAGAAGTCAACACTAAGTGGTCCGGGTGTCTCCCAGGGCAGGATCCCTTTACACTGGGAAGATATTGTTGAAGAAAGAGGGGAAGGGAGCTGCTGGGGTGAAAAGAGAAAAGAAGATGAATGGAGGGTTGGAGGGAGAAGCGGGTGGAGAAAGAAGGTACACTAATTGGGGAGGGTGGGATAGAAAGAGAGATGAAGGAGGGGAGTGAGGCGAGATCTTCAACCTCTCTTAATTCTCCTTAACGATCTCCGCTCTTTTACTCTCTGTGAATGCTGGAAATGGGACTTGTCATGCACCCGTATAGAGCATTCTGATTAATGGTTGGTTGAGAGGCTCATCCATCTCACGCGCCTGTCTGTCCACACCGAGCTGTCAATCAGCTGTCACCTCAGTCATAGGTCGCAACAATGGCTCCCTGCACAGCCTACGTCAGCAGTCAAAGAGTAGCTTCACCCTCAGTGGATGATTTATTCACTTTCTGTCTGTTTTTCGAACACTTGGCTGTTGTGTCTTCCCCGGTCCTCATTTGTATAATATATTGTATCCAAGGCCGGTTTTTCCATTCATTTGAGTGGGTGTCGTTCGTTTTGGCCAACATCATGCTGCAACCACCAATCAGACGATCAGACCGGACAAACCTCCACAGTCACTGAGACTCTCTAAACTCTGATACTCTACCTGTTGTGTTCTGGCTTTGTTTATTTCATGAAGCAGCTTCTAAATCTGAGCCTGACTCACAATTTACGCTGCAAAATAGAAACACAAAGAAGTTTCATTTGGTTTGTGTCCGATTATTTGAGAGAGGCACAGAGAGAGCAGTGGTCCAGTGACAAGGACAGTGAATGAGAGTGAGCGAGCGTCGGCCTTGATAAAGCAGGTTAATTTGCAAAATAAAAAGTGATTTCCTGGATGTTTCACAGCGGTTACGTTCAGCAGAAACAGACACACCACAGCATGTGAGCTCAAAGCACCGCTGTGCCTTAGTACAATGTCACACAGCTGCTAGCATGATGTTAACTCACGCATAATACAAAGAGTACACAGGAGGAGATGCTGATGCTTTTACGCTCGCTTTAGCTCATTCACATTCGATTTTTGACACTTAGGAAATAATTCTTACTTATTGGTAATCACGTACATAAACATGAGCAGCACATATCAAATACTCCCATGAATGGTACCATAACTGTTCTATTGGCTAAATATGCCTTGTATGAAGTGTGCTGCACTGAGAAAAGAGATACAAGTAAAAGAAGAAGAATCTTGACCACAACATTCACAATTCCCCGCGCAGCCTTTCACCATCCTGTGCTCTCATTGTCTCTCCTTTATTGTCCATATCTCCTGTGTCCAGTCCTGTCTCCCCCTCTATACCCTCTCCTACTCACTCCCCATACACCGTTTGTCTCCATGCCCTCCACCAGTCCTATCTCTTTCTCTTTTGTTCACCCACCTCCTTTGCAATAGTCGATTCCCATAAACCTCCCCGGGCTGTCCCTCCTCCTCTGTGTTCTCACTTTCTTCTCTGTGCCCCCCTCCTCCTCCTCCTCCTCTCCTCCTATATGCCTCTTTTCATTCATTCATTTATTCTCATTGACACACTGACACCCTCGCTCAGCTAGAGGGGCTGACACATCATTTGTTTACTTCACACTGACAAGTCTCTGCTTTAGTTTTTCTCCCGCCTCTTTCAACCATTTTCAAATTCCCGAATGCATTCAGACTGACGATCACTCCGCGGGTCCCTCTGGCTTGTGTTGATCATTCTGTTGACATGATATGAATTTCAGCAGTCTTAAATACATACGTCTGTTTGAGTTTGAGTTTAAATGTTTTATCTTCTAAGCACATATTAAACCTGTGACAGTCGAGAAAGGTACCCTGAAAGAGCCACTTATACATGTCATATTCATCTTAAGTGTGTTGACAGAAAGTTAAATTTGAATGTCCGTCAAAATAGTGCTAATATTATCTGAGGTGGTATAAAAGGTTTGAGAGGAGACACACAGTCTTTAAAATGTTCAAAAGCAAAATAGAAGGTAATAATATTCATAAGAATAACCTTTTGAAGAATGTACTTCCAGTCATGAAAGAAGTATTTTATTGAAGTAGAAAGAGGTCAGGGTCAGAGATTCAGAGCGTAAGGTCTCATGAGCTGGATTGGAGAGTGGTTGAAAGACATAGACAGTGAATGAGAGTGAGCGAGCACCGGCCTCAATAAAACTGTTTAATCAGTGAAATAAAAAGTTATTTCCTGATTGTCTCACAGCGGTTATGTTAAAAAACAAACGGACACTAGCAAACATTGTTTTTCTGCCATTATTCCACATGAAAAATGACTTCTTACTTGGATTAATCAGCTATCAGCTAATGGTTACAGCTCTAGTTTAGTGTACGTTGGACTCTGAACAGTACATCACCATCTGTGAAATACTTAGTTTGAGCTGACAGGAAGTCTGCACACATCATTCATTCTTCTCTCTTTTCATTTTCTCCCCGAGCACTCCATCTATCATCATATACTATGATGGATAGCTTAACACTGTGATCTATCTTCAGTTACATATCACTCTTTTATCACCTTCTCTCCCTCCTCCCCGTCTCCTCCTCATCAGTTTGTCTGATCCTCCATCATTCTCCCCCCACATTAATGTTGTATTAACGCACCTGCGTGTCCACACTGTGATTAATGTACGAGCTGGGCTCTCCTTCAAAGCACGGAGGAAAAACTCAAATCTAGATCAGAGTTTAGTTTGTCTCTCCTGGGCTACTGTACAAATATGGCGGTTCAGCACAGTGGACTCTGAAAGCCAGTTCTCCCTTTGACATCATGCAGCATCACCAGTTATATGCTTCATCTGCAACATTTTGTATCGACTCTTCCACTTCACACGGTGGTGCACAAACGGTCGTCTGGAACTGAACGCCAACACTTCAGATTCATAACAGATGATTGGTGTTGAAAACACGAAGAGAAGCGTTCAGAGCTTAGCTGCCAACTACACGGTGCCATGGCAACGAGAGTCCAACCCATCCCATTCTGTTTTTTCAACATGTTATTGAACACATCACGCACCACGCCTCTAAAATCAACAACACATTCGACAACACATTTCCTTAAAGGTCAATGAATCTAATTTTAGGTTGTTAAATTTTCCATTTTTATCCCGTTTTAAATGACACCACCCGTTGTCTCCACCCTCCCTCCCTCCATCCTCACCCACCCGACTTCCCCCTGCAGGGCCCAGTACACCGTGTTGGTCCCTGCCCTGTGGAACACCGAGGTCCAAGACTGGGAGCTCAAATGTATGAACAGTCTGGTGTTGGACGACAGCCACCATGGGCCCAAAGCAGGTACCCCACACACACACACACACACACACACACACACACACACACACACACCATTTGTTCTCAAGCAGACTCTAATAATGCAAAGGGGGACCGCTGGGGACCGTTCGGCACACAGTCGCTCAAACTAGCAGTAACTACATTCAGCCTACATCACTTAACCTTCAGTGGCACACATGCTGATCTTGTTACACACACCATACACACACCGTTTTGTTCCGCGGTCTTAATGTCAATGCACATCGTGGTCGGACCTTGGGGAAGACATCTCCGGCTTTTTCCTGAGAGCGCTGTTACAAAAGGAAGGAAACAATCCGTCCTTGTTCACCTCCTTCCCTTCGTTTATTCTGTTTGCTGCTTTCTAAATGTTAAACGGCCTCGTTGTGTCCTCACTTTTCTACACTTTTTATTCTAATTCATGGGAACTAAAAGACATTTTTGAAGTCGATATCTGACCTTCTAAACAAGCCACCAATGAGCAAGAAGCAGGAAATGGAGAGAAATGGACAGAGAGTGACGTCACCCACAGGCTGAGCCGAAAATACACACCATGTTGCTGTGGATCGTTGGTGGACCTGAGGTGGGCCATCTGTAGCGACACCCACCTGTCAATCAAAGGTCCACGCTCTTAATCCTGCATAACTTTAAGCCTTAATATAATGTGAACAGGTGAGTTGTATATAAATTCACCCTCAGTACAGTTGTCATGAACGGGGAAATTAGCTATAGAGACCAAAACTGTTTTTTGTACCAGGCTGTAAACATGTTTATTTCTGCTGTGAAGTTTTTAACATGGGGACTTATGGAGACTGACTCACTTCTGGAACCAGCCTCAAGTGGACGTTAGAGGAACTGCAGTTTTATGTCTAATTTTCCCTCTGATGATTCAGTCAGATCAAAATTTGCTTTCGATTCATTTCCATGTTGAAGAGATCACAGACAGTATAAAACAGTAAACAGTGAAGCCAACACAGAAGTGTCTTAAACCTTGACCTTACTTCCTCAGTAAACAGTCTCTTCATGAGTTCATGGTCTCAGTTCTTGTTAGAAAAAAGAACCTTTTATATTTGCAGAGACCATAACGATCCATCGTTCAGCCTCAGCTCCACTGATGATCCACGTCTTTGCTGTCTTTGCAGCCAGCATGGCGATGGTCAGCGACACATATTATGAGCTTCTGAAACCTGTGGGTGACATCACGGATACTCTGTCCATTTTTTATACTGTCACTGTCAGACATCAGTTTGGCTCAGCAACAGTGGACAGACTTTTACTTTGAGTGCAGCATCAGTTGACAATCTGCAGGAGCACTGTTGACAAAGAGTAACAGGCGTGTGTGTGTGTGTCTGTGTGTGTGTGTGTGTGTGTGTGCCTACTCTAACTTGTCAGATCAAAGCAGCTTTTATCTTTTGAAGCTTGTTCAGATATCAGCTCCTAAAGATCTGGAAACCCCTCACCACCACCACCGGAGTCTCATCTTCACAAAAGACAGACAGCTAGGAATGCAAACCTGATGTCCGTGTGTGTGTGTGTGTGTGTGTCTGTGTGTGTGTGTTCATGGATGTGAGCGTGCATCCTGACAGACTCAGAAAGGCTACAGGGATGAGTCACAGGTTGGTGGCTGCAGGGGTGTGTTTGTCAATGCAGCTGGGAAGGCAGAAAAAAGAGGGGTGAGATAAAGAGACGTGTGTGTGTGTGTGTGTGTGTGTGTGTGTGTGTGTGTGTGTGTGTGTGTGTGTGTGTGTAAGAGAGTGCGTGAAAGACTGAGTTGTGTAAGCGAGCGAGTATTTGCGAAAAGGGCAGAAGAATCTGAGAGAGCACGAGAGGTTTCCTTTCAGGGCAACTAGAAGCCACAAAAGCATGTTTCTTTTCTTTTTTTTACAGCAGGGATAATCCATCACCTTGTGTTTGTGTGTGTGTGAGCCCACCTGTGCGTGTGTGTGTGTGTGTGTGTGTCAGGATGAGTCATCCTTATTTGCTGGCCTGTCAGACTGTCTAGCCCTGAAGGCAGCAGGGGAAACGAGCTGATTCACTCGCTGCTGCTGCGTCTTCAACACAATCCAACATTCCTGTATTTTCTCTCTCACACACACTTTCACTCACCCTCTCCGTCGCTCTGTCACGCCGCCATTACAAATCCACGCTCCTGTCAACAGTTCTGGACCTCTGCTCCTGAAAATGCATGTCAATCAGAGCGCGGTTCACTGTAAACACTTGTGTTGCTCATAGATGCTGTAGAGCAGCATTATTTAAGCACAGACATCGAACATATCTGCAGAATTGTGCAGTGTCCTGGTATCCTGTGCCTAGAACTGCCTGCTGGTCCATGACAGGTCATTGTTTATCTGACTGGAGTGAATGGATGTATCTGTCTGGCAGCCGGCTGCTGAACTAGCTGTGTTTCAAAAACATCGAGACTGCCATGTTTCTACAAACGTTGGCTCGTGTTAGTTTATCCACGCTTGGAAGGGGAGGGTGAGGCAAGCAGCCATCAGTTAGTCTGAGGTTGTCGTTTCATTCCGTATTTTATGGTATTAAGACGTCAAAGAAATGCTGTTTTGCCGTGTTGTTTGCGTGAAAATCCCGGATAAGTGCCGTATAAAATGAAGGTTTTGTCATAAAATATCAGTGTTTTACCGTAAAATTCAAGTTATTTAAAATACCGCTTCATAAATTCCTTTAAAATGTCGTATAAAACATTTAACAGTCAGTACTGTCTGGTTTGGCATCATCGTGTACATGCAGTATTTTTTCATTTATATTTTTTTGGGAGCTATCGTCGACGTTCAGGTAACTTAAAAAATGTTTCCCATGGTGCATTGCCCAGCAAATGAAGGTGTTGTGAATGATATTGTTGTAGCTGTGACAGTAAAGTCCCTGGGGCCCGTCCAACAGCAGGCTGAGTCAGCAATAACGGCCAGAGTTGAAGTGACTTCGGGTTATGCTGAGTCAGGCTGAGAAGCTCTGAGAACAGGTAGATGTGTCCTTCTGTCCTTTTATAGGCTACTTTCCTATTGTGTTCCTCTTGTTTTCCTCTCCTCCCCCCTTCTCTCAACACCTTCCTCTCACCTCCCCTCCCTGCCCTCCCCTCCTCCTACATTATTCTCCCTTTTATTCAGCTCCCTCTTGCCCTCTTTTCACCCTCTCCTCCTCCTTTCCTGCCCTCTATCGCTTCCTTCTCTTTTCATTGCATTCTTTTCCAGTCCCTCTCCTCCCGCTCTCTCTCTCTCTCTCTCTCTCTCTCTCTCTCTCTCTCTCTCTCTCTTTCCGTGACTTCTTCTTTGGTATAGTAGCAGATGCCAGAGTCCTGTTCTCCTCAGCGGGCTCCCATGATACCTGCCTACCTCCTGTCCGCCTGCTGCTCGATCCTTAGTGCAGTGACTCAGCATTCATTTTATTCACTGCCCCCAAACAACCTCCTACAGCCAGTGCTGCTCTCACGCTGCCTGCTGGTTTATGATATAATATGCATATTCTGTATGACTGTCCTGTTTGTCGGGCTTTGTGCTGTGTCATTTATTGATGTACTGAACCAGCAGTTTGACTCAGAGGTTACATAAGACTTCATTTTTAATGATAAAGCGACACATAGCCCGTTTAATAAAAAAAACAACTCGACCTTAATCAAACTCAATCTACATGGAAGGTGTGTAAGGTTTAGTGCCACCTAGTGGTGATTGACTGCAGATTGCAGCCTCGCCCTCTCCTTCCTAAAATAAAGGAGAAGCTACGGAGGCTGTGAAAGACATCAAAGCCACCGTCTATAGTCAGTGTTTAGTATGTCCAAACCTCAGTGTGTAGGATTTAGCGGTGAAGTTGCCCATCTGTTCTCTAAATCTCTGTTTTATCCTCTTGTTCACACAATTTTTGACCTCAGTGTCCATCTGTTTGGCTTCTACTTGCAGAGTCACTGCAGTGGTTTATGTATATTAATGTGTGTGCGTGTGCATGTGTGTGTGTGTGTGTGTGTGTGTGTGTGTGCATCAAAATCCGTTCAACAATGACGTCACTGTTCTCCGTCTGTCTTCGCGTCCTTGGGTTAAGATAAATGGATCAGGCACAGGATGCTTCAGAGTGTCTTGCATCTTTCATGGTTTTGCTTCAGATAAGAACAACAACAGATCAAAATGTGTGTTGGTGTGTTTAACATGTTCGCGAGGAGAGGCCACGTGTTCAAATGTCAATTTCCCCGTTCATGACAACTGTACTGAGGGTGAATTTATATACAACTCACCTGTTCACATTATATTAAGGCTTAAAGTTATGCAGGATTAAGAGCGTGTATATGACGAGTGAACAGTAAGTAAATATATTGTCATTTTAGTTGTGTAGAGTTTTTTGAGGAAAGTGTTTGTATTCCCGACGGCGTCATCTTTTTATCATATCTTTGCATTACAAAGAATAGAACAGAGACTTAATAACATCATCACACCGCCGCAAAAGCCGGCAGGAAGGAGTGACATTGCTTAATCCTGTCTCCTTTGCTCATCCCCACGTCCTGCACGCTACAGAATGAATACATATTTAGGAAAGAAAACCTCAGGACACTCTGACTATAATGAGACATGCGTTATCTGTTCATGCTGTAGCATTATCTACAATTCGAGTAGCAATTCAACACGCAAGAGTGACGAGAAAGATACATTTTAAAAAATGAATATGTCAAAAAAATGAAAATGACTAAAAAGCTCGACCAGCGTCAGACGGGCCTGAGATCGCATTTCAGTCAGTGCCTTCCAACTCTTTGTTCTCCACACGGACTGTTCTACCTGCATGCAGTCAAAGCCCGCTCAGATGTGTTTAATCGATACTACTCGGACTGCACCTGCAACAGAAACCAGGATGCTTCCGATGCCAAAATCTTGTCCCCTGCCTATAGATTTCATATGCGGATATCTGTTCATGCAGAGATTAACACAACGCGTGAATCTTATCCTCAGAAATGCTGCAGGGAGGGGGCTGTGCTGCTGACCACGATCCTGTCATGTGACCACATCTGTTAATGTTCCAGTCCAACCAATGAAAAGGTCGAGGCGTACTTGACAGATTTGTGATTGCACCCTAGAGCTGCTTGAAAGTGGAGCAGATAGTCCATGTTGGGACAAGCAAGGTCAGGTTAATCAAGGGTCACGATAAATTTGACCGAGGTTCAGAGCTGGAGCGACCACACAAAAACAAACAGATTACAAGAGAGGTGATGAAGGCTGTTCAGAATGTGGAGTTTATGACCTACAGAAGCACTGAGGAGTTCTCCTTGCAACACTGCTGTTGGCACCCTAAGGGTTGGTTCAAGAGGTCAGCAGCGCACACAAACACCCAGGTCACAGGTGGCTGAGACAAAAACAGAGTATTCAAAATGATGAGTTCCTCTGAGGTTACACAGCTCAGGTCCTTGCCAAGGTCGTCAGACCTAAGAGCCTCGTAATAGGAGGCCTCAACATCAAAGTAAAGTGTTTCGAAGACACGAGAGACATTCTGTACGGTTATTTCTGATTTATGACTCCTTAACGTATAATCTTTACACTGCAACGATAGCCATGACCTTCCCAACAGTGCTCTGTGATTCTGATTCATTTATTGGTCCAGCCAACCGAGACTCCTTCCAACAGATCTGAACTATCAGACAGAGGAAGTCACCTCTTGGATGATATCATGTCGTCGACATATTTCAGTACTGTAACGTAAGATGGACCTTAATTTTTCCAACAACGAAGTAGTATCCGCATACTTTAACAGTTGTAATAAAACGTGTTACCAGTGGTAGAAATGGTGTGCGTTGCTGGTGAGGTGGTAGGAAGATATCTGGGTCATCTTTATTACAGTCTTTGTGCTCTGAGGCCACTGTTGGGGCTGGATTGCAACTATTAGTCCCACAAGAATGTCACCTTTCTAACCTGGATAAGGCTTCTTAGCCGTGGGCACTTAGCCTACCTGTGACCCCTCAGTCTGGCCTGCTTTCTAGTAAGCTTTGCTCTTTGTAAAGGTTCGTTTTAATCCTTCCCCCCTCCCGCTCCATCTCCATTTGTTTCTGATGGTTGAAGTGGAATGCCACCTGCTCGATCAGCCCTAGGCTAACTCATTAGACACCTCTCTTGTGAGTTGGACCTTTACGAATATAATTTGGCCACATGCTGAAGCACAAGGGGAGATTTAACCGTACAAGGATCTCTGTCTTTCCTGCAGAAACAGAGGGTCAAGGTGTTTGTTTGTTTAGGTCTGCCTAACATCTTTCTTTCACTCCCATGGGACCGAGGGGTCACTGTCCACCAACAACGACCTAGTTATCGTACCAAGTTCTTTTGTTCAACTTCAAGTTGATTAGCAGGTTTCAGGAAGTGGGCCAATGTCCTCAAGGCTTCCCTGGCTACTCATGTTGACCAGGTAGGAGGCTGTTGTTGGTTTTTGTATCAGAATCAGATCACATCTTTTGGAATATTCATTTACTAAGAGTGCTTTCGTGCCAGTGCTGTTTGGTCCGCTTGAAACCGACCAGAGTGTGTTTCCTCGGACAGTCCGGTTCGTTTGGGCAGGTGTGAAAGCTCATCTGAACTCTGGTGCTGACCAAACAAGCGAACTGTGGTCCGCCTGAAAACCTCGGCCCGCTTGAAAGTGAACCCTGGTGCGGTTCAAATCCTCACACTGGAGAAGCTGGGAGCAGAGAACGTTAAGCATTTTTCTTTTGAGATATGAAAGTAGTGAAACAGTTACTCAACTATCAAAAAAACAACAACCAACAAGAAAGCAATCTGCTCTACTTAGTAGTCCTACTTAAACAAACACATTATTTTGTAACACACCTTTTTCATGAAGCTTTTCATGTATATGTTGCAGTTAAAATATTTTTTTTTGTGTAAACTAGAAGTTGTCAAAGAAGAAAGACTTTTTTGACAGGTGAGTCACTTTAAAAGCAGCAGTTTTCATTCCTCACCTCCGCTCATTAAATTAGAACAAAGCAGCTGGTCTGGGACTCTGTGCTTGTTTGGATGTGGTCCCTAACTCGATGAAATCAGGCAAAGAATGAATCATTTGTGATTTGTGTATAAACGTGGTAGACGATGGGATTAGAAGCCGCAGGTAGGACATGAAACTTTTTAAACGAAGAGAAAGGAAAGAAGTGTTTGCTCGGCTCCTGCCAAGCGCCTGAATCCTGATCTCCAGGGCTGGACCCTGAAGGTTTTCCTGCCTGTTTGCTTTCCTGTGTGTGCGAATGTTCACACACTCCAGTGCTCGCCTTGTAAGTTTCCCAGCACTACCCTCTCTTCCTCTTGCCCTATTCTACTGTTACACACCGTGGAGCCCCTGTGGCTGTCTTAGAGTGTGTGTGTATTGCCATATAATTGAGGTAAAAGGAGAAGCTGTGTGTGCGCGCTGGATATTTGTTTGTGTGTGTGTGTGAGAGAGAGAGAGAGAGAGAGAGAGGGTAACATACACTGTTTTGTGTTCATGCATGTGAATAAAGCAGCTTTGTTTGTAGAACTCCGCTCTCAAGCTCGAGCAGGGGAGGTGCAGTCTCAATAATTAATAGATTTCTTCTTAATTATGTTTACTTCTTGTAAAATCTGGGGCATTGTTGCTTAAAGAGGTTGTGATGATTTGCATACACTAAAATTTGGGTCGTCCATTTGTTCCAAACGAGGGAGAGCTTTCTTTACTGCACTTTTGATCCAAAATACTGCAGAAACTAAAACAAACTAAAGAAACAATGCAGAAATTAAAAGGTGGACACAGATTAGAAAGAATGCATGTTATTAAATGTCTGAATAAAGATTACATGGCTGTCATATGTTGTTGTTGTGACGACCGTCGTCAGAGTCCAACGACCATCGTCGACAGCAGACCTCAGGTGACCTCAACGACTCTGACGACTGTCGTCAGAACAACGAGCACTAACGAACCTAGTCCAAGCTTTAGCTGCATCTACGATCCTGCCTAGGCAACATAACGTAGCATATTTACATATTTAGAAGCACATAAACCAGAAAAAATACCAAATCTGAGCACGTTAACAAAGTTTGATGGGCCAAACGCTTCTGAAATGTTTCTGGTGGGGTTTGAAGTCGCATGGAGAACAGACCAAAACAGCACCGTTACAATGGCAAAGTCAGGCATAGATGGGAAGATGGGCAAAGTTTTTACAGTGAAATAAAAACAAGAAATTGGAAACTAAAGATTAAAATAACAAGGAAAAGGAAGTTGACAATTCTTTTATTGACTCAGAAATTTGGAGGAGATTCATTGAGGTCTGTCGAGCTCTTTTTAGCCGCACACAATCTCTTGAAACTCACAAAGAGAGACCCGCAGAGAAATTGGAGGGCTGCTCTGACAGGCGATCACTGCGGCAAAGCGCTCCTCTTCATTTAGCTGTGTTTAGCCATCACTATGAAATGACACAATAAAATATTAAACTGGTGGAGTTTAAATTACAGGCCCCTGACTCTGTTTAGATTGCTCGTCAGTCTTGTTTTGGCAGCTGTAATTACAGGTTAGAAAGTAGAGATCAAGCTATTTTAGTTCCTTTCTTGTCCTCCCGCTCTCGATCGCTCCTCCTCTCACCCTCTTTTCATCCCTCAGTCCTTCCTCCTCCTCCTGAGAGTATTAAATCTGTGGCTGTGCCAACCTCCACCCTACCTTGTCTTGTGTTATGTGTTACTTATTTCTCAGTGCCCGACTTCACGGACCTCAGCCTCTGGAGTCATTGTTGGACCTTTGCCCTCTGACCTTGCAGTCGGCCTGAAGGCGCATTAAGAGGCAGGTTCTGAATGACAGGGTGTGGTAGGGGTCAAAACTCACAGGTCATCGGGGATCAGGGGACGAACAAGCCCACTGCCTCCCATAATGCCTTTCTTTCCATCACCGTCCTATTTGATCTTCTTTCCATTTGAATGCAGCGGGCTCTTCGCTGTTTGCCTCATTACAGAAACGTCTGGAATCCAATCTTACCTCGGCTTAGACGACATGTAGGATGTCTGTCAGTGCTTACCTCAGTGCCAAATCCGCTGCCATTGCCAGTTGAATGGTAACAGCAAACAATGAAGCTGATTTCAGCTACATCAGCGTTTCTCAAACTTTTTGCCACCTCAGAAAACATCACGCTCTCCGAGCAGCACCGTTATGATGAGAATGCAGACCCTGTTCAGCTACAGACTGTTTAAGCAGTGAACGTGCTGATCCACGCTACTCTTCCTAATATTTCCAATTTGTAGCCACGATTGTTGTGTTCTCGAGCCGTTCATTCTACCTCCTAACTAAGCTGTCATCACATTTTAGCTTTTAACTGATCATAGATGGACGTGCATGCTAAACGCTACGTGCATGAGTGTGAATACGAAGCAGGCTGATACCGAAACAAAGGACGTTGTTTGCATACCTGTAGTTTGAGAACCAGTGAGTTAGCTCCTTCCAGTCTCCTAACCGTGCCCTGCTGTGGCCTCCACGCTCTGAAGCCGTTGATTTACCAACACACACTTCATTTATTCGAGCTTTGTGTGTGTGTGTGTGTTTGTGTGTGAGCGACTTTCTGTTAAAGGCAGGTGTTTCTCTGTGATTGTCGTCAGACACTTGTTGACTGCTGTGCGTACCAACCACCGTTTAATACACACTCCTCAGGGAGCTTTTCCTGTCTGTCAGTATGGCTCACACATGCAGAGGCGGCAAACACGCGAAAACAAGCAGCAGGAATAATTTGGCTGCTGTCTGCTGCCTGATTAATGAGGTCTTCCAGTCAGCGAGATGAGATGTTGATCCCCTTGGGTACCAAAGTATTATAACAAACCCCGACTGGAGTGACAAATATGAGCGCGAGTGTCAGCGTTTGACCGTAATTGTGTTTAGTTTTTCCTGACGGTCTGCCTCAGGATATAGATATTTGCCAGCGGTTTGAACAGAATGGTTTTGAATTCTTTAACATAATAATGAGTGACGAGTGAGGCTGATACTCATGAGGCTGGATTAAATAGTGTAAACACCTGTTGAATTCAATGGGCTAAACTCATGAAACCTTTGAGACCTCGCTTTGACTCCTGGGTTTAACGTGGGTGCTGCAGGCCAGTGGAGCTCGATGAGCAGCAGGGTAACGTGACCTTTTTGGTTGAAGACCAGACACGCCAATGTGACTTAAGTCTTGATCTTTCGACTGTCTGAAGTTGTCAGGAGGGTGTTGCAGTTATTTTGTCAGCCTGTATCAGGATGTTGCATGTTGAGTCAGGTAAGGTCTGATCTTTCTTTTGTTGTGAGGTGCTAAGTGGCATGACCAGGCAACCGAGGCGACGTGATCAGAGGTTAGTTGGTCATCCAGACACGACTTCAATCTGTTGTATTAGTTTGATTTTAAATTTTAAATGACACTCTCTCTACATACTCAGTCACAGGCTATCGACAGCCTTTACAACGTCTCATTGATTGACACACCCACAGTCAAATCAGCATTGAATTCAGACATGTGGTGCATTGTTTGGTTTTTAATCTGGGATTAAGTAATAATGGGTGGGACAGAGCGAGGGAGTATAATTAATATTTTAATAACTGAAAACCAAAATTTGTTGAGACACTACTGCGGTGAACAAGTATTTGTTCTGATTACATTACTTCTGATCAAAAACTAGCGAGTCGACAACTTTACTAACAGTCAAACATCAACCAGGTCACCAACAGCAGACACAGCAGCAGCTAATATTACTGACCAGTCCAACAGCAGTCAGCCCAGCTCGGCGTCTGTCTTTCAGCCTTTTATTTCACCAAGCTCTCACCAACCACTAAAAGTCAGTCCCAGATTTACTCTTGTCCGACGGCTTCTTGCTCGCTCACTCTCAGTCTAACATTATGACCTCGCTTGGCTCCAGTTCTGGCATGACACAGACGCAACTCCAACCAACTGGTATCCAATCTGGTACTGACAATCACTGCATGGCTGTACTGCTCTTTTTACCTTTTTAAAAAACATACTGTGTATATATACTTATATTGTTATATTTTAAATTTTCAATAGTTTATATTTAGAGAATGTTTGTTTAGCACCGACGACACCAGAACAGATTCCTTGTATGTGTAAAATCGGACTTGGCAATAAAGATTTTTCTTCTTCTGAACACCTTCACTCCAGTTTTCATAGAACAGAGAACATTTTAGAGAACGTGAAGCCGGAACGTATTGGTACTGTTGATGTCAGTCTTTTTATGGGATTAGTTGATGATAAGAAAAATATCAAACCCCGGCCTGATCCTTTGTTCACGTTCGTTCTGCAGCTGACGTCGTTTTTCCTGTTAATCTGGCTTCAAACTTCTCGGCTCCGTCTGTGGCTGCGTTGTGTTTCGTAGGTTATGTTTCTTTAACCTCCTTATCTTCTTTCCTCCATCTGTTGGGCTCGTACGTCTCTCTGGCCTACTGCTAATTTTTTTTTTTCTTTCTTTTACTGTACACACTCGTGGGCACACAAACACACACCAGAAGGAGTGAAAAGGCCAAACATTCGGGATCAGATAGATAACACTGCAGGCTGCTTCAGTCTCCGCTGTAATAGCCTGAATTTAACCTCTGTGTTTGGAGGAATCGTATGACGGCTGCTGAGGGCTTTGAACTAAAAACTACTTTGATGTTAGCGATGAGCTGAAGTGATAAAATGACTCCATGTCCACACCTCTGGCCACATCTGTCTGTGCCTGGATGAAGCTCGTGAACTGACGAAGAAACAGACACCTTTGTTCAGTGATTCAGCATCTGGTTTACTTTCTAATCATGCTGTATTAACTCATATCACATCATTCTGTTATTATTTACTGTCTGTGGTGTGCGCTGTCTTTATCTCACAGAGCAGAGCTAATCTTTGTTTTTCCTTTTGTCAAGTTATCAGCTTATCTCCAGCTACACGAGGCATCAGGGTGTTATTGCACCATTTTTCTCTGTTTTCCTTCCTTCCTGCTCCCCTAAAATCTTTCTCTCTTTTCTTCTACCTGTCTGTTCTTTCTTTTCTCCTTACTGCTGTACGCAGTAGCAAAGGTTAAACAGTCCTTTGTGTGCCGTGACCAAACAGAATGACCTGAGATCAGAGTCATATCAGTCAGCTCAAAAATAACAAATGACTCAACTGGATTTCATTGTCACCAAGCGGCAACCTCCATGGATGTGAAGTGAAGTGCCAAAAACAAACTGCAGTTCCTCAAACGTCCACTTGAGGCTGGCTCCAGAAGTGAGTCAGTCTCCATAAGTCCCCATGTTCAAATGACACAGCGTGGGCTCTCAAATGTTTCCCTCCCTCACACCGTGCGTGACAGACAGAGGATTGGTTCACTAATTACAACAACACACTGCGTGTCCTGTGATGTTCTGTGTGTATGCAGGATGTAAATGTATCTGGATTATCTGGAGGCACGTGTGTTCCTGACAGTAGGATCCATCTCTCTGTATCAGTACAGAGGGTCAGGGTCGAGTGTGTGTCAGACAGTCTGAGCTCTAATTACAGGTAGAAGTGTAGAAGGCCTCGAGCTCACCCGGCGTTCACAAACACACACAGACAAACAAACATATGAAAAGAAATTACATAACATAAACACACACTGTGCCAACGTAAAGCTATTAAATGAAAACATATGGTGATAACCAAACACACACACACACGCCCACACACATTTATAGCTGAGGATGTCAGTGTCGGTGAGCTCAGCTCCTCGGTCCTCTATGACTCAGGGATATAATGAGAAGGTATGAATGACAGTGTGTGTTTTACTGCCCACTCTCTCTCCCCTCGTCTGCCTCTCTCTCTCTCTCAAAGTCAGTTTCAGATGACAGAGTACTCTGCTGATTCCTCAGTGTCCAGGAATTAATGCTGATGACATGCAGCCTTTTGAAGGTTGTGTTTTGGTGCGTTTGAAGCCTTGGTTGTCCTCCGGGAGTTGGCAGGGCAGCACACCTGTAAGTGGGAATTGAATAAGCTCTAATGTAAGGCTGGGCTCAGCAGATCCTGTGGCCTGCGAGCTCATGGACACCGTTCAACGGCGGCTTTGAAGTGCTGATCACTTAGGGAGGGGTAGAAGCAGACTAAGACTAAGTAATGGATATAGAAGATGTCTTGGGGGAAGACATTAAGAAAGATTCAAAGATTCCACTGCAGTACGCAGAGAAAGTGAGATTTGTTTCTAACTCCAGCGTGACACCTGAAAATGACGACCAGTTTATATAGAAAGGAAATTTAATCTGCGCTGAGGCCAGAAGACATAACGCTTTATTGAAGTACGGAGAAAAAGATGTTGGCCAGCACTTTTCGAGATTGGAAAACCTAGTGTAACATAATGACCTGAGGGCAAACCACAGTTTGGACTGATGTCTGGACTGAGCATTTTTTTAATGTGTTCTTCGCTGTAATGAACACCAGAGGAGAGTCTGTCGCGCTGAGCTCGAGTTACACGGACAGGAATCGGATTTGTTTTGTCAGGACTGACCTCAAAAAGACACCCGAGGTTGTTCATTTAAAAAAAAAAATCTATTTTGTGTGCTTATGGATATTTTTCTCAATTAATACAAGTCAAAGTTTAAAATTCTTTTATTGTGACAACCTGAATTTGAAATTAGCCTAAACGTGCTGATGGCAGATTTAGTCGCTGCTCGAGTTTAAACACGTCTGAGGCATCATCAGCATACAGCAGCACCTTAAACTCAAACACTCTTGGTTGGCTCCTTATCACAGAATAATTCACCCTCAGTACAGTTGTCATGAACGGGGAAATTAGCTATAGAGACCAAAACTGTTTTTTGTACCAGGCTGTAAACATGTTTATTTCTGCTGTGAAGTTGGACATTTGAACATGGGGACTTATGGAGACTGGTTCACTTCTGGAACCAGCCTCAAGTGGACGTTTGAGGAACTGCAGTTTTTGGCACCTCGACGTTCAGCCACGGACGGACACCTGGTCAATGGTCTTCCTGTAGAAATTCAGACCAATGACGAACAAACCTTCTTCACAGCTTCATAACATGTATTGGATCTTTGACACACTCCATGCTGGCGTTGCCTTGTAATTTGAGGGCGCGGTGTCAAAGATTATTCACAGATTTTTGGGCACAGACTCGCTGGATTTAGCAGAAAAAGGGAAATAACTGTAAATATTGCAATGAAGACTGCAGACTGGGACGAGGATTAATTAACAGTGTTAATGGCACAATATACAGATGGTAGCAAGAACCATTTGGAAACGCAGTGCCAAACAAACAGTAATGTGGTAGATCTCCTTCTTACATGGTGGGAGTAGCAGTCTGTTGCTGTAGGAGCTGTTTAAGGCCTCCACAGTCTCCTACAGGAGGTGATGGATGTCCTCTCTCCTCCACTTCTTCTTCTCTGGAGTCTAGTGGACAGTCCAGGACAGAGCTGGACCTCTTGACCAGTCTTTTCCCGTCCCTGTCTGCAGAGTCCTGCACACTCCAAACAACCTCAGTCTCCTCAGCAAGCGGAGACGACTTTGACCCTTCTTGTTCAGGACGTCTGTTTTGTCCGGTTTGTTGTTGAGGTGAACGCTCGGATCCCCGGATGTTCACCGCTGCAGTCTGAGGCGTCTGTAGTTATGCAGAACGAGCCCGCGGTCTGTAGCTGAACTCTGAGCTAAACGCTAACACTCAGTCACAGTGATTCCATTCTGATGTTTAGCGGTACGGCGTGTCTTCTTCCCCGTCATTACTGTCTGAGAATAGAGTGGGTGTTTGTGTTTCTGTGTGTCTTTTGGCGTCTGTCATTATAGCATTAGTATAAACCTTTATTTTGTCATCAGCTGGCCCTTTTTTTGGTCTTATTTGATTGTCTAACAGCTGTCAGAGGCAGGCCTGTGATATGTTGCTGTGTAAAGAAGGCATTAGGACTGAAGCTCTCGCATGTTATTTTTAGATGTTTCTCCCGTATCATCAATTTAAAAGCCTGTCATTTAAAAGAAAAGCTCGATGTGCTGTGGTACTCTTCTCAGACCGGTGGTTTACCTCAGGTTTACTTCAGTGTGACAGAACAACCCGTGCTACAACAAGCCACTGTTTGTTTTAAAGCAGCAGTTAAAGGCCAGGCTGGTTATGTTACAATGCTAGCAATTAAAGCTGAACAGGATCCAGGATTAATTCATCTGGAGCGCTCGCTTCCATCCCGAGACGATTTTTGCTGGAGTGTGATGAGTTTAAACAACTTGTGTTGTTCGATCGAAGGAAACCATCTTCTGAGCAGCAGATTTAGTTTTCAGTTTCAAGTTTAACTCACCTCTCTGTCTGTTGTCTCTAAGTCTTCTTTATCTTTACGGCCTGAGTGTCTAAAAGACACATTACCTTATATTTTATTACATTTTTATCCAAAGCGACTCACAAAAAAGTGAAACAATCAATGTCCAGTTGTTGGTAGTGTTGTAGAGGAGGTCCTCTCTGAAGAGCTGGAGGTCTTCAGGAGGTCTGTGAAGGTAGAGAGGGACGCCCCTGATCTGGTAGAACTGGTAGGACGTTCCACCAACGGGGAACAACAGACAGAAAAGTTTGGACTGTCCTGAGCGTATGGACGGCAGAGCCAGGCGTCGCTCACTGGTTATTGATCTCCTGTGACCTCACGCTGCCTTTAGACTTTGAGAATAAAACTGGAGTGCTGGGTGGCAGCTTCAGAGGAACTAGTCAAACCTGCCTGAGATGCAGCTATAAATCACACATGCAGTCATCCAGACCTTCTCATTACAACTCTGAGTCATACAGAAACTGCAGGTGAGCTCACCAGTGTTGTATCCGTACTGTGTTTGTGTATTTTGACTATAAAAACATTATTACAGGTAACATAAAAGTCTGATAAGACGTGCATTGTCTGCAGAAGAGAGGATCTGAGTTGCTAAAAGAGGTTTAAATTAGACGTGTGCAGAGTCAATAGAGGGGAACGTAGTGTCAGAGCTACAATAGCTGACAAATTCCCCCTCTTATTTCAGAACGCCATCGTGCTCTTATCCTGTGAGTCTTTGGGTGGCTACCAGGAGACACGCCGCGACACGTCAGTGTTTTGAAGTTTGGCATTCGGCTGTGGAAGGGAACCTCGCCTTAACCGACGTCTGACAGTGATTGAGATAGATCGGGAGGAAGGGAGGGAAGGAGAGAGAGGCATGAGGCAGAGGGGGAGAGCCACGGGCTATGGGGCGGAGGGGAGGTGTATGGGAAGTGGAGTTGCTTTAACATCAAAGATAACCCGACTCAGGACGGTGCAGAGACCTCGCATTAGACCCGGGAGACGCTGCACTTTATCACCGGCTCTTCCTGTTTGGCAGAAGCCTCATCCCCGAAGCTCGTGTTGCAGTAAAACACCGATACACTCTTACAAATTAGAAGTCAGCATCACCTCTGGCCTCCTACGACACACACCCACACACTGACTTGTATGTTAGCCAAGAAGTGTGCAGTATGTACCATCACTGAGTTTGTACACAGTGGCCACCTGCTGCAGCTGGAAAGATGATTGATTCAGGTGGGTTAGGCTGGAAAACCAAAACAATGATCCAAAAGACAGTAAAAAGGCTCCTTGAAGCTAAAAGTTCTCTGTGTATTCAGCATTATGAGGAAAAATCAAGTCACTGAGAGCTTTTTGGATTCTTTGAGGTTTGTTCATGATTTTTGTCATTCCTAAATAGATTTTTTAATATAATTAACTTAAATTAATTTATAAAGCGCTAAATCAGAGTAGAAGTTATCTCTGGGACGATCTATTTGTAATCGACCCCTGAGTATTAAATTTGGAGATAAGTTTATCTTCCTCTTTGGTAGTCTTCAGTCTTTCATGATGTGCACAACGTCAACACATCGAGCGCCTCGGTGAACCTCCACCACGTTCGACTGCAGGGACGTGCTCTTTTCTTTGCAGGCAGCTGACACAGAAACATAAAAAAGAATAAAATTTATTAAATCTGTGGTAATCTCTCTTTCAGACCAGTGTGAAACGCAGAAGGACGCACAGCCAGCCCAAGAAGTCAGCGGAGGGAAAGAAAACGTATCGACGGCTTCGGACGGAGAAAAGCCGGCTGAGAAAGGTGAGCGCGGGCACCACATCTGTTAACATCTGTCATCTTCTATTTTTTGTGTGAGGTAATACAACCTGAGTCCACGCAACAGGTCCAGACCTCACACGTCCATATATCTCAGCCTGACTGCTGAATGGTCTCAGCTAATACAGGAAATAAGACGTCAGTGGTACTAAATCACCTTTACATGCAGCAGCCTGCATAATGGAGCATTAAATCACAGTTCTGTTACAATACAAGCCTCAAGACTGAAGACCACGGCACCCGTCACCAAACGTACCGTCTACTTCCTGTCGCCTCCAATTTTATTTTCTCTCTTACCACTAGGATTGCAAAATTCAGCAAAATTAATTTCCATGGGAATTAATGGGAATTTATTGGAATAAACCAGGAATTTACAAAACTGAAGGTTGGCCCTTAACATGGAACTTAAATATAGTTGGGGAAAATATATTTTAGCATAATCTTACATGCAAGCAGTTTTCATGCAGGTGCAGAAATCACCTGTGCAGGTAGGGGGCGTGGCCTGAATAGCCTGCCTACCTGCATGAAAATCTTCAATTTTGTAAATTCCTGGTTATTCCCATAAATTCCTGTTAATTCCCATTAAAAGTTTCCAATATTGAAAATTCCCAAAATTTTGCAACCCTAGTTTAGAGCCTAGAGGTATCCTGTGACTTTAACCACAGCGCGCTGTGCCACGCTCTTAATCCTGCATAACTTTAAGCCTTAATATAATGTGAACAGGTGAGTTGTATATAAATTCACCCTCAGTACAGTTGTCATGAACGGGGAAATTAGCTATAGAGACCAAAACTGTTTTTTGTACCAGGCTGTAAACATGTTTATTTCTGCTGTGAAGTTGGACATTTGAACATGGGGACTTATGGAGACTGACTCACTTCTGGAGCCAGCCTCAAGTGGACGTTAGAGGAACTGCAGTAGTGAATAGTGAAGAAGCAGAAATCAAGAGAGTTATTAAGTTGCACAATGAACAATAAAAACGATCACACACAGTTCTGATCTCACGCTGTGTGTGTGTGTGTGTGGTTGTGACGATGAGTTTGCTTGCACACAAACACGGACAGTACATCGTATAAGTGGCTATTTGTGTTCACAGCTTGCCTAAGCAGGCAGATTCTGCCCCCTGAGTAAATATGGTGAGCCACTGATAACATTCATTTGTCTGCAACAAGGACACGTTCACACACCAAAACACACACACACACACACACACACACACACACACACAGGATGGGTATGTCTGTCATGGAATGATAACTTATTTTGTAACTCCACCGTGTACTGCTCACAGTATCATCACAGGCTGTTCTCAGGTTCTGTGTGATCGAGTTTTCACGTCAGTTTTAAAATCACCTTTCCTCCTCATCACCGTAGAAACTGTGCATGATTTCTGAGGTCGAAGGACTTTTCCTTTTTTTTTTTTTTACCCGCAGACTCAGTCACCAGGGCCAAAGGTGTACTGACCCGAGTCGTGCGTCTGGCCCAGCGGTACCTGCTGGCTCCGATGGGTCGACAGAGGGCCGAAGAGAAGCAAACACAGACGAAGCCCAGACAACGCAGTCCTGCACCCGCACGAGTGTTCAGGAGCCGGACGTCTTCACTAACACAAGCTCAGGTAAAGGTTCGTTAGTACAGAGACAGGATCCGGCGCCGCAGTAAAAACACAGTTCAGCTGTCCGTTTTGGACCGCAGAGAAGTTGATCCAGATCCAACTGTACCTTAAAGCTAAGCTAAGCTACGCAGCTGCTGTTTGTGGCTTTGAAGCAAACAGATGTGAAAGTGGCATCAATCTTCAGTCTTCTTCATTTCGTGACTCATCTTTTTGTCACGCCCCGCTGTGATTGGCACAGCTGCCTAATGATTAATCACCACTGCCTTCAAATTATATTCCACTTAACCCAACGCTCGAGCCCTTACCGGAGCAGAAATAGCAGCGGCGTGCAGGCGGTGATGTATTCATGCAGCAAAGCTCCGTGTGGCCTTCTCTGGAACGTCGGACTCTTCTGCCCGCCATCTGGAGAGTCTCTCAGACTCTCTCCTCTAAACCATATGGAGTTTTCTTTAGCCATTAAAGAAATCACGGTCCGCTGAGAGCCAGCAGTCTGAAAGCCTCGAACAAAGGACCGAGTGTCTGACGAGCAGTTTCAACAGCTTAATTCAGATGCCAAATCCTCCCGCTAAGACCAGGCTGGGCAGCAAGGCTCACTAACTTGGCATCTGATAGAAAACACAACAGGGCTTATCTCTCTGCCCGCTGTGTTGAGATTTCATAATATTTAGTAACAAGTTTTTTTTTCTGAACGTTTAATTTGAAATGTTTTTGTTTTCGCTGCCAGCACAGTCGGAGCCGCTTCAGACGGTCAGACATCGAGGTTTAACGGAGACGTGTTGGAGGGCGTCCACAGGGTCTGAGCCAGAGTGCAGCGCGGGGACAACGTCCACCTTAAAACATAAAAACAAGCTCCCTGTGCTCAGTTCAAATCAAGGACAGTATCAAAGCTGCGAGTAGGCCTCTCATTTGAATTTCCATTTCAAAGCTCTTTATTATGTGAGTTAGACAAAGTTCAAAATGAATCTGCAGACCAGCGTCTGTACGCTTCCTTAGAGTTCCCCCGAAACTCCACCGTCACGTCCACCAGGAGCGTTTCAGAAGCGTTTCTCCCTCCAGACTTTGTTTACTTGCTCAGATTTGGTTATTTATTTTCTTCTAAATATGCTTCTACACGTGGAAATATGCTGCATACTTCAGTGTTTCTCTTTTGTCTGTTTTTACGACCGTCAGTTTACATGAGGTGTTTTATTTTGAAAATCCAATGAATTATTATTTTCATGTTCAGTTTATGGTGTTCACCCAAAACTCAAACAAAAGGAGCCTCTTGTAGCACACACACACACACACACACACACACACACACACACACACACACACACACACCTCCATCAGTACCTCGTTGATGCTGGTTAACCACACAGACTGAGGAATGTTGGCACAGACAGACTCTAATGATGGTTTCTGGTCACATTTCTACTGTTGCTTCGCTCTCATTCGCTCACCTTCACCGTCGCCTCGTTTCCTCTCTCAGGTCAGGTCCAGGAGGCGGAGCCAGCAGAGAGGCGGAGCTCAGCGTCCGGCGGCGCAGGGGAGCGGCGGTGATGTCACCGTGACAGATCCATCCAGGTGAGGACAAACACGACATGCCTGCACTCACGCACGGCCGCTCCTTCCTCCTGTTTGTTTTTCACATCTGTGTCGAGACTGAGCGACCATCTGTGGACCTCTGTGTAAAATCTAGCGTGTCCATGCCAGCAGTCCATCTTCGTACACACATAAACATCTGTACGTATATTTTCTCTCTGTGGATCCATACACCACGTCAGGACCCGGTTCTCCTGTCAGTCTGCTGTTTTCCTCACCGTGAAATAAACCCGGCAAAGAGTTGTTGCTATTTTCCAAGCGGGAACCTTCGTGGCTGTGAAGTGAAGACAAAAAACTGCACTTGCACGTCCACTTGAGGCTGGCTCCAGAAGTGAGTCAGTCTCCCAATATTTGTAGTCGATGTGTACACACCTGTCAGCTGACAAACACAGGCTACATGTCTGTCTTAAATTCATAAATATCATTTTTATTAGATATTCTTTAGTGAAGAGCAGTGAGGTGTTAAGGTGACTTTATCCATATTTCTGCTGTCAGGTACCGCTGAGCGTTTAAAGTTCAGACACTGAGCACAGATATGTTGATAAATCACACACACACACACACCTGACCGGTCAACTATAACTCAGGTACTTGCAGCTCGGAGACAAACGAACCCTGCTGTGCTGCGTTTGTCTCGCTCAGGTAAAACAAAAAAAAACCATGAGATTGAATCTTTGATTCTCACGATCACGTGATCTTAATTTTCCCCCTGCAGTGATATTCACCGAGCTGCGTGATTCAAGAACACATCAGTGATTATTATTCAGTCCTGAGGCTTTCTGCTGATTATCAGCCGCGCGTCAGAGCCAGAGACGTTTTTATGGCTCGCTGTGCTCGAGCTCTCGTCCCTCGTCATTTCATCGGCCTGATTCAATTAACTTTTATTTCACGTTTGAGGGGAGAGGCTCGCAGCGTGTCACAGATTTTCTCACGCGTGCTTCAAAATGTGTGCAAACAAACGAGCTCGTGAGATTTTTAAGTTTGACGGCGCACAAACTGTCTGTCAAAGGCACGCTGTTACACACTGTACTCTGTGCGACTTCTGCTTCTTCTGTGCAGCTCGGCTCGTTTGTTTCATGGAAAGTTGCAGCGTTGCTTCACGTCACGTCTTCAGGTTTTAGTTTCTTTCTAATAAATCCAGCCGCTCCTTCAGCAGCACTCAGAATTTCACAATAGTTTCCTAATCCTCTCAATGAAACGTCGTTTTTTTTTCCCCTGACAGACACGCCGCTCAAAACAAAAGGCACAAGAGTGTGTGTGCATTCGTGTGTGTGTGCATGCTCGTGTTTCGAGCATGCTTGTCATTCCTGGCAGATTTAGTCTTTGTGTTTAGTGGTTTTAGGTTGTTTTAACCAGGCTGCAGGTCACCAGAGGTCAGCAGGGGTCACCCAGAGGATTATTGTAATCCGGTGGCAAATTGTGTTGAAAACACGAGTCATCGTAACAAGAATCAAACCAAACATGACGCTCAGCGAGACGAGCTGAGCGAGAAGAAGAAAGTTTAACCACGATGGAAAACCTCTGTATGTCAAGGTAGTCTTTATTATCACTGAGGGGGAAATTAACAATAAATACATGGCACATTATAAATGTATGTGCAGCTCACACAGAGACGACGGCAGCAGGAGCAACAGAGTTTTTATGTTCGTTAGTCCAACATCGAGAGGACAGATTCAATAAAACCTTCACATGTAAGTCCTGTTGACATTAAACTCGTGTAAAGTCAGAATAAATTTGTATCAGACCAAAAAAGAAAATGTTATTAATCATCCAGCCAAATTTGAATGATTAAAAATATCAAGTTTATGAAATCAGGTGTGAAAATCTACCACAGCAGCTGTCAGGCTCTTTGACATCAGCATGACTTCATGACTTTTCTTTGTCCGTTAGAGAGGACGGGTCCGTTCACATCAGTGCTGCTGCAGCGTCACGTGTCGCTCGTGACATTAATCGTGTTAAACGCTTTGCAGAAATATTAATAAGACTTCTACATAAATGTGATTTAGGGTGTCTGAAAGCGGCTCGATAATTTCTGGTCATCAGGTCAGCGAGATTGACTCTGAGCCATTTCATTAACCCCCCGACGTGAGAATGGAAACGTTTAGAGAGACAGAAGAGTGAGGAGAACGGCCAGCAGACCACACTCACTGCAGAATCCTGCATAATTTACGTCTGATCCACTTTTCATTTGTTCCTTTTCTAGGTTTTGATGTCAACAGTCGCAGTCGTGGAAAAATCCATTTTGACCGTTTTGTTTAAAGGTTCGTCTGAAAAATGTTCAGCCTGAACTGAGACAATGAGCACCGCTCTGTTCTCCCAGGAGCAAACAAACAGGCACAGTCGGTATCAGCGTTTGGCACCAAGATAATTTATTGCACATGACGCAGGCAAAAATAAATAAGCTAACCGCAGGAATACAGCGTAGCTCCTGAGTCATTTGTCTTTGTGTGTTGGGAGAATGCTGCCTGGACTTTTAAACATTTAATACTTTGTCTTTTCTGACATTACTAGAATTACACTGAGCTCTGAGACTAAAGTCAGCTGAGTTAAACTCACCTAGATGTCATGTCTAGATGTAAATGAAGCATGCCTCTCTTTGCCTGATAAGTTGGAGCTCACACCGCTGCCACTTGAAACATCAAAGAGGAGAGTCACCCCGACGACTCGGATCATATCAGACTTTGCTAAGTGGATCCTGCTCCGGAGGGGTCAAAGTTCAGGGGTGGGGTGCCCTGACTTAGCCTCAAGGGTCACCCTGCTTGAATACCACGGTCACTTGACATTATACCATGACCATGTGACATATCTCTTGCTGTACTGCATTGTCTAAGCATCTTGGCTGTCTCTGCGTCTTTGTCTCCGAGGAATCCCATTAGAACTGCTGTCAGACATGTCGAATTTGTTAAGAAACCGGTAGACAAAACACGAAGCGAGCTATAGGAGGAGCACATTCGAACAATAGTAGGAATGCTCCGCGCTGGCCTCTGTCAGAATTCCCCCCGTGCTCTCATGCCTGCCTCGGCAAGTTCATATGCATCCTTCACGCTTTGATAGCTTGACAGTTGATAGCTTGTGTCTTTGATAGCTCGCGTCTTCAGGACCCCAAAATCTGCCTTTGGGATGTTCTTGATGGCACATGGCATATATGAAATCCCCGGATCAGCATCATTTCAGCAGAAGGTGCGGTGCATCGCTCTTTCATGTTTTAATCCCAGATATTACGTTACAAACGTACCCATTATATTACACATTACATTCATTCGCCTTCCCAAACGTCTCTGGACCAGTCCACTATCGCAGCCTTTTACAGTTTTGACCCTTTGAAAGTAGTTTTGTCTTCAGCCGTGATCAGCTGGAGGTCTTCAAGAGGTTTGTGAAGGTAGAGAGGGACGCCCCTGATCTGGTAGGAACTGGTAGGACGTTCCACCAACGGGGAACAACAGATGAGAAAAGTTTAGATTGTCCTGAGCGGGACGTTGTTGAAAAGCGGGCGAGCCGCCACGTTCTGGATCATCTGAAAGGGTTTCACTGTGCAGGCTGGAGGCCCATCAGGAGGACGTTAGAGACGAACAGAGTCTGTATCAGGAGCTGTTGAGCATGTCGAGTCAGGTAAAGCCTGAGGCGACGTGATCAGAGGAAGTTAACTGGTCATCGATCATGACTCCTAAGTTTCTCCTAACCCTGGTTGGGGCGAGAGGGGTCGTCAGGTGGAAATGACAGATAGAGTTGAGTGTCATCTGCATAGCAGTGATACATGAAGCCATGTGAGCGGATGATCGGACCCAGAGAGGTCGTGTAAATAGCGAAGGGGTCCCAGCACGGAGCCCTGGGGCACCCCTGCCAGGATACAATAGAACAATAATGAACAACCATTATGAAAGTCATCTGAACCGGCTATAACTCTGATGATAACTTCTGTTTCCAGATCAGAACAAACCTTCAAGAGGTCGAGTACAGGACCTGTCGGCAAGGCGACCCATCGTCGCAGCAACCACAGCCTCGTCCAGCCTGTGAGAGTCAAGTCCCTCCGTCACTTCCAAAATAACAAGAACCCGCAGAGCCACACGCCTCCCTCCTCTACCTCTGTCCTTCCCCCATCACTCCGGTCTTCCTCCCTTCCTCCATCTTCCTCCATCCAGTCTTCGAATCCTCCAACGTCCGGCGCTGCTCAAAGCGGAGATCGGCAAAAGCAGGAAGACACCGCCCGGACAGCCTTCATCAGGTAAGACCTGTTCAATAATTCTGCTCGATGAGCGCTGCACCACCTTCAACCGGTCTGTCCACTTCAAGATTAAAGAACACCAGGTGATGACATGATTGACGTCCCAGATTTTCAGACTAGAGCAGGCGGTTCAGTGTTGACAGTGTCTGATGTTTGTCTACACCCACACAGCCCAAGGGAAGAAAATGAACGAATTAATTCAAACACTAATTTGATATTTTCATTTAAATTTGCTCCCGCTAGGATTGAATTATTTATCCTACATTATATTTAAAGTGATTTTGACTTCACGCATCACTCAGCCTCGAATAAATTTGCCGCATGCATTCATTGATCTGATGAAGTGAAGGTCCGCCTTCAAAAAGTGAAGATGTTGGCAAAGTACGTCAAGCAGCCCGTGTGTCAGTGACTTTAAGTTGACCTCCTCTGTGTGTGTTTGCTTTAACACCGACTGACAGCTTAGCCAGATTTAGAACCAACTGTGTTGTTGTCAGCTTGATGAATGGAGAGATTCGAGCTGAGTAATCTCAACACTGAGAGTTGACTTGTGGAAGGAAGTGTGTGATTACTATGTGAAGAGAAGCACACACGTCTGTGGCTGTTTATTCCCACAGCACAGGAGAGTATTCCTAAAGATGTGGGAGGATGTAATGGCATCAGAACTAACTTGTAGCAATCATTGACACCGTATACAAAATGCAGCTGCTGAAGCGTCCACGCTCTTAATCCTGCATAACTTTAAGCCTTAATATAATGTGAACAGGTGAGTTGTATATAAATTCACCCTCAGTACAGTTGTCATGAACGGGGAAATTAGCTATAGAGACCAAAACTGTTTTTTGTACCAGGCTGTAAACATGTTTATTTCTGCTGTGAAGTTGGACATTTGAACATGGGGACTTATGGAGACTGACTCACTTCTGCAGCCAGCCTCAAGTGGACGTTTGAGGAACTGCAGTTTTTGGCTTCACTTCCTTAGCCACGGTGGTTGCCGCCTGAAACAAACTCGGCAAATAAGCCGTTTTATTGGCAGAGGACGGATGTAGCACAAAGCTGTGGTCCGACTCAAAGTACGTGTGGTGAGCAGAGCAAACCACATCACGCAGCGCATCGAGTTTCACACTATCAAACGAGCAGCTTGTAAGCCGTGTTAATCCGGTTTGAGGCTCTGCTTGTAGGAAGTGTGCTGACTTTACAGACAGCGATACTCCACATCAAAGACCCTCAACGATCAATCCACAAGCCGCCACGGCAACTCCTCTCAGCTTTTGTTCAACTGAAGATGAAGTAACCTGATCAGAACCGTTACTCATTTAGTTTGTTTGACGTCTCAGAAGACACTGCTGCAACAGGACATCTTCAGGCAACACAAAACCAAAAGAATATGAATATTATTGAACGTTTACATGCTGTAGTTTATTTATTTTAACAGGGGGGGTTTGAAACATCAACTAGAACAGCCACGATTAGCTCTTTTCTTATCCAAAAATCTGTCGTGCACCACTGCAGGACTTCGATGTCTGGACATAAGGTGTGGATCAAACTCCTACGATATTTTACTGGCTCAGATTTTTGGTATTTTTGGTTGCCACACAAGCATTCAGCTTTCATCTCATTATCTTCTGTTTTCTTTGTGAGTCACTGAAGCTCATCACTAACAGAGACGTAACATTCACTGTCACTCGCTCTTTATTTTTCCGTCCTGTGCCCTGATCTCACTTCCTGCATGACTGAAGCCACAAAGTGGAAAAGTCATCTCAGGCCGGGCGTGTCGGGGCCTCCGGCAGGCAGACACTGTCCATCACCGAGGCAGCTTAGCTCATCTTCCTGTGCATGTCACATGTATTTCCTTGTTTCCCACACACATAGTATTATTATTAATACTATTACCATATGCACACATGTTGGAGAAAGTCGTGAGCGGTGCAGATGTGCGTACCTCCAAGCAGATTCTTCAGAGGACGTGTTGTACAGAAGGTGTGTAACCTACTAAACAGGAAACTGCAGGTCTATTTTGGTGCTGTGTGTTCCCGCCCTGCCCTGCTGTAAAATGTGATGGAAAACACACAACAGGACGGGCTCATAAACCCATCGAACACACCATAAACACATCAGTGCCGTCTATTTACCGCCCGCGTTCACACCGAGGCACGTCACGAGCCAATGATAATCACCCACTGTGGTTCTGTGTGTGTGTGCGTGTGTGCGTGTGTGTGTGTGGGTGGAGCGGTGTGGGCAACAGTTAGTTATGTTTTTGTTTTTGTGGTTAAAATATGACATCGACAGTCACAATATTATGACTAGACAACAAATATGAAAAATGATTTGTCTTGTTTCATCAACATTAATGTGATGACACGTTAATATGTTGTGTAATTTCCATCTGAACAAATAAACACAGTGATGTGCTGCCGCCTGAGAGAACTGAGAATTTATCTTTAATGATTTATATATATATGAATTATATGATTTTTATATATATGTTTTGACGGGCTTTAATTCTTTTGGCCCTTGTCCCTCACAAGAATTAAAAATGTTTTTAAAATATATTTTTAGAAAAACGCCGGCCCTTTAACCAAGGACACGCTCTGACGCCGAGCTGGTCTGCTGCTGTTGACCTTGTTTGGTTGGACAGTAAACTGCCAACTGTAGCTGGAGCCCGTGTTGTGCCAGAACAGGAGCTGGACAAGGGCTAGTTTTTGATCCAATGCAATATAATTAAAACAAATACTCGTGTACAGCTGCCCATATTTACAACAGCAGTCAAAGTGCAAAAATACAGATTTCTATGTTAACAGCGTCGTGGCAGGTCGGCAGGCTGGAAAACATTTTTATTGTGAGAATCAGAGCTGAGCTTGTTATCAGGAACTATGTCATTTCATCTTGACTGACAGTTCCTGATAACAAGCTCAACCAGTATTCCAACAGTCACAGACACACGCACACTTCCTGCATCTGAACACACATTTTTACTGTCATTACATACAAATATACTGCATGCTGCGTTCCAGGTCGCATGTATGTTCTGTGTTGTGTCATTTTTGCTATACTGTCAGTTGTAATGAAACTTTTTCCTTTTGCAAGACGCACACAGAGAAAACGAAACACACACACACACGCGTGCGTTTTGGCATCCTCTCACAGAAAAAGGGGTGTGTAGGACTCCTTAATTAAATGTAATTAATCAATTAATCTATGACTTTCCAAAGAATTTCTTTTTAATCTTTCTTATTACCTGACAATACCCATGATATGATAGCTTGTATGTTTGGGAATCATCCAAGGAGTGTTTGTTTTACATCGGTGACTTTTTGTGTTGCATCACCTGGACGAGGCTGCAAGGTTAAATAGATGTTTCCTGAAGTAAACTGCTGCCCACTGTAGCTGCTGTTAACTCATGTTAGCTCAGTTTGTTAGCCAGGATGTCCAGACTGTGCTCAGAGTGAAAGGGCAGTTAGTGTTTGTACCACAGGGGGGAGGAGGAGGAGGAGGATAGGCCCGGGGCGCGTAGTCAGTGTCGTGCCAGAACAGGAGCTGGGCAAGTAGGCAATGTAATACAGGCTCTGCAGCCTCTGTGGACATAATGTCAGAGGAGAAGAGAGTGAAGAGGACGCTGACGGAGGAAGCTAAGAAGAGGAAAGGAGAGAGTGAGCGAGCAAGAAGCCGCCGGACAAGAGTAAATCTGGGACTGACTTTTAGTGGTTGGTGAGAGCTTGGTGAAATAAAAGGCTGAAAGACAGACGCCGAGCTGGGCTGACTGCTGTTGGACTAGTCAGTAATATTAGCTGCTGCTGTACAGCTTTTCCCATGTTAGCAGCAGCAGCAGAACACATGTGACCCCTGCAGCCTGCCAGAAGTGTATCTGCTTGATGTAACAACTCATGCTGCGTGACTTTGGGCGGGTCTCAGCGTGTTACCATTCGGGACGCATGTGTGAGACAGCGAAAGAGACAAAAAACACGATTCCCGTCTGCGCGTACTGCAAGAGCGAGCGTGTGTTTAGGTGTGTGTGTGTTGGCTGCAGCTTGTCACTTGATCCTCTGGTGTTGTTGGCTGTATGTTCAGCAGTGTGGGAGCCGCTCTCCCCTCCTGTACTCACCTCTCATCTCTCCCCGGGGAAACGTCTGTGTACACATGTTTTACGTACTTATGCACACTTAAACATCCGTGATGTACGAGTCCATGCTAACATCAGAGACAAACAACACGTAAACATGTGTTTATTTTATGCCCTGGTGTGATCTTAGCGTGTGTGTGTGTGTGTGTGCTGATGTGGCTTTGAGTTGTGCATGCTTCAGATAAATCCAGGTTATGGCCACATGTGTGAAAAATTCAAAATCAACCAGGTGAACTGAAGCTCATGCATGGATGTACTGCAAACACACACACACACACACACACACACACCACCTCTGCCATTGTTATGGGAATTGTTAAGATGCAGGTGTAGTGGTGTTATGTAACCAGGTAGTGAGGATACAGGACGGATCAGTGATCAAACACACACACACACACACACACACACAGCTCATCCTATTTAAAGGAACAAAGGGACAGTGGAGGCCTCACTGCAGTGTTTGGTGCTCAGACCAGCCAGGTGACACCTTCATTCCCCTGACGACCACAAACAAATCAAACGTGACTTCAATTACTGTTTACTGCACACTCATTTAACCGTTATATAATCTCTGTACGTCTCTTTCACACTGCTCCAAATAATGCAGCTACACAAATACGGATGAATAAATAAAACAAAATGCAGTACACTCAGTACAGTGAAGACCAGAGCTGCTCCTGCCCTCATACAGACATCTGTTACCTCCTCCTGGCTCTGCCACCCGTACGCTCAGGACAATCCAGACTTTTCTCGTCTGTTGTTCCCCGTTGGTGGAACGTCCTACCAGTTCCTACCAGATCAGGGGCGTCCCTCTCTACCTTCACAGACCTCCTGAAGACCTCCAGCTCTTCAGAGAGGACCTCCTCTACAACACTACCAACACCTGGACATGACACATCTGTCCCCCTCTACAGCTGTCACAGTACAGTGCTGCACTAACATGATTAATATAAGTCGCTGTCCATTGAGGCCTCATCAGAAGTTCTGGAATGCCGAGCAGTACACGGAACTCCGGAACTATTTTCATAGCATGCATTTATATTTATAATTGTTTTAATGAAGTAACAGTGTAATTGTTTCCAACCTCAGTTTAATTAGACGCTGATATTTGTTCCACCCTGTTCTTTAAACATGTTGCGTAATCTGACTCGTGATGAACTTTCTAAAAACTTGCTTACGTCTGGTCTCAACTTGCTCGTGCGCGGTGATCATGTCGCTCTCAGCTGCCAACGAGTGTCACCGATAATGAAGATAACGACCGTCTGCATCATCTCTGCACTGTTTTGTCAGATTCCATCTGATTTCTGCAGATACGCGCCTGTGTGTGCTCCGGACACTTTACACCGCTCCCATCTTAATCATTCATGACATCACTCCAGATTTCCCAGCAATGCCCGGCTGTTGTTTGGTCTGTGTGTTTTGTGTGTGTGTGTGTGTGTGAGCTTACCCATGTGAATGATAACATTCTTCAGGTCACACACAAGTGGAAAAAAAAAAGTGAGTCTCACGCTGATATCCCACACCGGGGTGTTTGTTTGATCAAAGCCTGAGCCTCGAGCCTCAAAGAACACACACATTCTACCTCTTTAAAGAAAGTGTCAACGCTAAGCCCCAAAGGTCTGACACAAAGATACAAACGCAGCGAGGAATTAACAGTTTAAACTTCTGAATTCATTCACCTTTTAGTTTCTGCACAAAAATACTAAAGTTAAATCTGAATTTACATTAAACCTGCGCAAAGAAATGAAACCTGCTGAAACAAATAGAAAACTATATAAAAGTAAAAACATAAATAAATAAAATGTTTCTAGAAATAAGAAATAGAACTACAAACAAATCAAACTTTATTTGTAAAGAACTTTTCATACAAAACAACCCATTACAAACAGCTCGTCATCTCACAGTGAGGAAACACCGGACGCAGGTTAAAAACACATTAAACTAAACTAAAATGGAACAAAATAAAAATAAGAAATAAAACTTATTAAAAATGCAGAATGGTAAAATAGTAAAACTCAAGTGTAAAAATATCTGAAATATGAAAGTAAAGCATAATAAAATATAATAATATATACAGATAGCTAATAATAAAGTTAAATTAGGCTGCAGACACTGAATGAAGTCACAATCACCTGTGCAGGTAGGGGGCGTGGCCTCAGTAGCCCTGCAGTAAGCAGTGTACTATGTGCATGTCATTGAGGAATAGCAGATATTCAAGTTTACCTGCATGAAGTCTGGTTGTTTTAGTCAAGATGATGCTGAAATATATTTTCACCAACTATATTTAAGTTCCCTGTTAAAGGGCCGACCTTCAATTTTGGAAATTCCCGGTTTATTTCCGTTAATTCCCATAAATCCCGTTAATTCCCATGGAAAGCTTCCAAGTTTGTTGGGGGTTGCAACCCTACATCAACTACAGTTTGTAGTCTGGATGTCCATTTATTAGCACTGAGGTAGCCTCTTGTTGCAGTGTGTTACGTCTTCAGCTCAGTATAGTTTAAACCTGACTTCCTACTTTAATCCAGGCATCAGGGAAACCCTCATTATCCTCATCACATAATTATAGTAACCCTTGTACATGCATCAACACCGTTCCAAGGTTAAGTCTGACACAGGAACAGGGTCAGCCTGCAGGCAGAGGTACAGCACAGGTGAATGTCAGCTCTGGCCCACGCCTTGCTGTTTATCTAGAAAGGTGAACAAAAGCCAACAGGTATAAATGTAGAAGTGAGTGAACTATGAATGGACCACGCCTCGCTGTTTTTCTAAGAGCTGAATGGAAAGCACCCCCACCACCACCACCACCACCACCACCACCACCACCACCACCCGAGTGCCTGCAGTGAAGGGAAGTGATGAATTGAATGGATTTAAAATAAATTGTTCCACATGGTGCGCTCATTGTTTCTCTTCCACTGTAACAAAGAGAACTGTAGAACTGAAAAATAGAAGAGAGATAGATGTTGAGATTTCTCTAAGACGTGTTGCTTATCTACAATCTTAATAAAAGGGTTGGTTTCAATGCTCGTCATGGCCGTGAATGGAAAAGGTCAGAGTTAATGACTGTCAGAGAAAAGGTCTGCAAGGTTAAAAGTATAACGGGAATAATGCCAGGATAAAATAACAATACAGTTTATAATTCCCTGATGCAAAGAGAAAGATTCAAGGATGTTTTTGTCATACTCATATTTCTCAGTATGTGCAGTGAATTACAAAGATGTCATACTCCAGAGAGTTTTCTGAAAGGTCACGGTGCAGGAAAAATAATTCAAATAGAATCTGCTTACACGTCTCCGTGCGTCGGACGCCGTGTGTTCTTCACTTTAACTGTCAAAGCCTCAATGGCCAAACTCTTTCAGGTCTTTTAGGAGTTTTCTTGTGATTTTTTTGAACCTTTGATTCTGGCTCAGAAATGACTGTACAGCAATGTTATAGTAGTACAGGTCTCAGTCTCGAAATCAACTGCATTTTTACTTGGTCTAGTCTCGGACTCTGGATTTTATTTCAAGACCGGCCAAGACCACAGCTGTAGGAGTGTCACCATTGTTTCCCATTAATCTCAGAAACTCCGCAAAGTTTGTTCTACAGTCTGTAGTTATCGGGCAAACACGTGTGGCACAGTCCAACATTCGCCAACAATTGGGGAATGTTACATGTTAGCTACCTAAATAGGCCATATACTGTCTGGTCTTGGTCTTGGTCTTGGTCTTGACACGGTCTCGGTTTAGGTGGTCTTGACTACAGCACTGCTCACTGCCGTACGTTCCCCGTGGGGATGATTTCATCGGCAAGTGTTGGTTTGAAGCTTGTCATTACTTTCTGCAGACTCACTAACGTGAGTCAGAGTTTGGTTGGAACAAATCTCAGCTGACATCACTCGACAGGCCTGCCGCGTAGCCTCTCAGAGGTAATCCAGTTCCTCACCTCTTTGATCACCATATTACCCAAACCAGTCTTCATGTTCTGGTATGAGGAAGATGGCGGGAGAGATTTAGCCTTTTGACCCTCCTCACAGTCACAGCGGTCTCACCTCTTTGTAAGGACACAAAGTGTTGATAAGTTCAGGTGGACTTTTTAAAGTTTGACTGGTCAAAAACCCTCAATCACAGCAAATTCTTGAAATACTTTGGGTTGATGACTTGATGAAGTTGATTGTTGAGACTCATTCACGCCACCTCTTGTGACATGTTTCCTATAATTGAAGCATTACATGCAGAAAGCATAAGAAAATAAAGTTTGGATGTCAGCTCTGTTTTTCAAGAAAGGTACATTCAATTGTCCAAACTGGGATGGAAGTGTAGGAAGAGAACGGTAGAAAGGTATCAACAAATGAGTCTAGGTCCAGTGTCACAGAGCAGCAAAGAGAAATTCTTCTACATCTTTGTTTTACTCTGTAGAATAACAGAAATTTGTCGAGTTTATGAAGAGAGGGAAACAGGAAAAGACAGATGAATGCCCCCATCGTCTTGTGTTTATATAAGTCTGCCCTGTGACTCCAGGTGTGGCAGAAGTAGTGAAGGTAAAAGTAAAAACCTCCTTGTGATGTCTGTATCCTGTTACAAACATGACCAATAAGGTTTCCTCTGTGGCCTTGAGGTGTGACACTGGAGATGTGCTAAAACTACCATCATAGAGATCCTGTTAAAGGAGGAAGCAGGTCCAGATATCCACTAACTCTGCCTACCCTGATCTACATTTCCACTTGTTTTAAATGAACTGTCAAGCCTAAAGTCTTTAGTAACTTCCCAACACTTCCTATAGCCCGCATCTAAGATCCTATCTGATATCTGCTGAGTCTTAATGCGAACACCTGCTGGGGACAGGATGAGGGAGTTGGGCTGTAAAGGTCGGTGGTGAATGACTCGTCTATTGTCTCCGTCGGTGAAAGCCAGAGTTCGTCACTGAGTTGTTAAATTAACGTACACGGGTTAAATTAAAAAGAACACAGGCCAGGTAGGAAACAGAACAAAAAGAAACTGAGCCTGAGTTTGTTTCAAAGAAAAGCCAGATACACGTCAAACCAACCAGACGTCCTTCACCTGGTGGTTTACCTGTCCAGCCTCCTTCCTCCTCTCACAGAGGATGTTCAGGCTCAGCCCTCACCTCGGGTCATTTGTTGGGACACTTCTGTGACAGTTGCTGAGATAAAGTTAGTTTCCAGCTCCATCTTCTGATTTTATGTAACCGTGGTACATTCACATGTATAGACTCTACCAAAGTCAAGTATTAGCCCTAGTCCAGGCTTAAAACAGTCTCAACAACTACTAAATCATGTACTAGATTAAAAATTCTCACTGAATTTCACACCCAGACGATGTTTCCTCATGACTTAACCCTTCATCTGTCGCCGCCATGAAGGTTACTCTGAGGTTTTAGAGTGAACTGTTGGATAGTTTGTCGTAAGATTTAGTTCATGTTCAAGATTCATTGTGATAACTTTGGTCATACTCTTTTCTTTAAGCACCATCAAGTCCAACATGGCACCTGTTACTTGGAATAAAAGTGTGAAACACAGCTACTCAAAGAGAAACCCACCAATGAATCCGGTATAGTCTTGGTCAGGCTTCAGTTGATCGTACCACTCCACAGTTGCACATTGTTCCTTGGAGGTGAATTGGCCACCGGTGTCCGGTGTCACTGATGCATCTCTGTGCTAAGAACCTGGTTAAGGTGGAAAGAGCTGAGTAACTGAGCCCAGCTGGTGTGACTTGCTGTGTCACTGCAAAGGAAATGGTTTTTACCGGTGCAGCACATCTCGGTGCGTCTCTCTCCAGTTTCCTTCTCTCCTTCCTCACAGTGTAATTGAATTTAAATTATTCATGCCGTACGTCTGCCGGAGCAGAGAGGTCATAATTACTGTCTTTGTTTAGGATTGTCTGCACCCACGCCTGTCGCATTTATACCTATAAGTGTGTATGCATGCATGTATGTAATGTATATGTGTGTGTGTGCAAACAGCCTCTAAGAAACAGAAGCAACCTGAGCTCACTTCAGAGCTGAGCTGTTCCCAGAGCTGCACCAGGTCCACAGTAGACTTTACTTTGTAAACTGTAGCGTGGTCCCAACCTGACACCCAGTCTAAATGTTTCAGCAGCTCCTCATCACTGGAAGCCGTTATTAACTCAGCCATTTTGTGTGTGACAGCACGGCAAACCATAACGAGCTGTACCTCGCTGACAAATGTGAGGCCGGTGTCGGTCGTGCGACTCGATGCGTCAGGCCTCGGCATGTCAGGAGAGCTCACCGCGCTCGCTGTAGTTTGACTTCCTCTGATAAGACGCGAATGATATCACCTTCATTGTTTTCTCGAGGTCTCAGCTTTGGGGGATGTTTTTAACAGATGCACAGCAGATATGATCAATCAGTGGACGATATCTTCAGGCTGACTCTGTGTGGGAGTGCCTCTCTTTATCTGTTGCCTGCTGTGTACGCAGATGTGCAGTCGAAAGAAGAAGCCGACATGGAAGTGTAATTCTTGGAGCGTCCACTTGAGGCTGGCTCAGTCTCCATAAGTCCCCATGTTAAAATGTCCTTCTGCTTCGAGCTGTTAGTCACTGAAACTACTTCTTGTTGGACAACAGTCAGGTGCGTTGACTTCGTTGGGTCCAGACATCCAGTGGAGACGTGGCACAAAAGCACATGGGTAGGATGGAACTTTCTTGTTCCCCATCCTCTTCTGTTCGCTATGCTACGCTAAGCTAACTGTGGCGGTGTCAGTCTTCTTTATGTCAGATTACGACCCGTGTTGTTTTACAGTTAAGTGCTCTCTTTCTGCATTAGCTCGGGGTAACGTGAGCATGGTGGATGTGATAGCATCCATAGACCGAGGAGGAAACTGCACCGACATCACACCAGTATGTGAACGTGTGTGTGTGTGTGTGTGTGTGTGTGTGTGTGTGTGTGTGTGTGTGTGTGTTTCATTCCTCATGCATGCTCTAGTGAGTGTGTGTGAGAGCATTTCTTTTACTCTTGTTTCGTTGTCTTGTGCGTGGGTGGTACTGCTCCGTGTTGGTTTTTAGTTGGAGCCGTATGTTGTCACCATTCTGGCTCCTCAGAGGATATCCATTATAAAAGGTTCACCTCACTCTCCTGGTGGACTTTCTTTGGACGACTGGGTGAAAACAGGATCATCGGAGGTCATTTTAATTCTTCGGACTGAATAGCGTGGGGCCCAGCTCGCCGGCTTGTGCTGCTTAGCGGTGATGGTTTGTATAGCGTGGGGGCCGGTGTCAAGGAGCACCATCACCATAGCATCACTTCTTACAATTGAATTGCCTCCATAGAGCAGACTGAAGGCTGGTCACAGCTGAATGGATGTTTACCATCAAGTTGGGTCTGTCTCCAGCCACATGCAGCTAAAGCCACCATAGCTAACCTGCTCAGGCTAATCGCCCGCACACTCACGCCGACTCGACTCGACACCATCTCTCTCTTTCAGGCACATGTGCTCACACACCCTCAGACCTCTCTCCGTCAGACGTTTTAATCCGACGGGACAGAAGTGTTGAAGTTGGTGTTTGTGTCGTGGAGTCGAGCCACACTGGGCTATAGGTGGTCGATGGAGCAGAGTAAAGCGGCTCTGACGGTAAAGATGAGGTCACTCTGAGTTCAAACGCTGCTGTAATGTTAGGGACAGTTTGTGGACACACACACACACACACACACACACACACACTTAAACACACGATTAAAACTTTACTTAATTATCGTGGACGTCTAGTGAAAATTTGCAAAAATTTAAAGTCTCTTATAAGTTGAAACTGAAAGACTTAAGAAGACTGAAACAAACTTCATCATCAGTTTTCACCCAAACACTCGTGTGCTTTGCTGTTCACTGTAAAAAAACAACAACTTGTTTTTACGGTAAAAAATAAGGTCATCTCTGGTTACCAGAATTTTACCTAATAAATACAGTAAAACCTTTTCTAATATTACGGTAAGGTTGATGTTTTATTCCACTAACTGACACACGATGACAGTAAAAGACCGTAAAATAATCTGTGTAATTAAATGTTTTACTGTATACAGGAAAACGCAGTCATAGTTCATGGCATATTTTACAGTCTTTTACCGTCATTGTTTGTCAGTTTGTCAGTTAGTCCAACAAAACGCCAACCTTGAATGTGAAATCAACAGTATTATTATTTATTAAATTCTGTCAACCAGAGCTGACAGCTTTTTACCGTTAAAAACAAGTCGTTTTTTGTTTTTTTTTTTAACTGTAGGAAAACGGCAAAGCGGAGTCACGTATGAGCGTTCTTAAAGACGACACATGAACGCAACGTTTGGGCGAAAACAGATGATGAAGTTCGTTCTACTGTTTTTACGTCCTGAAGGAATTTTTGCAGATTTTTGCCCAACATGAGACAAATCCTTGATTATTACCTAAAGATTGTGTGTGTGTGTGTGTGTGTGTGTGTGTGTGTGTGTGTGTGTGTGTGTGTGTGTGTGTGTGTGTGTCCACAAACTTTTACAGTGATGAAACTTCAGGGTGTGTTCACAGATGTTTGTGGTTCGTTGCGAATATTTCACTACGTTGGTCGGTTTTTTGGCGGATTTGGCAAAATGTCATCGGAGCTCCTGAGAATGAAAATCTTGGTCCGGTTTCAGAGGAACTGTGTGGTTAGAGATGAGGAAATCATCTGAAACAAATACAGGAAACCACAACCAATAACTCATCGAACCCCAGCGGTATGAACTGACATGAACACCAGAAAAGGGGAAATTACAGGAATGACCCAGTTCATGCAGTCAAGTCGAGTGTAGCAATCAGATCGTATCAGTTTTTGTTGTTGCTGCACTGATTCATCTGGAGCCTCGAGGCATCGACAACCACTTTTAAATGGAACCAACTCCAAAATATGTTGCAGAGGGGGAAGGTTGTTGGTAGTGTTGTTGAGGAGGTCCTCTCTGAAGAGCTGGAGGTCTTCAGGAGGTTTGTGAAGGTAGAGAGGGACGTTCCACCAACGGGAGAAAAGTTTGGTACTCACTGAATCAGAAGTTGGATTGTTTTCGTCCAGCTGCTGATTCTGAGGTCAAACATGAAGCGACTAACCACGAGTTCCTGTGTTTCTTCTCTGAGGCTGCTCATGTCCGTCTGTCTGTCTTTCTTTGTCTCTCAGGGAATTGTCTTCCAGACATCAGACCAGCGTCCCGTTCAGGAACAGCAGAGAGTCGAAGCTGATCTGACACCGAAGAAGTAAAAAGGAGGATCAGGACGAAGAGTGAAGTGACGAGCGCACTAAATGTTTACATGAACAGTTTTTATAGATGTGCAGATATCTGCACGGGCATGAATCCAGACCAGATTTTTAAGCTTAGTGAACACAGAGTATCTCTGTGCTGCTTATGTTTTTAATATACTGTATGACTGCGTGCATGCACACGCATGTATTTTGATACTACTTAGCGCTGCACTGCTGTTTGTTTTTCTAGTTGAGCCATAAAAGCTTAACCATGTTTTTATTGTCTGACACAGTTGGCACTAATAAAACTGATATTCTTAACGGTGAATTGTTATTTGTTTAGGGTGTGTGTGTGTGTGTGTGTGTGTGTGTGTGTGTGTTCGTTCCGGTATAATGACTTTTTCACCGAGCTTCCAAAACCACACTCGTATCGTGTAATTATCTGGAGCTGATGTTGGAACTTCTCATGTCGAATCAGCCTCTCAGTTCTCACAGTCAGTTTATTAAATTTTAACTGACCCCAAATGTTTTATGTCAGAGCGGTTCTGATCTCAGATAAGAAAAAAATCAGTGGTGTCTTGTTCAGATGTTTAAATATTGACCGGCGTCTCTGGGAAGTCTCTGACAGAAGACGTTAAATCACTGCAGAACATTGTGGAGGAGCTGGTGAGGCTCAGGGCGGAGAGTTCAGCGTACAGTGTGTGACGATGGTTCAAGTCCCATCTATGACAGTCGACCTTAAAAAAGTAACTGAAGTTCAAATTAATGATTAATGGAAGCCAAAAAAAAGTTTTTACGGTAAAAAACTGTCAGCTGTGGTTGTCAGAATTTTACCGTAATAACACGGTGTAACCTTTTCTAATATTACGGTGAAAGGATGTTGTTACTGTTGATTTCACGTTAAAGGTTGGTGTTTAAAATTTAAAATGTCTGTAGGTTTCACAGTGATAAACTGTCAAACAATGACAGTAAAAGACCGTCAAAATATGCCATTAAATATTACGGTGTTTTGCTGCAAAATTAACAGTTTCTAATATAAATTACAACTTTATTCTGTTTAAATTACCTTTTAAAATTGTGTATAAATAAAGGTTTGTTAGTTTGACTGTTTTACTGAGTCATACTTGATGGCATGTTTTACGTTTTTTCTGTGATCAAGATCGTGGAATAAGATCAAACCTCCAGAACCTCAACCACATTTTACTGACAAGATTTAACCGGCTGAATGTAACCTGAGCTTAGAGCAGAAGGTCGACACCACTCTCATGTCCGTAGGCGAAATATGAAGCTAATCATGAAGACTGTGTGCGGTCATCCTGGCTCTGTCCAAAAGTGACAAAAATCTGCCGACCGGCACCGTTAAAGCTCGCTAATTTAACATATAACACATTTGTTATATTGTACAAATGACACTTTGTGGTATCGCGGTGGGTTATCGTCACGCGGCGTCCAGCAGAGTCACGAGTTTTCTTTCAGTTTATTCGTTCCGACATCGTTTCATTGACTTTGACGACGATCTCGCTGCGTACGCGACAGTCCTTCGTTGTCACTAAGACGTGAGGACTGCATGCGTGCGCCTTCCTGTACTCTTGTTTCTTCATCACCTGGAGGGCCGAGTGTCTCCGTGCTGAGCGTCATGACAGCAGAGCTCGATTTAGTGCCGACATTAATCTGTCATGCTGAGAGAGAAAACACAGTTAACTGGATTTGCGGTGGATAGATGGAGGGTGTGGGCTGAAACAAGCACACACTGATACTTGGCTCGGTGACACTAAAGGTTGTTAACGGGGGAAAATACAGGTGAACACAAGAAGAAGAAGAACAGATCCTCAGAACATTTCCCACAACTTCCGTCTTGCTGTAATTAACTGTTCTCTCTGTCTCTCTGTTTCAGTCTGTAGTGACCTATTAAAAGCTGAGGAATGTACCAAGCGGACCCTCTGACCTTGTAATGGTTTGACCCGGTAGTTCAGGATCAAAGACAAACTGCACAAACCTGGCCAGAAATGTGGAGGGTCACATACCTCTGCTCACTTAGCCTGCACGCTCTCGGAGCGTCAGGTTATGAAATCGACTCTCAAGCTTTAACCTGATTAGAGATTTGAATTTGTGGCTTTACAGGAAACTGAATCTGTTTCAGTCAAACATTCAACGTTTCCCTGAAGTCCCTAAAATATTTATTTCTGCACACCTGGCTGACTGTTTGTAGCATTTTGCCGAGGCTTAATGATTAACGAGGGTTTATCTTCTGTTGCTGTTCACGATGTGATTTGTCGTCATGAGAAACGTTTTGTCCCCTCGTGATGTTTCACATGAAGAATCCAGAAAATTGCTGTTTGGGACGTCCCGGGAGCTGAAGGATCCGAGGCACAAAGCGTGTTATTACCTCCGCAGTGGAGGTGACGTCCTTGTTCCTGTTCACGTCCGTCTGTTTGCATGTCTCAGAAAGTAGTTTTCATATATACATGGAGGAAGTTAGGTCATGTTTTTGTTAGAGACATCACCGCAGTGAGCCCATGAGCAGTTTTTTAGTAAATACTTGAGAACTGAGAGGTCCAACATCTGGAGCCTGATGAGACGTCGGACTGAAACTCTGAGGAGAGCAGCAAGAAAAGGACTCGCCCAAACTATATTATAATATGACAGATGAGGAAGGAATCCTGTAAATGTTTAAAAGTTTGGTAAATTTAAATAGAGACGAGTCTAACTTTGAAAGTTTGAACTTTTAATCCTGAGAAAAACATCCTGAAATTGCCACTTTTGATCCAGTTGCAGTTTTAAAAAATTTCATTAATTAAAATAAAATATGTGTAAGTCTTAAAAATAAGACTTGAAACTTTAAAAAAAATAAAAATTTGTGACTTTCAGGAATTCAGTTTGAAATCTGTCGCTGCAGAGGAAGCGGAGGTTAATGATTGCCTCCTGTTTCCTAACAACATCACTGTTGAGCTAATCTACAATCACATTCCTTCACTGGAGGGGAAAGTGGAGGAGAGTCTCTCTGAACCTGATATCTCTGCAGCACTGCTGAACATGACTCCAGCTGTGGATGAATTCTTATTCTCGCTGCACGTAAACATCATCAAACTGTTGCCAAACTAACTAAAGTTAAAGTGGTTATAATGTGTCACTCGGTGATGAACCTGCAGCTCTCTTCAGCTCTGTGAAGCTTTACAGTGAATTTCTATCTTCAGCTCTCCGGCTGCACAACTTTGTGAAGGATGTGGTCGTAACCTCCGACTCATCCTGCATCAGAGAACTGCAGTTAAAACAACTAAAGAGCCACAGAGCACTGCGTAGAAATCAGTATTTTTATGATTTAGGTCCTCCAGTTTCAGAGTGTAATCCCACTGTGGTAAATATGTTCAGCTGTACTCGAGTATTTCTTCTGATTACATTACTTATGATCAAACTAGCGTCAAACCGTAACCACTAAAAGTCAGTCCCAGATTTACTCTTTTCCGGCGGCTTCTTGCTCGCTCACTCTCTCCTTTTCTCTTCTTAGCTTCCTCCGTCAGCGTCCTCTTCGCTCTCTTCTCCTCTGCCATTATGTCCATAGAAGCTGCTGAGCCTGCTTGCACAGCTCCTGTTCTGGCACAACACCACCACACTGAAAGCTCCTGTACTACCGATGTAAACACAAACACCCAGTGCAGTGATCGTTCACTCTTTTTCCTCTTCTTAGCTCCCTCCACCAACGTACTCTTGGTTCTTTTTGCCTCATGTCATTATGTCCATTGAAGCTGCTGAGTTTGGTTACATTTCCCGCTTGATCAGCTCCTGTTCTGGCACGACACTGTCTATTATTTTATGGTAGAAAAGTTACACAGTGTTACTTCAACACTATCTTTTGTCTATTGACATTACTGAGACATGATTGACAGAACATTTGAATTACTGTACATTCACTGGGTTAATTAAGTGTTTAAGGGCACAGGAAATGGACGACCAATCAGGAGGTCACGTCACAGTCATCACACACACATTCACTTAGCTGAGCTGATTAACTCGAGAGCAGAGAATGGGAACCGGAAAATGTCGTACCCTCTGGCTCTCACACACATCAATATTTCCAGCTCTGCTGACGAGAGCAGAAAAGGAAAGTTAAAATGCTTCACACACTCACAATGAACACACACACACACACACACACACACACACACGCTGCAGAAGTAATAGGAAGTGACAGACAGGAAAACAAAAGGCAGCATCTGTTTCCATCTATTCATCTGTTAGTGACGACGATGAGGCCAGAGTCGGAGCGAGCATCCTGCTCGGCGCTCGGCATGTCGTCTGCTCTTTCTCTCTCCAGATGTGCGGCCTTGTCGTTTGCTCTGCTTAGCATCATCTGTAAAATCACTCGTGGCGCTTTGTGTCAGCCACCATGTAACAAATCCTGGATGTCTGTTTAGTTCAGCGGAAACGAGCAGCATCTGAAACACCGAACCAGAAGCAGATATGCAACATTTTTAAAATACGCTGGAATGTTCAGACTGATTGATTGAGCATGCTCAGGTCTAGTAAATATGAAGTTAGTTTAGCTTTAAATAAATCATTAAAGCTCCAGTGTGTAAGATTTAGGAGCATCTATTGGCAGGAATTAAATACAGTCTTATGTTTTATTAGTGTATAATAACCTGAAAATCTGCAGTTTCACTGCTTGGTGTCACTAAATCCTGCACACTGGACCTTTAAAGATAATCTGACATGTTTTATTATCAAATATGTCTTAGCCTATATGTCACCTTTTTTTGGATGGGTGAATTTTGATATTTTAGAGTTTGTGAAGAAATTTGTTCACAATCAGAAAGGTAACTAACCTCAACAGACAAAAGATAGCGTTAAAACATTGTGTAACTTTTCTACCATAAAATAATAGACAGTGTTGTGCCAGAACAGGAGCTGGGCAAGTTGGCAATGTAACACAGAGGCTCTGCAGCCTCAATGGACATAATGGCGGAGGAGAATAGAGTGAAGAGGGCTGCTGTGGGTGACCTTGTTGATGTTTGGCTGTTAGCAAAGTTGTTGACTCGCTAGTTTTTGATCATAAGTAATCAGAACAAATATTCGAATACAGCTGTCCGTATTTACCACAGTGGGATTACACTGTGCCAACAAATCACAACAAGATTTCTACGTGATGTTGCTTCAGAGTCGGTCGTACAATCAACATTGTTCCAGCCGTGTTTATCAGCTGGGTGAGGTCGTTCCTGCACTGGTCACAGCTGCGACCGCAGGTACAGTGATCGTGAACTCCACCCAGCACAGTAATGTAAACTCTGGATTAAACATAAACCAGGAGTCAACACAGCACCGCCTGAAGCTGCCTTGACCTCACGTTCCTCACTGCTGTCAAAGACAAACAGACCTGCCGGTGTCACGGTCACATTCACCAGATCCGAGTGTCAAAACACAAAACACCTTTTCCCAGACGAATGCTTCGTAAAGGCTGCGGGACGCTGAAACTCCTTCATTCTGTAGAAGGAGTTTAGATTTGTGTTGTCATGCCACAGCGTAACATGAGCTCAATGAGGAAGTTGATTGAAAGTTGATATCGTTTAAAGGACGAACAAAAGCTGACTTTAAATTGTGATTTGTACTTTGAAACTGTGGTGTGTAAAACAGGCTGCCCTGGACAACAAAACAGGCCCACCCATTTACTATCATGCTGGCTGGGTGGGTGGGTCCTCATTACACACAAGGGTCAGGGTTGGGCGGTGTCACAACTGTAGCCTCAGATTTTTTGGCAGCTAATTACATAACAACAGCATTTATTATTTAGAAAGGCGAGGGACCGGCTGCTGTGGCAGCTTTACGAGCACATTAGTGACACGAGCTCTGATTATCACGTACAGGCTCAAACAAACACGACAAGAAACAATTCGAAAGAGCCGAGTTACACGCAAAACAAATAAAACGACTGCCGACAAATCCGTGAGCTTCTAAAGCAGCTGCAGGTTGTAGCAAACATCACTAAAACAGAAAGTAATGCATCTATGGGGATCAGTCAACATCCTCTTCGCTCTCTTCTCCTCTGCCATTATGTCTGTAGAGGCTGCTGAGCTGAACTACAACACAGAGTTTATGTCTTGTCCAGCTCCTGTTCTAGCATGACGCTGGCTCCATGCCTCGGGCCTGTAAACCTCTTCTTCTTCTTCTTCTTCTCCTCCTCCTCAGTGGTCCAAACCTCCTGTGGTACAAACACTAACACTCCCCCGGTGCTCACAGCTCACAGTCCAGGCAGCCCGGCTAACAAACTGAGCTAACATTAGCTAGTAGCAGCTAACAAACTGAGCTAACGTTAGCTATAAGTTAGACATCTGAGCACTGAATCTGTCTTTAAAGATGCAGAGGTAACTTGTTCATGCTGTAGCTGTCTCATTCATTCTGCAGGATTAGATCAGCCTGACAGTGATGCCTTCTGTTCCACACTGTCTGACCCGGCCCTGCCCAGCTGGAAAAACTAATGACTGAAATAGATGAGCGCGCTTCCTCTGCGATGGCAGCGATTTCAGGACAGCGCGAGATAAACCGCTCTGATGTTTGATGCCAGTTTTCCAATATGCTTCTTTGTCTTTAATCTCTTGTTTTTCCAACAGATGATGCACAGACGCTTCATCCAAACGCTCCTCCTCCCCCCCTCCACCTCTGACCATCCGCCGTGAATCGGTGAGTCCTCAGTTGACATTTTGTGTCACCACACTTCCATTTTTCTGCCTCTAAGAATGTCGAGTGAGGAGAGTTCAATCACATTAAGTTAGTTGACTCATCACAGGTAGATTTGTTGACAATTAGTGGCAACCACAGATTAATTTTACCTGATACACCGAAGCGGCAGCCTCTGTGGTTGGGAAGTGAAGCCAATGCCAAAAACTGCAGTTCCTCTTGTCGTCCACGTGAGGCTGGCTGCACCAACCCTGGAGCCACGATGTGAGAACGTCCGGCTACATATTAATAGAAAGCAAAGTTTAGAGACGTGTCACATCATCAGTGTGGCGGTTTCATTCCTCTGTGATCAGCTCAAGTAGGAGAACACCAGTCAAGTCACGATTTCTGACTCAGCAACTCTGAAAATCACAAACGACATCAAGGAACCAGCAGCTAATAAATCTGATAGAAGTGAGAATCTTCAAACCTCGTCGTTTCTCTCCACAGACATGGACAGATGTGGAACAGATGTTCTTTGTTTAGCTGTTTGTGTTTGTCTGATGTCACCCCCACCGCTCTGTCTGTCTGCTAAAATATTGATCATCTCTCCGCCCTCCCTGCTGGCATTTTTTTTTCTTGCTTTAATTGACTGGCAGACGAGTGCAGGGACGGAGCCAGGGAGATGATTGAAGTGACGGGATAAAAACGGAGATGAGAAAAAGAACAGAACCGGCTCGTCAAGTTCATAAACGTCAAGGCTCCCTCCACCTTCCCTCCATAAATCACGGCGCCTCGCTCCTCTTGTTTGTCATCTGCTCTCACACTCCTTCACTCCCTCTCTCTCTTATTTTGATCTCAGTCCATCCATCTCGCTCTCGGGGTAATGAGTAAATCTGACGGGGCGTTTTCACTGCAAAGACGACCACGCTGAATTCGATGATGTGGATCTGTTGGACGCGTTTAAAGCTGCACGACTGAAAGTTTACCATCCCCACCGTTCATACCGAGCAACAAAACCTCCATGGAGCCAATGCAGAAGTGTTAAAAACAACACATTTTTACTTGAAGTGAAGCCAAAAAAGCTGCAGTTCCTCTAACGTCCACATGAGGCTGGCTCCAGAAGTGAATCAGTCTCCATAAGTCCCCATGTTCAAATGTCCAACTTCACACTTAACTCACCTGTTCACTGTGCACTAAACAATCGAGTCTTGCTGTATCTCGATGTCTCCAGGCTGCACAGTCAAACCAGACAGACAAATGTAAAACAAACTTGTGACATGATGACTTTGTGTAGGTATGAGGCGTCACACACACACTGACAAACTGCTGATTGTCAATCCATCACTGGTGTCTGACACATACGTTCACTCCTGCGTCACCACGCCGACTGGAAAAGCTCGTCCCTGTTATGTCGTCGCTCTCTCCGCCTGGGTTAATTAAACACTTCTGCCACTGGCAGCCATTGCCCCCCAGCAACAGAGAAATAAATTCACAAGTTGGCAACATTGACGATACGCAGCGAGTACAAACCTGCATGCTATGGGAAATGTAGGTATATTAGTGCTCAGGACTCACCTGAGTGTGTTTGACTGAGCGCTGAACATGTATGACCCGAGCAAACACGTCTCAGCTTCCATGACAGGACGTTTCAGATGGAAAGTATTCTTTGTATCCCAAATATACTTTGTTTGTCCATCGATCTTAATCGGGGTTGGGTCGTGGTGGCGGCAGATTTAGCAGCAACAAATTTAAGTGTTCCCATGGACTCTATAGTCCCTCTAAAGTTCTGGGTCTGCCCCAGGGTCTCCTCCTGGAACACCTCCAAAGAAAGGCGCCCAGGAGGCATCCTAAAAAAGTGCCTGAACCACCTCAGCTGGCTCCTTTCAACGCCAAGGAGCAGTGGCTCTACTTCAAGCCTCCTCCGGATGTCTGAGTTCCTCACCCTATCGCTAAGGCTGGGCCCGGAAGCTCATTTCGGCAGCTTGTGTCCAAGATCTCATTCTGAAGCCAACCAGGGGGATGCATCCTGAAGTTCCCTCATCCAGGCTGCACCTTGAGACCCCGTCCATGAATATCACAGACAGAATCAGGGACAAGGGGCGACCTTGGAAGAGTCCAACACCCTCTGAGAATGTATTTGTGAATACGGACACAACAATCACTTTGGTCGCTCGTAGCAACAGCCCTGGTTCCACATCCTTCCTCAGTGCCCTCCAGATGGACTTCATAGCCCGTCATCTAGCCTGGCAACATCTCAGGATCCAGGTCTTATCATAGATCCACGGCTTTCATCAACTTTATATCCTGATCTCATTACTGTCATCCTCCTCCTTGTTCTTTGACACGTTCCTTCAGTGAAGCACCTCAACAGAAGCAGCGATTGCATTGACAGCACCGACCCCGGAGCTGCAAAGGATTCAATGTCTTTCTCAAGAGATGCTTCAGCAGGAAGGAAGTTTCCTTTTTACGGGCTTTGAAACCACATCGTCATGTTGCACTGCTTAAATTACCTGCTGTGCTGTTGAGACACCTTCAATGCTCGCCTCACTCTCTCATTTTCGGCATGTGGGATTATCTTCCGTCCTCGTTAGCCTCATCGGTGTCTTAATGCGGGCTGACATGGCTGAACAGCAGCTCTGGGCCTACAAGCTGTTTCTGCTTCATTATTTATGACCCGAGTCTCTTACTCAGTTGTCAGTGTTGGTGGATTTTATAGAGGATGTGGATTTTAGACACATTCTGCCTTGGGGTAAAAAAACCATCTAAATAAATAATGTCTCTGACAAGCTCTATAAATCATGAGATAAGTGACTTTGTTACTTGGCGTTCAGTGCTCTGTGTAAGCTGTGATAAAAGGTTAATGATGGAAGGGTCGTGCATGTGACGGGGGGTCATGTCAGCCTCAGGAAGGACGGTGACGGTTGGTCACTCGTGTTTTGGTTCGGGATGAGAGGACACCGACTGGATGGATGTCCGAGACATTCATGGTCCCCTGGAAATAAACCCTAATGACTCTGGTGATGTTTCTTCTAGCGCCACCAGCAGATTAATGTAATCGGTTTAAAGTGAAACGTCTCTCTTCTGGATGAGTTGACGTGAAATTTGGAGCAGATTTTCATGTTCCCCTGAGGATAGACAGTACATGTTACCGTTTACAAGTAACTCAAAATAACAGAGTTCCTTAAAGCAACCTCGCATCCCAGATTTACTCTTCTCCGGCGGCTTCTTGCTCGCTCACTCTCTCCTTTTGGCTTCCTCCATCAACGTCTCTTCTCCTCTGCCACTGGCCACTCGCCCAGCTCCGGTTCTGGCACGACACCGGCTCTGCTTCTGTAAACCTCCTCCTTCTCCTCTTCTTCCCGGTGGTCCAAACCTCCTGCGGTACAAACACTAACACTCCCCCGGTGCTCTGAGCTCACAGTCCAGGCAGCCCGGCTAACAAACTAAGCTAACATGAGCTAACAGCAGCTACAGCTGTCAGCAGTTTACTTCACTGTCCATCATAAACTCTGTAAATCACAGAGAGTTGAGGCGGAGCAGCCGGAGGACATCAGAGGGAAAACCAGAAAACATTTTCTCCATAAAATATGATCCAGTTTCACCAAAATCAGTGAAATAGTTGGTGTATTTTTTTAACTTCACACACCAAGAACACAGCCAGCTCGTGGGTTGTACGTCTTTAAGATGAGAGAAGCTGTTTAAGGACAGAGCAGGAAGGAGAGGTGTGGGTTTCACTCTTATCACGGCGGCCGATCGCTGCCTGGTGAAAAGCTGCTGAAACACGACGTGACAGAAAAACTCAGTGATAGACTCAACGTTTCACTTCAGCCGAGGCGTCTTTAAATGTCCAACAACAGAAATGAAGCTACATCTGTCACCAGCTGTGTGACCAAACGGGTGTCCCAGAGCTGGCAGCACACAAACACACACACTCACACACACACGCACAGCTTAAAAGGGCAAATGAAGGCCTCACTGCATCTTTTTCTCGTTTTACCTGTTCAAGTCTCAAATTTTTGGCGATGATCAACCGTCTGTGTGAGTTCACAACATCAGACGTCGCTCCACCCACGACTCCATCAGATGTGTCATGACATGAACAGAAGAGTTCACGAGAAGTCGAGACGGAGCGCTGAGAAGACACCACCGTGTCCCTACACGGTGTGTGTGTGTGTGTGTGTGTGTGTGTGTGTGTGTGTGTGTGTGTGATTTAGACACAAACACAAATGCCCGAAGCAACCGTCTCACCCCGGCTCACACACAACACACACTCCTGTCTGTCTGTCTGTCTGCAAGCTTTCGTCAGGGATTAACTCAACACACAACTGCACGTGCACACACACAAACACACACACGTTCACACACTATCCTCTTTTATCCGAGCTGGACAGCTGTTTGTGTTTTCATCTCGTCAGCCTAAAGCACTCTGGGAGACTCATTTATTTAGTTTGCTGTGTGTGTGTGTGTGTGTGTGTGTGTGTTCTTGTATTGTTGTTTTTTAATGATGAAGTTTTCACTTCATTTTTACGTAACAACGTTGCATCACTCTCACGCTTCCACGCGTCTGTAAAAGCATAAAACACATGTAATACGTGTGTTTTATGCTTTTACATGCTACACACACATGCACACACACACACACGCGAAACACTGACAGCTGACACTGAATGTTTAAACTTGTGGATGTTTGTGTTGTGTTGAAATTGTGTTCTTCAGTTTTCTTGGTCGTCTGACGCCTCAGACTGTATAACGATTGGACGCCGTACACGTGACGTCACGCACAGGTTTCCAAAACACCGTTTCAAAGCTCAAAACTTGCGCCGCTGTCTGCCGCCATGTTGTCAGTCCGGCCTCTTCCACCTACCGGCTAATCTAAATATCAGCAAAGACGTGGATCAGCCGGCCGGATGACTCCTGTATGTTTCAATAAGCCGACCTCTGTGGCTAAAATGCTTAAAATGACAGTGAAACACCGTAAAATATGCCATGAAGTCTGACTGTGGTTTCTTTTATTTACACAACATTTTAAAGGAATAAAGAGTAAAGTTGCATTTTATAATACCGACTGTTAATTATACAGTAAAGCACTGTAATATTTAACAGCATATTTTCTTTTTACTGTCACGGCTCGGCAGTTTTTTACCGTAAAATCTGCAGATATTTCATATTTCAGGTTGGTGGAAACAAAAACTGGCAGCTGTGGTCGACAGAATTTTACCGTAATAAATACGGATAACTTTATGTAATATTACGGATGTCGGTACTGTTGATTTCATGTATAAGGTTGGCGTTTTATTCCATATTTTAAAATGTCTGTAATATTTAAAGGCAGAGTTTAGAGTTTTTCACACTAACATCTACAGACGTTTCACGTTTAAGGCCGGCGGGGATAAAGATGTTTTTACAGTAAACAAACAATGACAGTAAAACATCATTAAATATTACAGTGTTTTACTGTATAATTAACGGTCTGTCCAATGCCTAGCTAACTGCCGGTAGCTGGTGAGGGCAAGACTGAGCTTCTTTATAAACCTGTGGGTGTCCATGTTTTACACAGTTCATAATCGGTGACGCTGAGGATTTTGTATTAACGTCATTAATATAGCAGCTTTTGTGTGGCTGCAGCAAAAAGACGGATTCAAACTTTCACATTTCCTCCGAGAGTCTCACAGTACAGTCGGTCAGCTTATCTCCGTCTCATGTAAATGTGTCACTCAATACGTCTGCTGTCACCTGATACAGTCCATTTCATTCCTACACAAACCAGTCTGCTCACTCGCCACCTCGCTCAGTTCATCAGCGGCTGCATCTGCCGTTACCGGCCACCGAGTTCGTTAACTCATTTCTGTATCGATGTAAACGTCTGAATGTTGGAGCGGTCAGCTGACACTCACTTTCCCCTCGGCTGTTGTCTCCAGCGGCAGACTGCGGTTCAGTTACAGCGTCGGGTTCATTCGATATCGACGAGCTCCTCTCTGCTTTCTTTCTGTTTGCTTGTAACATCAAAAGGAACGTTGGTTAAATGTTTTAGGGACGCGCTCGTACGAATGAGAAGATACCGCTCTTAATACGAGGAGTTGGTTAGCATAGCTTAGCATTAAAATTAGAAGTAAGCTTACTCAGTCTATAGTTCAACAAAAATAACCTTTTTTAGGTATTGGTATTTTTGAACAACTTCAGTTTTATTTTGTTGGTGTCAAACTCAAACTAGCATTAGCATCGTTTGTGGGGAACTTTGCGGCTCACCGTCTCGTGGTCTAATGAAACAGTCTGTTATCATGTAAACGTCTTAACGACGTCTGTGCGTGTGTTCGACACAGTGAGCTGTGAGATTTATTCATTTTACTTAAAACATGCTGATGTTCATGTGACCTGACATTCAAGCTGAGAGACTCACACAGATAAAGAGACAGGAAGAGAGAGTAATGCAGTGAGGTTATGCAACCCTGTTAGAGTATTGTGTGTGTGTGTGTGTGTGTGTGTGTGTGTGTGTTGGACCCCCTGGTGTTGTGTTTGGCTGAGACAGTGTGAGGTGGTATGAGGGCCAGTTAGCAGCAGATGCTCACATCTTTCTACCAAAAACAGTTTATATAACCAGACCCTGAAACACATGCTGCAGGGTGTGTGTGTGTGTGTGTGTGTGTGTGTGTGTGTGTGTGTGTGTGTGTGTGGTCATGTAACTTGGCAGGCAGCTTATGTATTTACTGTGAGTGCATTAATGTACGAGCGCTGATGTGTTTTGTGCTTTTATGTTTGAGATACAATAAAAGGACTTAGTGTGACTTCATGGGACGACAGACAGCGAGTCTCCGTGACCCACAGCCATCTGTGATGACACCCACCTGTCAATCAAAGCGTCCACGCTCTTAATCCTGCATAACTTTAAGCCTTAATATAATGTGAACAGGTGAGTTGTATATAAATTCACCCTCAGTACAGTTGTCATGAACGGGGAAATTAGCTATAGAGACCAAAACTGTTTTTTGTACCAGGCTGTAAACATGTTTATTTCTGCTGTGAAGTTGGACATTTGAACATGGGGACTTATGGAGACTGACTCACTTCTGGAACCAGCCTCAAGTGGACGTTAGAGGAACTGCAGTTTGTGGCTTCACTTCCCAGCTGAGGAGATTACCGCTTGATCTTTCAGGAACAAACTCATCGGATGATTTGTATTCCCCTTCTCTGGAATTCCCCGCCTGATGCTGGTGAAGCTCACGTCCTGTTGGGTAAACATTTCAGCCGCTTTTGTCTTTTTACTCTTCGACTAACGACCGCTGTCAGCGGTTACGCTTCATCCGACAGCTCCATCGCTTTCAGTAACCTTTAAACGTACACCACAGCTCCTTTCAATGTTTACACTTCACGAGGCCTTTCAGAACTAATCCACAGCCGACACTTCAGCTTCTTTCAGTTTGTACACTTAAACTTGCAGGACATCCTTTACAGCCCCGTCTTCTAACTTTGTCACTTACTTTGATGCTTCAACTCCTTTCAGCACTTGAACTTGAACTCGACACTTCAGCTTCTTTCAGTTAACTAACGTTTGCAGACTTTTTATTTGTCACTTAAGCTTGCTGCCTTCAACTTACCACATGAATTCAGACTTTTTCAGTTCTTTACATACTTTCTTTTTGCTCATAACTCTCACAGCTTGTTGGGTAAACACTCACTACATCGGGGCCTTGTGTTTTTTTACTCGTTTCCCCTGTCGATGTAGATATAAGGCTTATTCTGTGGACTCAGGCTCTGTGGATAATGCCGTACAGGCCAGATGAAGCTCAGAACACCGGGGTGTGGCAGAGAGGCGTCTTCCAACAAGGAAAACTTGAAAACCAAATTATAACCTTCGTTAGAGGAAGAAATGTCTGGAATTCTCACGGTTGAAGTGAGGAGCCGATGACTGACGTCAGTTTCGAGATGTAAATGATCATAATTAACATTGTCACAGGCAAACGAACCTACAACAAGGGGAGAGGAAGTCCTCTCTGAAGAGCTGGAGGTCTTAGAGAGGGACGCCCCTGATCTGGTAGGACGTTCCACCAACGGGGAACAACAGACGAGAAAAGTTTGGATTGGAGACCCCGGGCCAGACCCAGAACTTTCTGGAGGGACTACAAAGCCCATCTAGCATAGCCCATGAGCCTGAGAACGGATGGATGGACAAAGACTCAACAACAGAAACCAGCAGGAGATGAACAGAAGTGGGGAGCCCAACAGTGATGCAAACTTCCATGGCACGAAATCTTGCCAGGCATCACAGTCATGAACCCCGACATCCTGCGAATCTAAAGGCAGCACAGGGAAAACCACCTGCTGGTGTCAAAAGAGTAAAAGAACTGCTTCGATTGGGCCAAATGTGCCGCGTGGAAACTGAGAGTTTAGCAGCTGAGGCGGACTTAAGCCGGAGAGTCGAGGCTCGGAAACACCCGGACGTGAATCTATTTAAAATATTAAACAGTGGAGGTGAACGGAGCATCACCGTCACTCTGGACGATCCACAGACTTCACTGTAAAGCCTCTGAATCTCTCCACAGTGAGCTCGGCTGCTAAATATTTAAAACATCACTGATGCAAGAACAAAAATCTCCCAAGCAGACGTCACAAAACTTTAAATAAAACCAATGAGAAGAGAGAAAACTGTTCTTTGCGATGTGGGTGACTCTTTAAGACGTCGCCCCCGAGGAGCACGTGAAGGTAACCCGAGCTGCTGCGGCTTCGTCTGCGCGCTCGGGTCTCTGTTTCATCCTGTCATAATTAATGCAGAAGTTCATACAGGAGTGATCAGGACGGAAGCAGCGATTAAACACAAGTATGCATGACGAGTATGACCGTTCTCACACCTTTCACTATCACAAGCGTGGCCCGGAGGCGTGCAGCCTTTTAGTCTTTACATCTGAATGAAGCGCAGACCTGCGTGTGGACGTTTAGCTGAAGGGGGGAGAAAGTCGCCTTTTAACCGAGGTGTGAAAACACAGAGCTGCTGGATGCAAACCACACCAAGAAGCCTTGATGTAACACTGACAGACGTGTGCAGGTATGCACGCCGAGGGCGGGAAGTCGTCGTCTGTTAACTTGAGGTGTGAAAAGCTCTCAGACACGTCTGAATAAAAAGCACACCACGAAGGTTTCAGAGTTTTTGCTGTTTATTTAAACACTAACAGTCATGTGTGATAATGTGCTGACTGGCGTTAACGTGATGCGGCCGCAGCGCGTCCGAGCGCTCTCGCTGCAGCCTCAGAGTTGTTGATCTCAGAGCTCATCATCTATCTAAACGAAGCAGGCCCAACCACAAAAACTCTCCCTGAAACAAGCGACATAAATCAGCTGCACACATCATCAGTCTGCTCTAGTCCACAGAAGGTTATTATAACTGTCACCATTTTACAGTTCAGACATCACAACAGATACACAGAGTGAGTTAACTGAAAGCTTCTGTTGCTTATTGTTTATGCAGCTCCTGGAGTTTTACCTGGACGAGGCACAGCTAAAAAAAAAAAGTGAAGCGAGGCTTAAAATAGTTCCCCGTAATGCCACGGCGCTCAGAGATGCAGGGACTGTGGGATTACTAAATGGGGTCATTTCTCCCAAAAGCATCTTCAGAACCTGAATGTTACAGGTGTGTCGTGCTCAGAGCAGAGCTGGCAGCACTTTAAAGACCAAAAAAGATGTTTTTATATCAGTGTAACTGATGCTGGGCGGAAAAAGAAGATTCACTGTAAAAAATGAAATGAAAGGTTCTGTCTCATTGTATTGAGTTATTTAAACTAAAAAATGTAACATTTTGGAGCTTAAATAACTTAATGCAATTAACCTGTTGGCAAAATAAATTCAGCATTTCATTTTTTTCAACATTTCTGACCTAAAATTCATCTGAATGTCAAAAATCACTGACAGGAAAAAGAATGGACGCTAACATGTGTGACGTCCTGACAGTCCTGCCTCTTCCACCTCCCGGCTAATCTGAAGATTAGTTTAAGATCGCGCTGAGTGACACTGAATCAACCCACCTGTCAATCAAAGCGTCCACGCTCTTAATCCTGCATAACTTTAAGCCTTAATATAATGTGAACAGGTGAGTTGTATATAAATTCACCCTCAGTACAGTTGTCATGAACGGGGAAATTAGCTATAGAGACCAAAACTGTTTTTTGTACCAGGCTGTAAACATGTTTATTTCTGCTGTCTAACATGGGGACTTATGGAGACTGACTCGCTTCTGCAGCCGGCCTCAAGTGGACAACAAGAGGAACTGCAGTTTTTTCGGCTTCACTTGTGAAATGTGTCATTCAGCCAAAACAAACAGACGTTATCGTCTGTATTCGCAGTGTGTTTGTTTGTCACTTGAACTTCAGGATTCTGCTTCTTTTAAATTCTTTTCTTTCGGTTGTGCTCTGATCTCTGTACGCCTGTTACATCACACCGAATCGACCTCTCACCTCATCTTTAAAGCAGCGGTTCCCACCAACAGGTCAACACTCCCCGACGTATAAATCAGCGGAGTCAGAAAAAGAATGATTATTCAAATTAAACTTCTGATGGTGGAGTCACGAGTCTGGACCTGCTGCTTTAAACAAAGACGAGACCTGTGATGACCAAAAAAGATCAAATGTTTGGTGCTTAGATCCAGTTTATGAAGGACAGATTGTTAAATAAATAGAACTTCTTGTGCTTTGAAGACACCGCGGGCGACGCAGCGTCACATAAAACTGATAAAATCCAGAAGTCTGATCTTATTTTGAACTTTATTTTGAGCTCCTGTAGCTGCTGACTGACAGAAGCAAGCTGCTGTTAACTCTTGGACTACAGATTATAGGTGGGTAGAGGTGGAGCTGCATGCTGTCCCTCCTAGCTTATTGTGCAACTACATATAGATTATTGCTGTAGATACAGTGTCCGTACTGAGGTGCATTGTGAGGATTGCCAACACTGATTCTCTGCCCCTGAGTTTGTGGCGCTGAATTGCATAAAAGTCTCGAGTCTCTACACCAGCGACTCGCACACGGGCGGGTTGTCCGAGTCCTGGCTGTGCATGGAGCTCAGGCCCGTGTCCGAGTCCTCATCATTGGTGTTGCAGGTCTTGGACAGACCTCTGGCCTGCTCCACCCAACCGCCACCACCGCTGCTCTTCTCCGCCGACCCCGGCTCGACCTCGGCACTCACCACCACAGCCACCGCCGCCGCTGCTGCTGCCAGCTCCCCTCTACCATCCCCAGTCACAGTCAGTTTGCTGTTCACCTGCTCTAGCTCCATCGTCTCGACTTTGGCCAGCAGGTCCAGAAGTTCGCTCTCCTTGGTCTCCCAGAGTGCCAGACTCAGGTCCAAGTCCCCCCTGATGGCGTCCAGGTCCGTCTTCAGCCGCAGGCCGATGTACAGACTGGTGTCCAGCTGTGTTTTGATCCTCTCCTCCTCCAACACCAGCTCGTTCTCAGACAAACTCTCCACATCCGGTGCCACCACACCTGGAGCGGCGGACGCGAGGCACATCTCCTCCGCGGCGCCCTCCGCGTCCTTCACCGCCTCCGCACCCCGCTCCTCCCGCCGCCGCTTCATCCACCGCCGGTTGAGCTCCTCCTGGATCTCCCCGGTGATGCTCTCCACCAGCGCCTCCCGCTCCGTCAGCTCCTCCTGCAGCCGCACCACCTCCTCGCACCGGCGCGCGTACTCCTCGAACTGCGCCAGCGCCTCCGCCGCGCCGTCCTGCCGCTCCGCTTTGCGCTTACAGTCCTTAGTAGAAGACAGCGGAGTCTCCGAGGAGTCCACCATGTATGTGTCCTGCACATAGTTCACGCCGTGTCTCTTGATGCGGTCGAAGTGAACTTTGGCCTCGTAGCGCTCGATCTCCCGGTCCAGCTCCTTGATCCTCTGGATCTGCTGCCGGATGGTGTGATCCTGGGAGATCACCAGGTGGACCAGCGTCTCCATCTTCTCCACGGAGCCTTTATCCTTACACACAGTCTGCTCCTTCTTTTTGTTCATCTTGTCCAGCTTCCTGAAAGCCTTCCTGACGATGCGCCTCTGCTTCTCCTGGGACAGGTTCGCGGCGGCGGCCGCGGCGGTCCAGCAGGTCCTGGCGGTGCCCTTCAGCACCCCGCCGGGACCGCCGCTCTCTCCGCGGCTCTGGACCACCCGCGCCTCGGCGCTGCGGGGCCCGTTGTTGGGCAGCGACGCCTCGTTTTTGACCAGCACGAAGCGGACATTCTCCTGCTCGTCCCCCCAGGCGCTCCACAGCCGGAGGATCTTCGTCTTGTTGGGTAAAATCCTCTCGAAGCCTCTCCACTTCTCCACCACGCAGTAGGACTGCGGGGAGCCGGACAGCATCGCCGCCGAGGCGCCCTGCTGCAGGTTCTGGTCCTCCAGCAGGACTTTGACCACGTCCGCGCAGGTGGTGCGCTTCGTCAGCCCGGACACCAGCTTCTCCTCCCGGCAGACCCACACGGAGATCTTCCCCTCCTCCGGCTCCATCTCAACTCCGAGAGGAGGAAAAAAGTTAGTTTGAGTCAGTCTGTGGAAACTCAGAGACCGAACAAGACTTCAGACCGCCGACTCCATGTCACCCACACACTCTGCGTATCAGCTCAGATAAGTCCGGACATGTGAAGCTGCTTCAGGACAGATGACATCCATTCACCCGCTTCCACAGCTCTGTTCCCGGCCTGCCTACCTGCTGCCTGCCGGGAGCTCATCCCTCTCTGTCCCCGGCAGACTGGTCTCAGCTCTGGGCTCTTTTTTCTTCCCTCCCGAGAGGAGCTGCGTCCTTGTGTCCGGACAGGCTGCTCTGCTCTGCTGAGTGTGTGTGCGTGTGTGTGTGTGTGCGGGACAAAACAGGATTGTGCTGTGACGGCTGAGACACGCCTCCCCCGCCTCGCTCTCTCTCTCTCTCTCTCTCTCTCTCTCTCTCTCTCTCACTCACACACTCACACACACACACACACACACACACACACACACACTGATCCAAACATCAAATCAGATTTTAAAGTAACTTTTCTCTGGTAAACAAACTTTCAGGGCCGTTTCCAGCAGTTCGGGGGCCCGGTGCGGCGATGCAGAATAAAACAGGCTTCAGTACATTGACAAACAGATGCAGCTGAAAATGTTCAATGTAAACTTTGAAAACAAGGTGAGATAAAAACAGCAGAAAATAAATGTTCACTAACAAAGCGGAGCAGCCTCCATATTAATCTGCAAACCAGAAAAACTAGTATGAATAATAACACGTGACACTGCGACCCCTTCAGTACCATTTTGGCTCTGACGTTTGGAGATCAACAGCTGTTATCAATTATTATTTTGATGCCATGATGTCTGACTACAAATAAAGACGGGAACTTTTAATCCTGAGGCTGAACTCTTGCAGCTCGGGGGGCCCCCTGGTGGCTGCGGGGCCCTCGTCTGCATATGGAGAGAAACGGCCCTGGACGTCACACTGTCTAACATCTATCATATTTTTATGGAGAAAATGTTTGTCAACGCTCTGTGATTCACAGGGACAGCGAGGTGTCGTGCCAGAACAGGAGCTGGCTGAGTGTTTCCTGTTGTTCAGTGTAATGCAGCAATAATAATGACATTTAAGTTTGTTTTCATGGTTATTCTTCTGTAAAAAGTAACATTTTAAATGTTTGTAATCGAGTATTTTTGCGTTACCTCGGTTTGTTAGCCGGCCTGGCAGAATGCTGACAGTGAGCGGAGCCAGTGTCGTGCCAGACCCCGAGCTGGGTGAGTGTTTCCTTGTTGTTTTCATGATTATACTTCTGTAAAAAGTAACATTTTAAATGTTTGTATATGAGTATTTCAAACACTTTTAACAACCCAGTCATCTGTCATCAGGTCAGGAGACAGATTCACACAAATGTCTCATGAGAAATCACAAAAACTGTTTTAACAGGAGTTTTAAATTTGAGTTTTGAGGCTTTGCACAGCAGGCACCTCGTTGTTGTCATGCATTTGTGATTTTCTCACCTTCAGACTAAAATGTTGTTTCCTTCGTCACTAATCTTCACAGACCTGAGCACATTTTTTCGTTGCCGCAGCTCATAATATTTTTTTTTTGTCCCACACAAACTAGAAGTAATGAGTCCATGTTACGAGCCAAGAAGAAGCACAGACTACAGCTAAAACAGCTCTGAAGCTCTTACTCAGCAGTGTTACGCTGCAGTGTGCATTGTTGTACAGTTTCATCTTCGTAATCCTCGCGCAGCTGAACGTCTCGCTGTGATAAAGAGATCAGCTGGACTCTCGTGTCTGACCCGTAATCTGCTCTTTCGACTCTTCGGGGCCTGAATCTGCTCGATGAAACTCGTAAAAGGGTTTATCTGCATCCAGAGTGCTGTGGTGTGTGTGTGTGTGTGTGTGTGTGTGTGTGTGTGTGTGTGTGTGTGTTACATTAATGGTGAAGTGTTCATCCGTCATTAGTCTGTGTTTAGCTCTGGGTGAAGCATCAGGGCGGGTTTGTTGGTCAAATAACTGCTTAGAAAACCAGCGTGTATATTTGTGTGTGTGTGTGTGTGTGTGCAGACACGACAGATCTGGATAAAGAGGCGTGTGTGTTCGGTTCCTGTGAGGTCATCGCCTCTGTCTGACCTGCAGACTTCTTATTGGTTGTAAAAGGTTGAACTCTTCGAGCGTTACTGCAACACGTGACAGCGAAGTCGGAGGCTGTAAACATGTTTACTCCTGCTGCGAAGTTGGACACTTGAACATGGGGACTTATGGAGACTGACTCACTTCTGCAGCCAGCCTCACGAATTGACAGGTGGGTGTCGTCGCAGGCGGCTTGTTTGACCAACCAGGCGTCATTCGGCCCGCCTCGGCTCCGACGGTGATCCACGCCCTCGCCCATATTTGGATCAGCCGGAAGAGGCCGGACTGCCAAGATGGCGTCTCTGCAGGAACCTGTGAGCGGTGATGCGGCGTCTGCAGCTGCAGCTCGGTTCTGTTTGGGTTTCCTGAAGTGAGCTCGGTCACTGATGATGTGTTTGCAGTTCTAATTCATTCAAAGTTCTCCATTCAGGCCTAAAGAGGAGTTTCACGTCAGGCTGTCATCCTTCATATTTACAGAGAGGTGTGAATAAATCTGTTCTCCTGAATGTGACTGATTGCAGCTCGTTAGACAGATCTCGACGTTTGAAGTGTCTCGTGCCGTGAATGCAGCTGTGAATGCTTTGAGTAGGACGCCCTCTGCTGTTCATGAAGGAAACATCATCACAGTCACATTCACCGCCTGCAGCTCGTTTTACATTTACAGACAACGTTCATCTGTTTGGTACGGAAGACGATCAGGGCCACACGGGAACAATTTATTTGAGTTCAGACTTCATTCTCAAAATTTTTTGGCTTTTTTCATAAAATTCTGCCTGTTTTTTTCTCGAAATTCTGACTTAAAGAATTTTTTTTTTTTGGGCTGTCAAATTAACGTGTTAATTTTGATTAATTATTACAGAACAAATCATGCAGAGTGTTGCTGTGCTGTCAGGTTGAGGTTGGAGGTTTGTCCTGAGATGCTCATGTTGAATATGAACACTGAAAACTTTTGTTAGTTTTTCATATGATTGAACTTTCATGTTTTAAAATGTATTTTTTCATTGATTTAATTCAGTTTGATTTGAAACATGTTTGAATATGTTTGGATGTTTTCTACAGAAAATAAAGTGTGATTCATTTAGATTAATTAATCACAGGGCATAATTACTTAGATTAATATGTTTAATTGCTTGACAGCCCTACCCTCAAAATTCTCACTCTCCTGTCTGTTTTCTAATAAACACTATCTAAAGGAAACAAGCTGCGTTCATGCAAACATTTATCTGAACCAACAATCTTCACGCCTCCAACTTCTTTTTCTTCTAATTGAGAAAACGCCTCCTCGTCACAAATAGACGGTGGGACTGTACACAGTGTGGACTTGAGTCTCTGTGAGGAAGTAGATTCATGTTTTCATCATTTAGCTCCCAGCAGCTTCCAGACTGTGACAGTTAACAGCCGAGAAGAGACAGAAGACGGACTGAAGCACGATGGTTGAATTCTGGATTCAAATGTCTTCATTTCTGATTCTGCTGCTTCACTTTACAGGTAAGATGCATTTAGAACAGATATAGAAATACCAGAAATGTGACAGAACAAACTAAATCGATCCTCAGACTGAATCTGCACATAAAAGTCAGATTCAGATTTTATCTTTTTTTTCCTTTCTCATCATTTCAGCAGCAGTGACTGGACAATCTGCTCTCTATGTTGCTGTCAGAGTTGGAGATGAAGTCACTTTGCCTTGTGGAAATGTGATTCATGATCAGGGCAAATGTGAGCATGCTCAGTGGATTCTATGATCTAGAAAAAGCGTGAAATAGTGCTGTTTAAAAAATAGGCAGATTGTTGAAGTACGCATATCTGAACCAGACAGACTGAGTGTTACACAGAACTGTTCTCAAGTTATAAAGAGGCACACACATGAAGATGCTGGTCATTACATTCAAAAGACGTTTAAATCAGACATGGAGACAGTCACGTTTATCTGTTTGTTGTTACCAGTGAGTATTTCCATCATCATGTTTTCAGCTCAAACTGTGAAACATCCCAATACTCCTGATCATAGTGATGAAGTGAATTTACTCTCTTCACCAGTGACTGAACACGAGAACGATGATGAGGTGACGTTGTCCTGCTCTGTGTCGGATATATAGGGGTCAACACTGGCAGTGGCTGCTGAGGTAAAGAAGACAATGAGACATCAGAGCAGCATGGGCTGTCAGTTAATTTGACCTATAAGAAGCAGGAGTCAAAGAAGTACAAGTCATTAAACTGTGAAGTGACTTGATTATACTGGAGAAGTGTGCAGCAGTTTCCTCTCAGCCTCAGACTCTCAGGTGAGAAACTGTGTGAGAGTCATGATGAGCTGTTTAAAGTCACTCTATCCTTCTGATGTGAACAAACTATATTTGATTATTTGTTTGATATTTGAAGTCAGAAGATGACATCATTCTTTCTCATTTATAGAAATTAGGTCATTTCTTCATTCAACAGTTTTTTACTTTATTGCTTTTGTTTATATGCAAGAATTGACAGGATAAGCTCAAACTAGGATTTTTGATTTTTCAGGTGATGCAACAACAACAACGATGGCAACAATGGCAGCAACAACGATGGCGCAATTAACTCCGACGGCGGCAACAACAATGGCAACAACAACGATGGCGGCAACAATCGCGCGCAACAACGCATCGGCGGCAATAAATAACGAAGTGGCGAAACATCACAAGAAGTGTGAGAAACAGCAGCTTCTTCATCTGTATTCAACATGAAACAAATTCAGAGTCTGAATGTAATTCATACACATACAGATACCAGATGTAGTTAAAGATGAAGTTGCGTGTTCACGCAAAGATCTTGGATGTTTTAACATGGGGCTTATGAGAGTGACTCGCTGCAGTCGTAGTCTCGCGACGTTTGGGGAACTGCAGTTTTGGACTTTTCACAGCCTCTGTGCAAAACACGTTTGTTCTTCTGATTTCTGATAATAACTTTCTTTGGACTGCCATTATTTTTCGATCCACAGTCACAGATTGTTCTGTTCTGAATACATCATGCTTATCATGCTGCAGGTTGAACTCCTCCTAATTACTGACACTGTCTTTCTCATCAGAGCTGAGGAGAAAAATTCAGAGCAACATTTGTTCAGACTGGGATGAACACAAACTGTAAGTTTAGGAGCTGAAATGTTACTCTGTGCTTTATTTAGAACCAGAGACTACCTGAAGACAACACTGTAAGAGTTCAAAACTAAAACTGAAGTGACCCCATGTAAATTCACTGCATGAACCATCAGGGACTGTGGGTCAGTGTCAGCCTCACCCCAGACACATTATCTTTGTATATTTCTAAACTGTTTTCATCACGTCAGTGGTGACAAACCACAAACATTTATCTGAAGGAACAATTGCACACACAACTTCCCTTCTTCATCTTGATGAAACGCCATTACACAAATAGATGGTGTGACCGTACACAGTGTGGACTTGAGTCTACACATAGTTTGTTTGTTGCAGCGTTAGATCGCTCTGAATGCAGAAACATTCTTTCCTGAGAGAAAACTACACAACAATGTTTTGTTGAGCTTTTGGCTGCTTGTACGCTCGTGCAAATTCAGAGAGACCAAAATCTAAAACAGACTGACAGAAGGACATCATCAACCACAGGAAGTAGATTTATATGCTCTCTACTACAGCACTAATTTCTTTGGACGCCAGGGTCTCTGTTTCTATTAACCCACATAGGTTAACCTGGTTAGACGGACTGCAGGTTGTAGACGTGGCAGGCACATGAGAGCATGAATAGTGCTGATTTTGTTCCAGCCCTTATAGATGGCCAGCCTACAGAGGCAGCACTTTGACAGCAGAGTTCTGCTTTGTGTCCAGATTCGCTCTCTCTGGTCAGCTTTAGACAACAAAAGCACTTTTGCTTTAAACAGATCTGTTGTCACTAAAGTGTTTTCTCATCACTTCAGGAGGATGTCCACATTTTGGAACTTCCCAGGTACATAATTAACCACACTTCCTCATCATGTTTGCCTGTGTGTGTTTGTGCAGGTTTTACACTGTTATATGAATTTGAGAGGATGTCAGGTGCAGCAGACAGCCGTGTAAAGGTCAGATCAGACAGTAACTGATGCGCTCAGTGCAGCAGACAGTCAGGTAAAGGTCAGATCAGATAGTAACTGATGCTCGTGTGCAGCAGACACAGCCAAAGGCCAGATCAGACAGCAACTGGTGGTGCTGCTCAGGTGTTAAACGTGGGTCGGTCATGTGACAAAGGTTGCCAAAGTGTGGCCAGTGAGCGCTTTTGTTTGTTTGTGCTTTACAGGTGAACACCGATGAAGATGAAGATGATGGTGGTGAAACATGAAAACTGATCCACCGCCTCCATTTCGACATCGACTATCAGAGAAAAGACTCAGTGCAGTTTAATAACGTCACATTAACACGAGTAGTTGAAGCCTTCATATAACAAAAATCTTATAAGATCATTTTTAGTTTTGGATGACTTTATTTTTGTTTTTATTCATCAGATCACATCACAAATATAAAGGAACCATTTTTAATGTCAACTCTTATTTCATGTCATATCAGGAATCCCACTGTGAGTTTTATCAAACGTTTTTTCTTCATCATTTGTAAAATCTTTATTTTCTGCAGCTGTCTAGAACACAGTGGCTGCTAACTTCATCTAACAGGAAACATCATTTCACTTTGTTCACGTCTCAAATTGTTTTCAGTTGAAGAATTCAGACCTGGATCTGAAGATTTACTGGTTGTTTTTTGAAGCTCCAGCCCTGAGCTCAGTTTCATGTCTCTGTGTACAGAAGAACTCATTTTAATCACTTCACTTAACATTGTTGTTCGCCATTTGTTGAGATACATGTGCTTGGCTTGAATGTGTGTCTGAAGTCTGAAAGGAGTCAGTAACAGTCTTCTCTTTTATATCTGATGACAATATAATCTTCCGCAAATAAAGAAATGTTTAGCTCTATCTCTGCACTGAGCTTTGTGATTCCTTCCACATGTTACTAAAGCCTGAGTATGGTCTCAAATTCAGGACTTTTTTTTCTGAAATTTCAAAAGTGACTTTAAACTCTAAATTCTGATTTTTTTTTTTCTCTCAAACCTAACTTTTCAAAATTCCCACTTTTTTTCTTTAAACATCTTAAGTTTACTTTTTCAAAATTTTAGCTTTTTCCTAACTTTTTTTCTGTCTAAAATATGCTGTGTTTTTCAAAATTTTCTTGCTTTTTCAAAAAAATTTTTTTACATTTTTTCCAAACTTTGTATTTTTCCAAAGTTTTTTTTGACTTTTAAAAATTGGCTTTTAATATTTTTTTGTCTTTTTCATAAATTTTGGGGGTTTTTCTATAAAATTTCTGACTTTTTTTTTGAAATTGACTTAAAAAATCAGACATTTTTAATGTCAATTAACGTGTTAATTTTGGATTAATTATTACAGAACAAATCATGCAGAAAAGCTGTTGTGCTGTCAGGTTGAGGTTGAGGTTTGTCCTGAGATGCCTGTTGTTGAATATGAACACTGAAAACTTTTGTTAGTTTTTTCATATATTTGAACTTTCATGTTTTAAACATTTTTTTCATTGATTTAATTAAATGATTTAAACATATTAACATGTTTGACAAGTTACAGAAAAATAAAGTGTGATTCATTTAGATTAATTAATCACATGGGCATAATTACTTAGATTAATATGTTTAATTGCTTGGACAGCCCTACCCTCAAAATTTTCACTCTCCTGTCTGTTTTCTAATAAAATTATCTAAAGGAAATGTTGCTCATGCAACATTTATCTGAATCCAACAATCTTCACGCCCAACTTCTTTTTCTTCTAATTGAGAAAACGCCCGCTACAAATAGACGGTGGACTGTACACAGGTGGACTTGAGTCTCTGTGAGGAAGTAGATTCATGTTTTCATCATTTACCCCAGCAGCTTCCAGACTGTGACAGTTAACAGCCGAGAAGAGACAGAAGACGGACTGAACGCATGGTTGGACCCTGATCCAAATGTCTTCATTTCCTGATTCTGCTGCTTCACTCTTATAGTAAGATGCATTTAGAACAGATATAGAAATACCAGAAAATGTGACAGAACAAACTAAAACGAGTCTTCTCAGACTGAATCTCAAACATAAAAGCCAGATTCAGATTTGATCTTTTTTTCCTTTTTCTCATCATTTCAGCAGCAGTGACTGGACAATCTGCTCTCTATGTTGTCAGAGTTGGAGTATTGCCACTGCCTTGTGGAAATGCATTCATAATCAGGGCAAATGTGAGTATGCTCAGTGGATCTTCTATGATCCAGAAAGCGGAAATAGTGCTGGTTCGAATATTGGCAGATTGTTGAAGAACACACATCTGAACCAGACAGACTGAGTGTTGCTACAGAACTGTTCTGGTTATAAAGAAGGTCACACATGAAGATGCTGGTCTCTACACCTGCAGACTGTATGACTACCACGCATAGACATTTGGGTTCATCTGTCTGTTGTTACCAGTGAGTATTTCCATCATCATGTTTTCAGCTCAAACTGTGAAACATCCCAATAATTCTGATCATAGTGATGAAGTGAATTTTACTCTTCACCAGTGACTGAACACGAGAACGATGATGAGGTGACGTTGTCCTGCTCTGTGTCGGAATATAGAGGGTGTTTTTACAGAGTGGAGTGGCTGTATGAGGGTAAAGTTAAAGACAATGAGACATCAGAGACAGCTCAGTTAATTTGACCTATAAGAAGCAGGAGTCAAAGAAGTACAAGTCATTAACCTGTGAAGTGACTGATTTACAATGAACAAGTGTAGCAGTTTCCCCTTCAGCCTCAGACCTTCAGGGTGAGAAACCAGGTGAGCTCATGATGAGCTGTTTAAAGTCACTTCATCCTGATGGAACAAACTATATTTGATTATTTGTTTGATATTTCCAGTCAGAAGATGACATCATTCTTCTCATTTATAGAAATTAGGTCATTTCTTCATTCTAACAGTTTTTTAAAATATCTTTTATTGGGTTTGTTTTACATAAGAACAACAGGATAAGCCTGTTCTAGATTTTTGATTTTTCAGGTGATGCAACAACAAGATCAACAACGACGATGGCGGCAACGACGATGGCAACAACGATGGCAACAACAACGATGGCAACAACGATGGCAACAACAACGATGGCAACAACAACGATGATGGCGAAACAACAATGGCAACAACAACGGCGCGGCAGCAACAACGATGGTAACAACAATGGCAACAACAACGATGGCAACAACAACATGGCGGCAACAACAACGATGGCAACAACAACGTATGGCAACAACAACGCATGGCGGCAACAACAACGATGGCAACAACAACGGCGGCAACAAATAACGACATGCAACAACAACGATGGCAGCAACAACGATGGCAACAACAACGATGGCAACAACAACGATGGCGGCAACAACAACGATGGCGGCAACAACAACGATGGCGGCAACAACGATGGCGGAAATAACAAATTCATGGCGCAACATCACAAAGAAGGTGAGAAACAGCAGCTTTTTCATCTGTATTCAACATGAAACAAATCTCAGAGTCTGAATGTAATTCATAACACATACATAAATACTGTAGATGTAGTTAAGATGAAGGCGTGTTCGCGGTGCTGATCTGGATGTTTTAACATGGGGGCTTATGGAGACTGACTCACTTCTGGAGCCAGCCTCAAGTGGACGCTGAGGAACTGCAGTTTTTGGGACTTTTCACAGCCTCTGTGCTGGGAAACACACGCTTGTTCTTCTGATTTCTGATAATAACTTTCTTTGACTGCCATTATTTTTCTGGATCCACAGCTCGTGCAGATTGTTCTGTTCTGGAATACATCATGTTGGTCATGCGGTGGCTGAATCCCTCCTAATTACTGTGATCACTGTTCTTCTCATCAGAGCTCAGTGAGAAAATTCAGAGCAATATTTGTTCAGACTGATGAACACAAACTGTAAGTTTAGAGCTGAAATGTTACTCTGTGCTTCTTTCCAGGGAACCAGAGACCACCCAGCTTATTTGTACACTGTGAGTTCAAACTAAAAACTGAAGTGACCCCATGTGTAAAATTCAGACTGTGTATGAACCATCAGGGACTGTAAGTCAGTGTCAGCTCCTGTCTCAGACACATTATCTTTGTATATTTCTAAACTGTTTTCATTTCATTACGTCGTGGTGAGCAAACCACAAACATTTATCTGGAAGGAACAATCTTCAGACACAACTTCCCTTCTTCATCTTGATGAAACGTCATTGACACAAATGACAGGATCAGACACAGTGTGTGGACTTGAGTCTACACATAGTTTGTTTGCTGCAGCGCTAGATCGCTCCATGAATGCAGAAACATTCTTTTTCCTGAGAGAAAACTACATTTACAATGTTTTTGTTGAGTTTTTGGCTGTTTGTACGTCTGCAAGAAATTCAGAGAGACCAAAATCTAAAACAGACTGGACAGGAAGTGATACACTGACTAAACCACAGGAAGTAGACGCGCAGCAGCTCTCTACTACAGCACGACTTTGACTCAGGGTCTCTGTTTCTACACCACATAGGTTAACCTGGTTAGACGGACTGCAGGTTAGACGGGCAGGTACATGAGGAGTATGAATAGTGCTGACGTTCCAGCCCTTATAGATGGCCAGCCCACAGAGTGCAGCACTGTGACAGCAGAGTTCTGGCTTTTGTGTCCAGATCTGTGCTCTCTGGTCAGCTTTTAGACAACAAAAAAGCATTCTTTGCTTTAAACAGATCTGTTGTCACTCAGTGTTTTCCTCATCACTTCAGGAGGATGTCCACATTTTTGGAACTTCCCAGGTATCGTTAATTAACTACACTTCCTCATCATGTTTGCCTGTGTGTGTTTGTGCAGGTTTCATACTCAGCAAGAGGACCAAGAGTGATGCGTTCAGGTGCAGCAGACAGTCAGGTAAAGGTCAGATCAGACAGTACCGATGCTGCGTCTGTGTGCAGTGGCACAGTCAGGTAAAGGTCAGATCAGACAGTAACTGGTGGTGCTCAGGTGTTAAACGTAACGGTCAGTGACAGTTGTCAGTTAAAGTGTGTCACAGTGAGCGTTGTTTGTTTGTGCTTCACAGGTGAACACTGATGAAGATGAAGATGATGGTAGAAACATGAAACTGATCCAATTACTTCCATTTCGACGACTCATCAGAGAAAAAGACTCAGTGCAGTTTAATAACGCCACATTAACACGGTAGTTGAAGCCTTCAGATAACAAAAATCTTCTAAGATCATTTTTAGTTTTGGATGATTGTTTTTGTTTTTATTCATCAGATCACGTCACAAATATGTGCTGAACCATTTTTAATGTCAATTCTTTCATTTCATGTCATATCAGGAAGCCCACTCGTGAGTTTTATCAAATGTTTTTTTTTCTTCATCATTTGTAAAAATCTTTATTTTCTGCAGCCAGTTCAGAACACAGCAGCTCGTAAGCTTAACTTCATCTAACAGGAAACATCATTTCACTCTTTGTTCACGTCCTTAAATTGTTTTCAGTTGAAGCATCTTAGACCTGATCTGAAGATTTACTGGTTGTTTTGAAGCTCCAGCCTCTTGAGCTCAGTTTCATGTCTCTGTGTACAGAAGAACTCATTTAACATTGTTGTTCACATATTTGTTGAGATGTTTATGTTCTTGGCTTGAACGTGTCTGAAGTCTGAAAGGCGAGCTGCACAGTCTTCTCTTTTTATATCTGATGACAATATAATCTGCAACAAAGAAATGTTTAGCGCTTCATTCTACACTGAGCTTTGTGATTCCTTCACATGTTACTAAAGCCTGAGGCGAGGTGGCCTCAAAATTCTAATTCTTTTTCTCAAAATGTCCCTAAAAAGTGACTTTAAACTCTGAATTCTGATTTTTTTCACCTTAAAATCTAACTTCTTCCTCAGAATTCTTTTAATTCAGAATTTATAGAAAAAAAGTCCTAAATTATGAGGAAAGGTCTGAAATTCTAAGCATTTAGTCAAAATTCTTGAGAAAACAATTCTTCAGACTTTTTCTCATCACGTACACACAGAAGCTGCCTTTGCTCGACATGTGCCATGGCAGCGTTATTGTTTGTCAAAAATTTTGAGAAAAACAATTCTTCGGGGACTTTTCTCCCTCAAAATTTCTCTAATAAGTTTGACTTAACTTCAAAATTCTGACTTGATTCTTTTTTCTGAATTCTGGCTTTTTAAGTTAAAATTCTGACTTTTTTGTTTTGGATTCTGAATTTTTTTTTTTTTCCTCAGAACTGATTTTTCTCAAAATTCTGACCTTTTTCCGCTCAAATATTCAAAATTCTCAAGACATTTCTTAAAACTAAGATTCAGATTTTTTTCCTCAAAAATTTGACTTTTTTCCTCAAAATTCTGACCTTGTTTTTGATTAAAATTCAGGTTTTTTACCGCAAAATCCTGGCTTTTTCTTGATTTTTTTCCAAAATTTGACTTTTTCTCCAACTTTTTTTTTTTTTTAAATTTGGACTTTTCCAAATTTTGACTTTTTCTTCAAGATCCTGACTTTTTTTTTTTTTTTTCCCCAAAAATTTGACTTTTTTTCAAAAATTCTGGTCTTTTCACATGACACGTACACGGCAGCAGCCATTGTTCATACAGATGCCGTCAAAATATTCAAAAATTTTTAATTAAAATTTAGATTTTTTCCTCACATTTTGGACTTCCTTTTTCGTAAATTAACTTTTTTCTCAAAATTTGACAGTTTTAATTAAAATTCTAACTTTTACCTCAAAATTTGACTTTTTTCTTGATCTTTTTTTTTTTTCCAAAATTCTGACTTTTTCTCAAAATTTTTCATCACGTACACAGAAGCTGCCGTTGTTTACATAATGCGCTGCACGCAGCTGCCATTGTTTGCAACATGTGCCATGGCAGCTGCCGCTTGTTTGCGACAGATGCCGTCAGTGCGATGTTGTCAGAATTTCAAAAATTCCTGACATTTTTTAAAATTAATTTAGATTTTTCCTCAAAATTCTGGATTTTTCCCCGTACTCCTGACTTTTTCCTCAAAATTCTGACATTGTTTTTAATTAAAATTCTGACTTTTTACCTCAAAATTCGGACTTTTTTTCTTAATCTTTTCTTTTTTTAAATTTTGACTTTTTCCCCCCAAATTCTAAGTTTTTTCTTCAACATCTGGACTTTTTTTTCTTGATTTTTTTTTCTCTCCAAAATTCTGACTTTTTCTTTAAAAATTCGCCTTTTTATCACGTGCCATGGCAGCTGCCGTTGTCTGCGACACGTGCCATGGCAGCTGCCGTTGTTTTTTTTAATTTTTGTTTTTTTTAATTGGTTTTTCCCCCCAAGTTTTTTCTTCAAAATCTGGACTTTTTTTCTTGATTTTTTTTTTCTCTCTCCAAAATTCTGACTTTTTTCTTGAAATTTTGACTTACCATGTGCCATGGCAGAAGCCGTCGTTGTTCATGGACACGCACATGGCAGCTGCCGTTTTGGTTCAAGTATTAGATGCCGTTTCAAAATATTCAGCAAAAGTTCTGACATTTTTGTACCAATTGATTTTTTCCTCAAAAATTCTAGACTTTTTCCATGTAATTTGATGTACATTGTTTTTAATTAAAATTTACATTTTTTCCTCTAAATTCAGACTCTTTTTTGTTAGAAATCTTTTTTCTTAAAACTCTGACTTTTACCAAAATTCTGACTTTTTCTGAAAATTTTTCACGTGCAGTTTCATGGCAGTTGCCGTTGTTTGTGACAGACGCTGTTCAAAACATTTTAAATTCTGACATTTAAAAATTTGTCACAGATTTTTCCTCAAAATTCTAACTATTTTCCCCTCAAAATTTGGACATTTTTGTTAGAAATCTTTTTCTTCAAACTTCAAAACTTCAAAACTTTTTTCTTGATCTTTTTCTCCAAAATTCTGACTTTTTCACCTCACTTTTTTCACATGCCACAGAGCTGCCGCATGACACGGCCATGCAGCTGTCGTTATTACATCGTACAAGTGGCAGCCGTTGTTTGCGACACGTGCCACGGCAGCTGCCATTGTCTGCAACATGCTGTTCAAAATATTCAAAATTCTGACATTTTTTACAATTAAAATTCACATTTTTTCCACAAAATTTTGACTTTTTTCTCAAAATTTAATTTTTCAATTTTTTTTACATGTTTCCAAATTCTGACTTCTTTTTCTTCAAAGTTCTGACTTTTTCAATTTTACCTTTTATCACATGCCACAGTTGCTGCCAAGTTCATATTACGTTTACCGGCAGCTGCCGTTGTTTACACAGATGCCGCTCAAAATATTCAAAATTTGACATTTTTTAAAATTAGTACTTAGATTTTTTCCACAAAAATTTTACCTTTTTCACAAAATTCTGACATTGTTTTTAATTAAAATTATGATTTTTTTTCTCTTAAATTCAAACTTTTTTGTTAGAAATTTTTCTAAAACTCACTTTTTACTTCAAAATTATGACTTTTTCTGAAAATTTTCGTCATGTGCCAAGTGAAAAACAATTCTTCAGACTTTTCCTCAACTTTAATAGTTCGACTTAACTTCAAAATTTGAATTCTGACTTTTTCTGAATTCTGCCTTTTAAGTTAAAACGACTTTTTTGTTTTGGACTTGAATTTTTTTCCTCAGAACTGATTTCTTTTCAAAATTCTGAATTCTTTCCGTCAAAATATTCAAAATTCTCGAATATTTCTTAAAATCCAAGATTCGTGATTTTTTTCCTCAAAATTAATTTTTCCTCAAAATTCTGACCTTGTTTTTGATTAAAATTCAGGTTTTTTACCTCAAAATCCTGGCTTTTTTTCTTGATTTTTTTTCCAAAATTTGACTTTTTCTCCAACTTTTTAAATTTCTGAACTTCTTTTTCTCAAATTTGAATTTTTTCTTCAAGATCCTGACTTTTTCTTTTTTTTTTCCCCCAAAATTTGACTTTTTTTTTCTAAAAATTCTGGTCTTTTTCATGCCATTATGCTACGCAGCAGCCATTGCCCATACAGATGCCGGCTCAAAATATTCAAAAAATTTTTAAATTAAAATTTAGATTTTTTCTCACATTTGACTTTTTTCTGCAAAATTCAACTTTTTTCCTCAAAAATTTGATTAGTTTTTAATTAAAATTTAACTTAATCTCAAAACTCTGACTTTTTTTCTTGATCTTTTTTTTTTCCAAAATTGACTTTTCTCAAAATTTCATCACGTGCCACAGATAAGCCGTTGAGTCGGCGACACGCGTCACGGCAGCTGCCATATTGTTTGCAATGATAAAGCCATGGCAGCTGCCGTTGTTTGCGACAGATGCCGCTTCAAAAGATATGTCAGAATTTCAAAAATTTCTGACATTTTTTAAAATTAATTTAGATTTTTCCTCAAAATTTGATTTTTTCCTCAAATTTGACTTTTTTCCTCAAAATCTGACATTGTTTTAATTAAAATTTTACCTTTAATCTTCAAAATTCGGACTTTTTCTTTAATCTTTTCTTTTTTAAATTTGATCTTTTCCCAAATTTAAGTTTTTTCTTCAACACTGGACTTTTTTTCTTGATTTTTTTTTTCTCTCCAAAATTTGACTTTTCTAAAATTCTGCCTTTATCACTTGCCATGGCAGCTGCCGCTGTTCGCGACATCGCACATGGCAGCTGCCGCCGTTGTTTTTTTAATTTTTGTTTTTTTTTAATTTTGGTTTTTCCCCCCAAGTTTTTTCTTCAAAATCTGGACTTTTTTTCTTGATTTTTTTTTTCTCAAAATTCTCTGACTTTTCTTTCTTTGAAATTTTGACTTTTACCATGTGCCATGGTAGTTCGCCTGTTCGCGTACATCGTACATGGCAATGCTGCTGTCTTGCAGATGCCGTTCTAAAAATATTCAAAGTTCTGACATTTTTTAAAAATTAAAATTTAGATTTTTTCCTCAAAATTTGTGACTTTTTCCACAAAAATTCTGACATTGTTTTTAATTAAAATTATGATTTTTTCCTTCAAATTCAGACTCTTTTTTGTTAGAAATCTTTTTCAAAACTCAGACTTTTTACTTCAGTGACTTCTGACTTTTTCTTGTGCAAATTTTTCGCCATCGCACATGGCAGCTGCAGCCGTTGTTTGTGACAGACGCTGTTCAAAAACATTTTAAATTCTGACATTTTAAAAATTTATTTAGATTTTTCCTCAAAATTTAACTATTTTCCTCAAATTTTGACATTTTTGTTAGAAACTTTTTTCTTCAAAACTTCAAAACTTCAAAATCCTTTTTTCTTGATCTTTTTTCTCTCCAAAATTTTGAATTTTTTAAAATTCTGACTTTTTCACATGCCGCGAAGAAGCGCAAGCCGCTGTATGACACGTACATGGCAGCCGCCGCTGTTTGCGACAGTGCCATGGCAGCCGCCGCGAGCCATACACGCGCCACGGTAGCTGCCATGCCATTGTTCGTAACATGCTGTTCAAAAATATTCAAAATTTTGATATTTTTTACAATTAAAATTCATGATTTTTTCACAAAATTTTGACTTTTTTCTCAAAATTTGACTTTTTTTCTTAATTTTTTTACATGTTTCCCCCAAATTCTTGACTTTTTCTTCAAAGTTCTGACCTTTTTCTCTAATTTACCTTTATCACATGCCACAGTTGCCGCCGCTGTTCACACGTACACGGCAGCTGCCATTTATGCATGTAGATGCCGCTCAAAAATATCTAAAATTTGACATTTTTAAAAACTAAAATTTAGATTTTTCCTTAATAAAATTTTGACTTTTTTCCACAAAATTCTCCTGACATTGTTTCTTTAATTAAAAAATTATGATTTCTTTTCTCTCTAAATTCAGACTTTTTTGCTAGAAATCTTTTTTCTAAACTCTGACTTTTATCAAAATTAAGACTTTTTTCTGAAAATTTTTCATTATAGCTATGGCATGCTGCTTGTTTATACAGACGCCATTCAAAACATTTCTAAATTCTGACATTTTTAAAATTTATTTAGATTTTTCTCAAATTCTAACTATTTTCCCTCTCAAAATTCTGACATTTTTGTTAGAAATCTTTTTTCTTCAAAACTAGACTTTTTTCGATCTTTTTTCTCCAAAATTCTGACTTTTTCTTTAAAATTCTGACTTTTTTCATTACGTTACGGCAGCTGCCGCTGTTCATAACACGCCATTAACGTAGCGCCGTTGTTCATGACACGCACACGCGTAGCGCCGCTGTTCGCGACACGCGCCACGGCAGCTGCCGCTGTTTTATTGGCACACGGGCAGCTGCCGTTGTTTTATGGACAGTGCCACGGCAGCTGCCGCTTATACATGTCAGCTCAAAAATATTCAAAATTCTGACATTTTTACAATTAAAATTCACATTTTTCCACAAAATTTTTTTGATTTTTTTCCCCGTAAATTCTAATTTTTCTTAATTTTTTTACATGTTTCCAATTTCCTGACTTTTTCTTAATTTTTTATTGTTTTCCAAATTTGAATTTTTCTTCAAAGTTCTGACTTTTTCTCAATTACCTTTATCACATGCCACAGTTGCTGCCGTTTTGTTCAAGTATACGTACACGGCAGTTGGAAGCCGTTGTTTTACACAGATGCCGTGTTTGAAAATATTCAAAATTCTGACATTTTTAAAATTAAAATTAGATTTTTTCCACAAAATTTTGACTTTTTCCACAAAATTCTGACATTGCTTTTAATTAAAATTATGATTTTTTTTCTCTAAATCTGCTGTGACTTTTTTGTTAGAAATCTTTTTCTTAGGAACCTGACTTTTACTGCACTGACTTTTTTTCTGAAAATTTTTCACACGTACACAGCAGTTAGCCGTTGTTTTGGCGCACACGCACACGGCAGCTTGCCGCTGTTCATACACGCGGCCACGGTAGCTGCCACAGAGTTTGTGACACGCAAGCCACGGCAGCTGCCGTTGTTTTCAACAGATGTCGCTTAAAAATATTGAAAATTTGACTCTTTTTCACACAATTTGATTCTTTTCTCAAATTCTGACTCTTTGCAAATTTTTTCTTTTTTTTTATTTTTCTCTGCTCAAAACATTTTTAAATTCTGACATTTTTTAAAAATAATTTAGATTTTTCGTACCTTGTTCATTTCTTCCTCAAAATTCTGACATTTTTGTTAGAAATCTTTTTCTTCAAAACTAGACTTTTTCTTGATCTTTTTTCTTCTCCAAATTCTGACTTTTTTCTTAAAATTCAGACTTTTTCACATGTTATGGCAGCTGCCGTTGTTCATGACACGTCACGCAGCTGCCGCTACACATGTTGCTCAAAATATTCAAAATTTGACATTTTTTACAATTAAAATTCACATTTTTTCCACAAAATTTTGACTTTTTCTCAAAATTGACTTTTTTTTCTGCATTTTTTTACATGTTTCCCAAATTTCTTTACCTCACACAATTGTTTTCTTCAAAATTCTTCATCATGCTGAGTGGCACCATTCAAAATATTTGCACCAGGCTTTTTTCTTCAACATTTTGTCTTTGTTTTTCTTAATTTGACTTTAAAAGTCTGTGTGTAATCTATCTGTTAGCAGACTATGGGCTATGGAATAGAGCAGTAAGTTCTTTTATGCATATATAGTCTGTTACTATTATAAATACAAATGAGGAAACACTGAAAGCACACAAAACAGTTCTATAGATTTTTATTGTCAAGTGATTCCGCCTGTGTGGTGCTATGGATATGGAGTCCTCAGGGCACTCAAGGAAGCTACGCAGGGTCAGACCGGTCCTGATTGAACCCCACATCGAGCCAGCTACAACCTCTTGCTTCCTGGTCTTGCAGACTGGGCTGGGCGCGATCCTCAGAATGGCATCTTCAGCACTCATCCACCTATAGGCCAGATTCTAGTAAAAACCTTCTAAAGATGATGAAAAAGGCTGACAATTTAGAGTTTGAAGCCAAATTTATGAGAAAAGTCATTTGAGAAAAGAAATCTTCCTAAAAGTCTGACTTTAAAATCAATTTTTCCTTCAAAATTCTTTTTCAGATTAGAATTGTAATGAAAAAGTCAGAAGTCCCAAAATTTCTAGAAAATCTTTACTTTAACTCAGAATTCTTACTTTTTCATACAATTATGACTGAGGAAAGAGAATTATAAAAGCAGCATTTTGAGGAAAAAAGTCGATTTCTACAGAAAGCAAAGTCAGCATTTAAAGAAAAAGTCAGAATTTTTAAACATTTTGTTGCATCTGTCGTGAACAGCTGCAGCTGCTGTGGCACATGGAAAAAAGGTCAGAATTTTGGGAAAAAAGTCAAAATCTTGAGAAAAACGTTGAAAATTAGAAAAACATAAATTTAAGAATAAAAGTCAGAATTTAGAATTTAAAAAAGTCAGAATTTTAAATATTTTGAACGGCATCTGTCGCAACAAAGGTCAGAAAAAGGAACCTTTAATCTGGCCTGAAAAAGATTTCAGAATCTTGATTTTTGGAGGAAAAGTCGTAACTTTGGGGAAAAAGGCAGAATTTTGAAAAAAAGGTCAAAATGTTGAAGAAAAAGTCAAAATTTTGAAAAAAAAAGATTAAGAAAAAAATTTGAAAAAGAAGTCAAATTTAAGAATTAAAGTCAAAATTTTGAATATTTTGAACATTGTGAACAGCATCTGTCGCAAACAACCGCAGCTGCTGTGGCACATGAAAAAAGGCCAGAATTTTGGAGGAAAAAAGGCCAGAATTTCGGGGAAAAGGTAAAAAAGAAAAAAAATTTACAAAAGTCAGAATTTTGAAAAAAAAATTGTGGAGGAAAAAGTCAGAATTTTTCATAATATTTTGGAACGGCATCTGTTGAAAAACAACGGTAGGCTGCTGGCACGTATATCAGCAGACAACGTAGCTGCCGTGGCACGTGTTAAAAAGTCAAAATTTTAAGAAAAAAGTCAGAATTTTGGAGAGAAAAAAAAAGATCAAGAAAAAAGCTCCAGATTTTGGAAGAAAACCTTAAATTTGGAGGAAAAGTCAAAATTTAAAAAAGAAAAGATTAGGAAAAAAAGTCTGAATTTTGAGGTAAAAGTCAGAATTTTAAGAAAAAGATGTCTAACAAAAGTCAGAATTTAGAGGAAAAATATAATTTAATTAAAACAAAGTCAGCATTTTGAGGGGAAAAAGCGAATTTTAAAGAAAATAATCCAAATTTTGAGGAAAAATCACTTTGATCAAAAAATGTCAGAATTTTGAATATTTTGAACGGCATTCGTCGCGAGACAACGGGTAGCTGCTATGGCATCGCATCGCAGACAACATGCCGCAAGTATGTCATGCCGTAAATCAGCCGGTAGCTGCTATGGCATCGCGTGTTGCAACAATGGTTGCGCCGGCATCGTAGTCAGATAACGCAGCGCTATGGTACGGTCGCAACACGAGGTAGCTGTCGTGGCATGTGTCGCAGACAACGGCAGCTACCATGGCACGTGATAAAAGTCAAAATTTTAAGAAAAAGTCAGAATTTTAAGAGAGAAAAAGACTAAGAAAAACTCCGGATTTTGAAGAAAACCTTTAAAATTTGGGAGGAAAAGTCAAATTTAAAAAAAAGAAAAGATTAGGAAAAAGTCTGAATTTTGAGGTAAAAAGTCAGAATTTAAGAAAAAGATGTCTAACAAAAAAGTCAGAATTTAGAGGAAAACATAATTTTAATTAAAAACAAAGCTCAGCATTTTAGGAAAGTTAGAATTTTGAAGGAAAAATAATCCAAATTTTGGGGAAAAAATCTAAATTTTAATTTTAAAATGTCAGAATTTCTGAACATTTTGAACGGCATCTGTCGTGAGACAACGGCAGCTGCCATGGCATGTGTTAGTGACAACGGCAGCTGCCATGGCACGTGTCACAGACAACGCAGCGCCGGGCACATGTCACAAAACACAGCTGCCGGCACGTATCGCGAGAACGGGCAGCTGCCGTGGGCATCGCGTCGCAGACACGGCAGCTGCCATGGTACGCGGATAAAAAGTCAGAATTTTAAGAAAAAGTCAGAATTTTGAGAGAAAAACGATTAAGAAAAAAGTCCGGATTTTGAAGAAAAACTTGGAATTTGCGGAAAAGTAAAATTTCAAAAAAGAAAAAGATTAAGAAAAAAGTCTGAATTTTGAGGTAAAAGTCAGAATTTTAAGAAAGATGTCTAACAAAAATGTCAGAATTTAGAGGAAAAACATAATTTTAATTAAACAAAGTCAGCATTCAGGAAAAGTTAATTTACGAAAAATAATCCAAATTTTTTGAGGAAAAATTTAAATTTTAATTTTAAAATGTCGAATTTTTGAATATTTTGAACTGCATTTGTCGCAGACAATGGCAGCGCCATGGCATCGTGAAACACAGACAACGGCAGCTGCCGTGGCATCGTGGTCACAGACAATGGCAGCTGCCGTGGCACATGTCGCAGAAAATCCGCAGCTGCCGTGGGCACGCGGTCACAGAGACCCACGTTATGGTACCGCCGCAGACAAACGCAGCTGCCATGGCATGATAAAAAGTCAAATTTTAAGAAAAGTCAGAATTTTGGAGAGAAAAAGATCAAGAAAAAACTCCGCGGATTTTAAGAAACCAAATTTGGGAGGAAAAGTCAAAATTTAAAAAGAAAAGATTAGGAAAAAGTCAGAATTTTGAGGTAAAAGTCAGAATTTTTAAGAAAAAGATGTCTAACAAAAAGTCAGAATTTAGAGGAAACATAATTTAATTAAAACAAAGTCATACTTTGAGGGAAAAAGTTAGAATTTTGAAGGAAAATCCAAATTTTGAGGAAAAATCTAAATTTTAATTTTAAAAATGTCAGAATTTTATTTTTTTGAACGGCATCTGTCGCAGACAACGGCAGCTGCAACGGTCGGTGACATCCGCGCCGCTATGGCACGCAGTCGCAGACAATGCAGCTGCCGTGGCATCGTGTCGCAGAAAACTGCAGCGCCGTGGCACGTGTCACAGAGAACGGCAGCTGCCATGGCACGTGTCACAGACAACGGCAGCTGCCATGGCATGTGATAAAAAGTCAAAATTTTAAGAAAAAAGTCAGAATTTTGGAGAGAAAAAAAGATCAAGAAAAACTCCGGATTTTGAAGAAAAACCTTTAAAATTTGGAGGAAATAAAATTTAAAAAAGAAAAGATTAGGAAAAAGTCAGAATTGGAGGTAAAAGTCAGAATTTTACAAAAAGATGTCTAACAAAGTCAGAATTTAGAGGAAAACATACCTTAATTAAAACAGTCAGCATTTTGAGGGAAAAAGTTAGAATTTTGAAGGAAAATAATCCAAATTTTGAGGAAAATTTTAATTTTAAAAATGTCAGAATTCTTGAATATTTTGAACGCATTCGTCGTGACAACAGCAGCTGCTATGGTATTATCGCAGACGAACGGGCAGCTGCTGGTGGCACGTGTCGCAGACAACGCAGCTGCCAGCGGCATCGTGTCGCAGACAACGGCAGCTGCTGCACGCGGATAAAAAGTCAGAATTTTAAGAAAAAGTCAGAATTTTTGGAAAAACGATTAAGAAAAGTCCGATTTTAAGAAAAATCACTTTAAAGAAAAAATAGAAATTTTGAATATTTTGAACAGCATCTGTCATAAATAATGGCAGCTGCTGTGGCATGAGTTGAAGACAATGCAGCTGCAGTGGCACATGAAAAAATTCGAACACAGGAAAAATCAGATTTTTGAGAAAAAGTCAGAATTGTATAAAAAAGTCTGAATTTTGAGGAAAAGTCTGAAAAAAGTCAGAATTTTGAATATTTGGAACAGCATCTGTCGCGCAAACAACGGCAGCTGCTGTGGCACAGGAAAAAAGTCGGAATACAGAGGGAAAATCAGAATTTTGGAGAAAGTCGTACTTTGAGGAATAAAGACTGAATTTAAAAAGTCAGAACTTTGAATATTTTGAACATTCTGAACGGCATCTGTTGCAACAATCGTGACGCAGACAAATGGCAGCTGCCGTGGCACTTGGAAAAAGGACAGATTTTGAAAAAGTCAAAATTTTGAGGAAAAAAGTCAGAATTTTGAATATTTTGAACAGTATCTGTAACAACACGGCAGTTGCTGTGGCAGGTCAGAAATTTGCTGATAAAAGTCAGAAAAAAGTGAGGAAAAAGTCAGAATTGTATGGAAAGGTCAGAATTTGAGGAAAGTCTGGAAAAAAGTCAGAATTTTGAATATTTGAATGGCATCTGTCGAATAACGGTAGCTGCCATGGCACATGTCAGACAATGGCAGCTGCTGTGGTACTGCAAAGGTCAGATTATTGAGGAAAAGTCACAATTTTGAATATTTGAACATTTTGAACAGCATCTGTCGCTAACAATGACAGCTGGTGCACATGTCGCAGACAATGCAGCTGTACGGAAAAAGGTCAGAATTTTGGGAAAAAGTCAAAATCTTGAGAAAATCGCCAAATTGTATTTAAAAGTCAGAATTTTGAAGACAAAAGTCAGAAATTTAAGAATAAAAGTCAGAATTTAATTTAAAAAAAGTCAATTTTAAATATTTTGAATGGCATCTGTCGCAACAAAAGGTCAGAAAAAGGAACCTTTTTTAATCTGACCTGAAAAAGATTTCCAGATTCTGATTTTTGAGGAAAAGTCAGATTTGGGAAAAAGGTCAAAATAAGTGTTGAAGAAAAATCAAAATTTAAAAAAATGAAAAAAATTTGAAGAAAAAAGTCAAATTTAAGAATTAAAGTCAGAATTTTGAATATTTTGAACATTGTGAACAGCATCTGTCGCAAACAAATCGCAGCTGCTGTGGCACGAAAAAGGCGAGAATTTTGGAGGAAAAAGGCCAGAATTTGGGGGGAAAAGTCTTTCAATATTTTGAAACAGCATCTGTTGAAAACAACGGCAGCTGCCGTGGCACGTGTCGCAGGCAACGCAGCGCCGGCACTTGAAAAAGGTCAGATTATTGAGAAAAAAAGTCAGAATTTTAAATATTTTAAACATTTTGAACAGCACTGTTTGAAACAACGGCAGCTGCCATGGCATGGCAAAAAGGTCAGAATTTAGAAAGTCAAATCTTGAGAAAAACATCAGAATTTTGAAGACAAAAGCCAAATTGAATAAAACTTGTTCTTTAAACTTAAAGAAGTCAGAATTTTAAATATTTTGAATGGCATCTGTCGCAACAAAAGGTCAGAAAAAAGGAACCTTTTTTTAATCTGACCTTGAAAAAAGATTTTAGATTCTGATTTTTGAGGAAAAAGTCAGGATTTTGGGGGGAAAAGTCAGAACTTTTGAAAAAGAAAAAGATTAAGAAAAAATGAAGAAAAAGTCAAATTTAAGAATTAAAGTCAGAATTTTTTGAATATTTTGAACATTCTGAACGGCATCTGTTGCAACACCGTATCACAGACAATGGCAGCTGCCGTGGCACTTGAAAAAAGGACAGATTTTGGGAAAAAAGTCAAAATTTTGAGGAAAAAAGTCAGAATTTTGAATATTTTGAACAGTATCTGTAACAAATCACGGCAGCTGCTGTGGCAGGTCAGAAATTTAAGGATAAAAGTCAGAAAAAAGTGAGGAAAAGAATTGTATGAAAAAAGTCAGAATTTTGAGGAAAAAGTCAGAATTGTATAAAAAAAGTCAGAATTCTGAGTTTTAAAGTCTGAATTTTGAGGAAAAAGTCTGAAAAAAAGTCAGAATTTTGAATATTTGAACGGCATCTGTCACAGACAATGGCAGCTGCTGTGGCACATGGAAAAAAGGTCAGAATTTTGAAGACAAAAGTCAGAAATTTAAGAATAAAAGTCAGAATTTTTTATTTAAAAAAGTCAGTATTAAATATTTTGAATGGGATCTGTCACAACAAAAGGTCAGAAAAAATTAACCTCTTTTTAATCTGACCTTGATAAAAGATTTCAGATTCTGATTTTTGGGGAAAAAGTCAGGATTTTGGGGAAAAAAAAAAAAAGGTCAAAATGTTGAAGAAAAAGTCAACATAAGTTGAGAAAATGTTGAGGAAAAGAAAATTTTTAAGAAAAGCCAGATTTTTAAGGGGAAAACACAACATTTTGAAAAAAAAAGATTATCAAGAAAACAATTTTGAAGAAAAAAGTCAAATTTAAGAATTAAAGTCAGAATTATGAATATTTTGAAGATTGTGAATGGCAAATGTCGCAGACAACGGCAGCTGCTGTGGCACGTGAAAAAAGGTCAGATTATTGAGGAAAAAAGTCAGAATTTTTAATATTTTGAACATTTTGAACAGCATCTGTCGCAAACAATGGCAGCTGCTATGGCACATGGTCAGAAATTTAAGAATAAAAGTCAGAATTTTGAGAAAAGTCATAATTTCGAAGAAAAAAGTCAGAAATTTAAGAATAAAAGTCAGAATTTTGTGAAAAAAGGTCAGCTTTTTGAGGAAAAATTTTGAATTTAAAAAAGTCAGAATTTTGAATACTTTGAACAGCATCTGTCGCAAACAATGGCAGCTGCCATGGCACGTGTCACAGACAACGGCAGCTGCTGTGGCACATGTCAGAAATTTAAGAATAAAAGTCAGAAGTTTGAGAAAAAAGTAATTTTTGAAGAAAAAAGTCTGATTTTAAGGGAAAAGGTCATTTTTAAGAAGAAAAGTCAGAATTGTGAGATAAAAGTCAGAATTTTCTGATCAGAAAAGTCTGATTTTTGAGGGAAAAGTCTGATTTTTGAGAAAAAAAAAGTCAGAAGAACCACTCTGCCAACCATAATAGACCATATTTTCAGAGACCGTACTCCAATGGGATTGCTCCTGACATACTGTAATGATAGAGGCATTGGAGAAAACAAAAGGGCAGTCAAAGATGTTGGACAGCATGAGTTGTGTAAATTTGGTTTTCTGCCTGCTTGTCATAATGGGACCAAAAGGAGAGAGCATGAAGATTACACGCCCAGTCATAAAGCTGGAAATTTGGTAAATTTGGTGCTTCTCACAGTGTTAATCAGCACATTGGACTTTGACCAGTTGTCATAGCGATGGCTCAGTTGGAATCATGTGACCTAAATGCATAACATTGGTCATGTGGTACATCCATACATGTTCTCACGGTGGATTCAGAGTAAAGACAAAACTCCAGAGCACAGTTTGGAACTGACCATTTATTTAAACTGAATAGCATATATGCGTACAAAGTCTCTACAAAGCTAGAAAATATCTAACATACTTTTAGCCATGAGGGGAAAAAAAGTTACAAAGCAAAGATCAGACCCTGTGCAGTACCAATAGACACACAATACTAACTTTTGGATTTTCCTAAACGTATTCTCTTCTTCGCAAAATAGGATAAACATTAGAATATCAAAGATATACACAACATCTGTAATAAACGTTATTGTCACCTTTATACAAAGCACCTTATCAAAAAGAAACCCCCTCGGCGCCCGCGTAGACGAGACGCTGCACGTGAACCGAAAGGGTCGAAAAAGATTCAAGGCCATTTTGGAATTGATTACAGACAAGATCTCTGTGCCACGCGTGGTTCGAAAAGAAGAAGATAAATATCCAACTTTCACGTACGAGACGACATTAAACAACACGGACGACGATGACGCAGGAACTCTGCGGTTCGCGTGAACCTTTCTGAACGACTTCTACGCGCTGCGTGGACGCAGCTTTTTGTGTTATACGTTGATTATTATGAGTGGACGTTTAAAGCTGTGTAAAGCTGGACAGACATTTTAGATTTCTGTGGCGTTCTCGTGCAGTCTGCCGACCGAGATGATACGAGGTGTCCATGAAACGAGTCTTTTAAAGACTAGAACATTTAAACCTAAACCTGTTTTTTTTTCTGTTTTATTTTTGGCAGAAGCTTGTAGCTTGTAATAAATCCCCTTTCCTCTGTATTCTCCGTCACATGATGACTTCTTTGGTAAGGCAGGCGGCAGATAATGTCCTCCGACAGAGGGGTCACATTATTGCAAAATCAACCCCTCTGAGGCCGTGTGTTCGGTTATCACGTACACGTTACATGCCGTCGTGAAGGTCTGATCGAGAGACAAAACTCTGGGAAAATTACAAAGGCATGGAGGACGAGGGGGGAGGGAGGTCTGAACGGGGTTTTCCTGACACAATGATTCACCGGCGTTTGGAAAGGGTTGTGTTTTGTTGGACAAGTGGCTGTAACCCTGAGAGACACCCACGGGAGTCTTTAGACTCAAGATGTGTGCCAGATCTTAACGTGTGTTTTTTTGTTTTGCACAAAGGTTGAAAGACTGACGGTCAGAGCTGAGTCATTCCCGTTAACTCTTTAACGGAAAGAGTTTTTTATTCTGGACACCACATAGCATCACAGCTGCACACTGTAGTCTTTTAGTCGTTTTTAGAAGAGGTTTTAAAACCTCCGGGACTTTTTCATTAACATAATTTAATAATTATCCTGCTAACTTTGCGACTAAAGACTGTGTCTCATTATTTTCTCTATTTTAAGTCCATCGATTATCTCATAGCGGTCAAAAAGTTGAGTGTGGTCAATCGTCAATGGCCGCGGGGAATTGGTGGAACCACTGACGTTGTAAAAATGGCAGCCAAGGTGAAGCGGTAAATTATATTTACAAATTGTAAATATGTTCCATATTTATATTTCGGCAGTCAAACGTTGGCGCTAATGCCCTGCATGGTTGCAGTATTCGAACTGAGACAGTGTTTTAGCTATGTGGGGTGTTACTTGTAATGTAGCAAAGTCTTTAAATTATTTTGTAAAATACGTTTAACTCACCTTCTTGCCAAGAGTTGGATGAGAAGATTGATACCAATCTCACGTTTGTACAGAGTGAAACTTAATTTAGCAGACACGTGAGCACGTTTGTTAGTTTTTGTGTGGATTAAAATAAATTAAACATGTTGATCAGTTTTTGAGGAGCCTGTTACCAGTGCTATGCTAGGCTAAACGAAGCTACAGCCGCTTAGCGCACATACACAAGAGTGGTATCAGTGTCCTCGTTAAGATTACGGTTTATGAATGTTTTCTAAATGTTCCTTTTGTTTGAAGATAACACCAGTCTTCTTCAGGAACAAGTTTATCAGAGAGACACGAGACAATACCGAGCGCGCGACCTGTTTCAACATGAATCTGTCGCACATACATGTAATACACAAATACGTGTAAATGCCGCCATAAAATACCAAGTGAACAAGAATGTCTCATTAACATCCCGCAGGATTTAAGAGCAGTTCAAATTCTTTCGGGTGGTTCAACGCCGACAACAAGAAACATCCATTAAATCTGGAATTTGGATAATTAGCCCTCAGACAGTGAAAACTGGAGCAGGTGATACCTAATTATTATAATTATAATATATTCACTAAAATGTCTGTCTATACACCATCTACAACACCAAATTATCAGGACTCGACATGAAAACAGATTAGAAATGTCTACTGCTGTTCTCAACCAAAGGCACTTCATGCTGCTGAGCATGACACAGACGAACCACCGACCACATGCTACAGTACACTTCAACAGTTTTTTTTTTTTTTTTTTTTGGTTTTTGATTATAAATGATTTTAATTCTGACGTGATCTTATCGAATTAGAAACCAGTCCAGGACAGATTAACGGGAACCGCGTCTCCAAATCTTTCAAAGTCCTCTAGAGCAGCGATTCTCAAACTTTTATACGCCGTGTAAAATATCAGAAAATATTTGAATCTCTGAGTAAAACCATTGTGACCGACAGTCAACCGAGAGTCTGTATAGTTTACAGTGGAAAAACTGCCAAGCCAAGACGGCAAAATATGCCATTAAATATGTCAGATGCTATATTTCATACAGAATTTTAAGGGAATTTATACAGAATAAAGTTTTTTGTATCAGATAATTTAATTATACAGTAAAACACTAATATGTTTTTACGGTAAAATTCTGGCAACCACAGCTGCCAGATTTTTACCCCAGTCATACTTTATGCCAAAACCTTAATTTGTATGACATTTTAAGGGAATATTTACAGAATAAAAGTTATGTTTTATATTAGAGACTGTTACAGTAAAATACCGTAAAACTGAATGGCATATTTTACAGTCTTTTACTGTCATTGTTTGGCAGTTTTTCACTGCAAAATCTACAGACATTTCTAAATATGGAGTAAAACACCAACCTTGAACGTGAAATCAACAGTACTAACTCCTTTTATTGTAACATTAGATAAAGTTTTAGTGTTTTTATTACGGTATAATTCTGTCAACCACTAACAGTTTTTTACCGTAAAAGCTTTTTTTCCACAGATTGTTGTTGACTGAACAGAATCAGAGCTGATTTGGTGGAACGTGTTACTCCTGACCTGCACTTCTCTTTTTAATATTTCCTGCTTGGAGCCACGATTGCAGATTTTTAACCGTTAATTAACGTTTAACTAATCACAGATGTATGTGAGCTCTGCTCCACCTGCATGAACGTGACTACGTACCACTCTGATGTTGAATTAAACTTAAATGACGTTAAATGACATTCCAGAGTTATTTAAGTATTCAAAAGTGCCACTACGAGGAGGTCGGACCACAGTTTGAGAAACAGTGCTCTAGAGTTAAGAGCGAGCCGCGGCACGGCGTCTGATTGGGGCGACAATCAGTTGAAATATGGACGAGATAATATTTCAGGTTTGAACACACGTGTGTCAGTATGGACATGTTAAAGCTCGAGTTAGCTGGTGCAAGAATACTGAAATAAGTTTGATTTAAAGTGTAACCTGATCGTGTTTTGACGCTTGCGCACCATGAACGACGTCGTTTTAAAGATTCACAGTGCTTCTCAACGAACTGACGGCAACATGTTTGATATTTTCACATATAATCCTTTTTTTTTTTTTTTACAGCACTGTGGTCATCTTTGTTGCTAGTGGCGGAGTTCAACGCGTGATCCAAGCTCACTTTCCTCCAACTGACGAAACAGGAGAGAGGCTTTTATTGTGAAGGAATCACAGGAATGTATTTATCGTCATGGTTGCAGCGCTGACAGCCAATCAGGCGGGACAAAAAATCCTAAAGGATTATCGCTTTAACATGCTCGTTTATTTCTTCAAATCCTGATGAAGAGTCACTTGTTGCACTTAAAGGTACCTGAATTGTTCAATTTCACTTTATACTTTTCTTTATTAACATAATTATTTTAGATAGTTGTTCCTGGAATTAAAATATAATCTATCGATAAACAATTTCAAAGTTTTTAGAAGCTATTCTTTTTTCTGTCTTTTTTCATTTTTAAAGAAAACATACAAAAAGGTAAAAATTTGATTTTTCTTTGGGACAATCCTATTTTTGTTTTTTGAGTTTTTTTTGTGCAAGAATGCAGCTCGCACAATTTTTTTTTTTGCAGTGGTTATCTGTACAAACCACCTCTATACTGTTCCTATATGATAATGCAGTAGTGTTATTTCCATCTGTGGTTTGGGTTCATTGATGATACACAGGGTCTGAGCTTCAGTGTCCGTCAGTAACACACACATTTTTTTGTCACAGGGGGGTAAAAATGCAAAAAATTTGTTTGTATTTTATTTTTACTCCCTGGGTCGACTTTCCCAAAAACACACGACAGAAATACTCAAACACTGACTGACAGCGGGACTCGTGCCGTCTCCTGGTGATATCAGAGTCGGGATGTTGTTGTTGGGAAAAACCACCCAGGTCGAGTCGGATTTCTGTGGCTGCACTGCCACTGTGCTTCTTTACAGCTAATGAGCGTCTGATATTTCAGATTTGGGGGGAGGGGGGTTGATATTTACGTCCTGCAGCAAACTGTGTGTCACATCCGATAATTAAAAATTACCCAATTATTGCTGTGATGGTTCGTGAACAGCAGTGGAAATGCAGCCGCTTTTCTCGCTCGCTGAATCGAGTTGTTTGGCTGAAAGACTGACTTTTTTTTTTAAAACCTCCAATGTCGCCATTAATCACCAAGCAAAGGCCATATGTGTGTGTGTGAGTGTGTGTGTGTGTGTGTGTGGGTTATTCCTTGACGAGTCGATAGATGTGGTGCTGTGCTCCGTGCTCGTTGTTGGACACCTCGAAAACACACGCCATACACAGCAAGGTCTCCTGAGTGTCTCTGTTACTCACAACCTGAAAAGAAAAAGAAGGTGTGTGTTCAGTGTGGATCTGTACACACACACGCACACGCACACACACACACACACACACACAGACTGGTGTCCTCACCAGCAGAATAGTGAAGTTCTCCAGCACGCTGTTCATCATGTATTTCTCAGGCAGGTGTTTGAGCTTGTGGATGAAGTTGATCATGTATTCACACATCGGGGAGCGGCTGATCCTGTAGACGAAGCGTCCGTTTTCGAACCTGGCGTACTCCGTCTGAAACGCGGAGAGAGCGGTTACACGTCACTTCAACAACAACTTCAGTGACCTGTGCTGTTCAGGCGATCAGTGCGTCAAAACACAGAGATTTCAAGGGGATTTTAAGGTCCTTGAAAAGATCCTGGATTACTTCCTGGAGCCTCACCTCCACCTTCTCAACCACCTGCTTGCCGAAGGAGCAGACCTTGGTGGAGCAGGTGATGGTCATGTTCTCCGAGCTCTCGTATTGGCTGGTGACACCGTAGAAGGCCGCCGGGTCGTCCTGCATGTTGTGATTCAGGTCCGCCTGTAAACCACAGAGCAAGAAGTCAAACATCAAACACGAGAACCAGAGTGAGCCAACAGCGCCCTCTGCTGGCGACACCAGCTCAAACTGACAGTCTGGATCATCCTGATAAATCTGTCCAAGATTAACTAAATTCATCAGATTTCATCAGGTAAAAAGAGACCAAATGATTATAGTATATAAATTAGAGTTATTTACTTTCATTCATGAACAGAAGAGTTAGTTTTCTTGTTTGAATGTGATGTTTGTGAGCCGGCTCAGATTTGGGTATAAAAATGGTAAAACGTGGAGAGTTCACTGAAAATCTGAAAAACTGAAAAAGAGTCTGACGGTCTGATGAATTTGTTAAGCAAACATCTCACAATTATCAGACTCCTGAGGAGCAGACATAATAATATAACGAGGGCGAGACGCAGCACGCGTTAAGTAAAAGCTGCTGGACGGACGACAAACATCAAACACGCTCCGAGTTTTCTAGTTTAAATTTCAGTCTGACATTTTCGGGAATCTCTGAAACTTTTTTTTTAGATTTCTGGACTTTCAAACAAACATTCTGTCTGCACAGCGTGAGGCGTGCTGACCGACCGACTCCCCGGTGAGCCAAAGAGTTGTCAAATGTTTCATCAGTGAGACGTTCACCGACTTTATATGAAAATGCAAAAAATACTGGAAGAGACGACGGAGGAAGAAAAACAAGATTAGACGTCAAAGAGCGCCGAGAACGTGCTGCACCTGGATTACAGCCCGACACACACACACACACACACACCATATGCTAAGTCACCCACTTGTACATTCATTCACACACACACACACACACACACACACACACACACAAACATCAAACTGTGCTTTATTAAAGCAGCAGATTATCAGAACGCCTCATTGTGGTAGATCAGAGAGCTTTTTAATTAAATTCTCACACACACATACACACACACACACACACACCTGTTGTTTTCATGCTACACCTCATCACTTCTACATTCACTGTATACTGAACCTTCAGCTACGTTCACACTCATCCCGCTCTGTGCTTTTTACAGTCATTCCTTCCTTCGAACTCCGCCCACCTAAATAGAGATTGTCCAATCATGGCTTAGCAACCGTAACTAGGCACAAAAGGCCCGCCAAGCTTTGAATTTCTTCACATGTTGAAACATGTGACAAAGTACACGTGGTCGACCAAACTGTCTGTGATTTACAGAGTTTCCTGATGGACAGTGAAGTAAACTGCTGTTAGCTAATAGGGGAGCAGAGCCAGTGTCGTGCCAGAACAGGAGCTGTTTAATACATGTAACACAAGTTCGTATCATAAATCATGTTGGCAAGCAAACTGGGAGTCTGTGTTGCTATGTCTTGTGCTGTTGACCTCGCAGTGACGTCCCAGACTGATCGACAAAGATCAAAATAAAATCTCAAATCTCGTCAGACGTCACTCGGTCTGAAGTAAGACTCTCCTGAGACTGAGTCTGATTGGTCTCTGCAAAGTGTCAGCGTTACTCTGCTGGAAAAGAAATGACTGAACGTGACGCATCGTGTTGCTGGGATTTTTGAAAGTCCTTCGGTGAGCGGCAGCTCGGAGAACACACACACACACACACACACACACACACACACAGGTGGAGACAGAGCAACCTCTGAGTCAGGAGGTGAGCAGGTGTTCAAACAAAGCGACTGTGCTTTCATCAACCCACCACCTCCATATCCCAGGTGGAAACACACACACACACACACACACACACACACACACACACACACACACACACCTGTAAGTACAGACAAAGGCTCGGCACTGGGTGGAAAAATACAGCAAAGTGGGCGACGTGCAAACTGCTTATTTATGGCTGCGAAAATTTGAAATCATAAAACAGACTTTTAGAAACGTCGACCCGCCAAGGCTGTTGGGCCGAGAAGTGTGTGTGTGTGTGTGTGTGTGTGTGTGTGTGTGTGTTTTTGTGTCCACTCACCCAGAACTTGATCAGGTAGAAAGCGTTTTGCGGGCCCTTGCCGAACAGCTCCTTCAGGCCGCCCTTCTTCTCGGGAAACTTGTCATAGATCTGCCTGATGTCCACGCACTCCAGCATCGGGTCGCTGTAGCTCGGGCTGCTCTGGCTGATGTGCACGAACAGGTGCTTGTTGTACTGAGCGAGACGGAGACAGGCCGATTAGATAAAGACGAACGCTGTTTCCTGTTGACTGGTTTTATTCTGACTGGACTGACGGTATAATTCACGAGTTCTGGATGTGCTAAACAGATAGACCGATGGATGATCCATGATGAGCCAACATGCTGACGGCCAGCAACGCAGATTTTAAGTTTCAAAACATCGCTTCAGAAACCGTCACGGATACGCTGTCCACTCTTTATACGGCCAGTGGTTAAAAACGAGTTCATTTCATCTTATTTACATTAATATCTTGGAAATAACAAATGATGTAATCTCGAGATAACAGGATAATTTTCTCAAGATTTTAGGATAACGAGACTAATCTTAATCTTTCCTGCTCGGCTGTTCGGGCAGCACACGGGAGAGTCGGCGTTGAGACACTGTAGCCTTTTATTTAATCGTGTACTGTAACGTACGCCGTACATTTATTTACAACCTGTCGATCAGTGCGTCACGTCCATCAGGTCAGCACGGCGTCATGTTGTCATATCGAGAAACCAAAGACCTCAAAAAAATGACGGCCTGTTATCTCATGATGGCAACATTTGTTACTTCAGCGTGACATAAATAACCTGAGAAAACAGGAGATAAAATATATGAGTGTATGACCGCCTTGGGCTTCCGTAGAACTTTAATCACAGTTTACTGTAAATCAACCACAAACGAGGTCAGAAAGAATTTTTTCAGAGGGGGGTCGGGGGCTTCTTTTATGTTTCCAAAACCAGAAACACAAAGTGTAACGACAGATTTGGATAATCAATAACAGCTGCAACCACTTTGTTTGTTTGGGTACGTACAACCTTAAAAATAAATGTTCCGGTTGGTCGTGTTCAAGGAACAAAGATGAAATATAAGAAATAAAGAACTTTTTTTTTTTGCATTAGTTCCCCAAAGAACCTTAAACAGCACGAAAAGGTTCTCCAGTGAACTCAGTTTATCGTCCTTACTTTGCAGCCACAGTCTGTACAAAGCCTCACAGAAATACATAAATACACATTAAACACTGAGTACGGCACATTTATTCACCCGTATCCCGTCCGTGCAGCTCTCAGCACGTGCAGGTTACAGAGGCCACAGCGTGCCCGTTCACCTGCGACCAGATGGGGGCAGTATCGAGGTCATGTGTTTGTTCTGAGTGTGACGCTTCACTGCCGAGGTCTGAGAGGTCGGGGGAAACTTTCCAGAAACCTCAGACATCGGCTCATGAGATTGTTGCATCACTTTCATCACGAAGGCCTCGTCGCTTGCAACATTGAAATCGAGCTGACCTTTACCGGATAAACCGGGTTAAGGTCAGAAAGGTTTATTTATCCTCGACTCACACGGCTGCAGTTGATGCTGAATGTTACATTTTGTGCCCGAGGCCGTCATTTACAGTCAAATTATGCCGAAAACGTGACACCTTCTGACAACAGAGTCGATTTCAAAGTCAACAAAGAGCCATGGAGGGTTTCTTAACTGTCCAAACAGAAAACGACAAGATGAATGCCAGCTGTCTGTGAGCCCGAGGTAGAAAAATGACAGCGCGTCCACGGCGTGGCAGGATGACGGATAGAGCGAGCAGACGGAGAGATAGAGCTTTACAAAGGTTATTCATACGAGGATACACACAAAGGGCTTCAACGCTGCTCACCGCTGTGGGGTTATCTGTCATCTCTGTTTATGGGACAATAGGGAGTGCTTATTGTGTGTGTGTGTGTGTGTGTGTGTGTGTGTGTGTGTGTGTGTGTGTGTGTGTGTGGTACTCACTGCCTCCTGGTCCCTCTGCGTCTCCAGGAAAGACGAAAACTCCACCAGTCGTAGTTTGGTGGTGCCGATGGAGCGACCCTGCCACGCCGGCTCTCTGTGCGTTTGGGCTGCAGTGGGAGGCTCGTAGCCTGGAAGACACACACACACACACACACACACACACTGTTTAACCTCCACCCTTGCGATCACGTACAGTCACCTCATTCTGACGGGGTTAGTCATAATGCGAGTGTTTCATTCTTACCGGAGTCTCGTGCACAAAGACTGACTGAGGCAAGGTTGCGGCGATGAAAAGTGCTCAACAGAAGTGAGGTGTGAAGGCGCAACAATGACGAGGACACGGGGAAACCTCTCGGGCGCTGACTCAAAACTCACACACACAATTTGTTGCTTTTGTTAACTGACAGCTGCCGTCGCCCGCTTTGAGTAAAAACTTACAGCCCCGCGGCACCTCGCTTAAAAACACATCAACAAGGCAAACGAGTCAAGTGGAGAGCCGCTCTCTTAAATGATTAAAAAGGAGCTTTTGTTTGGCTCTTGTTGATGCTGAAATTGTCGTGAATATTTTTATCAGAAGGGGATCACGACGTTTGCAGGCTTTCCTTACAACAGTAGTTACGATGCGAGGCGAGATGACTTTTGAACGTTAATACACGTTTTCCCCACATGGCTGCAGAAGTGAGTCAGTCTCCATAAGTCCCCATGTTAAAAACTTCACAGGAGAAATAAACATGTTTACAGCCTGGTACAAAAAACAGTTTTGGTCTCTATAGCTAATTTCCCCGTTCATGACAACTGTGCTGAGGGTGAATTTATATACAACTCACCTGTTCACATTATATTAAGGCTTAAAGTTATGCAGGATTAAGAGCGTGGACGCTTTGATTGACCTGCCTCGGCTTCAGGTCTTTGCCTATTTTTTGGATTAGCAGTAGTAGTACCACACAACGGCTCTTCAAAAACCTGAACAGGATACTACGTCCATGTTTTATCCAGTCTGTGGTCCAGATGCTGGTTCTGAACCGATCACAAGATAATTTCTGGGAGTTGCAGAAGAATAATTATTATTATAAAAATAACAGCCAAAAACTCAGTAAATGAGAATTCTAACTATGAACATTCTTTTAGGTCTAAAACAGACGTGTTTGACTAAATCAATGTGAGTTTTGTAGCTTCCCTGAACAGTTTCTGGCAGACGCGGCGACATACACTACCCGGTGATTCAAATCAAGAAATTGCAGTACGGATACTGTCAAAAAGAGCAGTGATACTTCATCAGGAATATCACAGAGGATATATGCACTCATTTCTTTCAGTTTGACTTCAATGTTTTTGGGGAATTAGGGCAGAGTTATTCATTACAGGCGACGTGAGAAAAGTCAGATCGACATCATTTTTCTCTTTTTGACCTCTTCACAGGACAAACCTCAGGGTGCGCCGGAGACCCGAGTGCTCAGACAAAGTAGAAAAGAAATCACCCCGTGGAGAACCGGTGGCCTGAATGACAGGAGAGAGGACCTCCTGTTCGCTCTACAGAAAGGAGATAATTGTACCGTGGTCTCTCTCACCTGAGATTGTGGTGGTCCCTGCTGTCTGCACAGAGTAGGCTTGCTGAGAAAACGGCTTGATACTGAGAGAAACACACAAGACAGACAGACAGACAGACGAACAGACAGACAGGAGAGCATTAAAAAGGCTGAAAGAAGAAGAGACGCACATTATACAGAGAAGAATTCTGCTCTGTGTCTCGTATGAACTTGAAGCAGGAGCACAGATGTCAAGAGCATCTCTGAGTTCAGTAAAAAGCTATACCAGCCCCATTTACTACCATTATCATCACCAGCACGCGGTCACGTAACAGCAGCTTGGCAATGAAACGACAAAGAGTTTGAAGCACAATGAACAGAAACTAATGTGAGATCTGGAAACAGGTAGAAAAACTCTGCGTGTGATTCATGACAGACGGCTTTATATCAGTCGTGACGTGACGAGATGAGGAACGATTCAAGCCATCCAACGTGAGAGACGGTTTCTTAAATATCAGCTGAAAGAAAGATGGAGCGCCTATAACATGGGCACCTATGGAGGATGAAATGTTCTGGAGCCAACATCAAGTGGCCTCTCGAGTTACAGAATTACAGTTTTTGGAGTTATTGTGACTATAGATCGTGAAATCTTGACTAGATCGAGCAGCAACCTCCGGGACTGTGAAACAAAGTGCCAAAAACTTGAAGTTCCTCTAACGTCCACTTGAGGCTGGCTCCAGAAGTGAGTCAGTCTCCATAAGTCCCCATGTTCAAATGTCCGACTTCACAGCAGAAATAAACATGTTTACAGCCTGGTACAAAAAAAAGGCTTTTATAATATATGTCCTTGTTAGTTTGTTTTCATATACTGAGTGTACACTGTCTTGTCCCTTTGTTCAGTTCAGTTTTTTATGTTTGCACGTTTACTCATTGCTACTCTCTGAAATAAAGAGCTGCTTTAAAAAAAAGATGGTTATGTTTGATGGATGCATGTTGGGAAGATTATTGTGATATTTATATGTACTGCAACCAGTAAAATGCATCCACATACTCATGAAACGATACATAAACGGTATCTCAGTACAGCCGAGCAGCGTCTGAATCAATCCATGAAGAAATATTCAACAAATAAGGTTTACTAAAAATCTGAACTTTGCTTGAATGTGTTCTGTACAGTCTTCTTCCACCAGCTCGGAGCTTTGGAGGAGCTGGGTAGCATGTTGAGTCATGACCGAGCAATCGAGGCGATGTGATCGGAGAAGGTTAGCTGGTCATGACATCTAAGTTTCTCACCACCCTGATTGGGGCGAGAAATCCGGAGTCAGTTTGGATGTTGATGTCATGGTGTTTGTTTTTAGTTCAGTTTTTGAGAGATGGTGTTCCTTCATGTATGTTTATATGTCTGAGAGGAACTCAGAGATTGTCAGGAGGAAATGGCAGATAGAGCAGAGTGTCATCTGCATAGCAGTGATACGAGAAGCCATGCGAGCAGATAATCTGACCCAGAGAGGTGGTGGGACCACCACAAGGTCTTATTTGAGGTAAACTGAGAGGGGGCCCAGCACTGAGCCCTGGGGCACCCCTGTGGTGAGATTTGGACAGCTGAACAACTACGTTGAATGAGCGCCCTGTGAGCTAGGATAACGTCTGTATGACTACACAGGTGACCGACCGTTGTGTTTTCACTATGATTCGTAGCCATAGGTCGGGGCTTGGCCTGTCACACCTTTTAGGATTTGGGCAGGTTGCGTCGGTAATCGTTAACGAATATTTACATACGCTGACACAATTTTAACCTGGAAGATCGTCAATGGACGATGGAGGTGGAGTTATCTCATGACAATTTCTGTATACAGCAAGTTTAGACCGAACTCTAATATGACTCACAGACTCAACATTTCCCACCATGTGCGAGCACGGTAGCAAAAACTTGCAAAGAATCAGATCTGCCACGGCATATTAGGCTGACGTCACGTAGTTCGCTTCAATCAAACAGTTACTGTGAGCCACTGTCTGAAATGTTTTCTTTATGGCCTTTATAGCTCAGCGGCTACCAGCAGAGTTAGAACAGGTGAACTGGACGAACTGGGACCAGCAGTCATCAACATATCAACCAATAAAAGGTCAACGAGGCTCAAATCAAGACTTACTCTTCTGTGGCAGAGCTGGACTGTCCTCCAGGAATCATCCCCTGCCACAGCTGAAAACACACACACACAAACACACATATTAATATACTGGACTGCTATGTGTGTGTATTGTTCTATTATGTGTGTGTACAAGAATTCAAACTAAGCATGTTTCGACCAAATTGTACAAAAAAAACCTACTTTATTATTATTCATTATTATTATTCCTGTGTGTGTGTGTGTGTGTTACCTGTGCGTTGCCAGGGAAGCTGGCTCGTACTATTCCAGGCAGGAGCTTGCTGTGTATGGCGGTGGCTGAGACAATCTGAGCAGACGACATGGAGGAGATGCTCTGCAGAGCTTTCTCCTTGGCATTCTGGTCCTACAGAGACACACACATCATCATCATCATCATCATCATCATCATCATCATCATGAATACACTTCACATCCTGGTCCCGACACAATCCACGTATGAGGGCGGCAGCAGGAGAATAATTAATGAGATTTAAAGATGTGGCGATAAACTGAAGGCCTGAAGGGAAAAGTCATAAAAGTTGTAATTCTGCTCCGAGCTGTCGTTATCTGACCGGTCGTGATAGCAATTCGAGTAAACTGGTATGATGGGGCTCATTTGCCGACAGTAAAACACACCGCCGGTGCTATTTTCAACAGTTACAATGTTTTTAATGAATCAGAGCTCAGAGAAAACAAACGCTGATCAGTGTCCGACCGCATGTTCACTGACGTCTGTTGATCCACACTGACCTGTGATCAGGTGAACGGTGTCTCTGTCATTCGTACGTCTGTTCTCACACTATGTAACTTTGGGCTCCGGGTCGGGAGAAGTACGTAACGCTTTACGGCACTAAGTCACACACCACCAACTATTTCACTGATTTTGGTGAAACTGGATCATATTTTATGGAGAAAATGTTTTCTGGTTTTCCCTCTGATGTCCTCCGGCTGCTCCGCCTCAACTCTCTGTGATTTACAGAGTTTATGATGGACAGTGAAGTAAACTGCTGACAGCTGTAGCTGCTGTTAACTCATGTTAGCTCGGTTTGTTAGCCAGGCTACCCACAGGCTTTTTGGACCACCGGGAAGAAGAAGAAGGGCAGGTTTACAGAAACCAGAAGGGGAGTGGAGCCGGTGTCGTGCCGGAACAGGAGCAGGGCAATGAATTAGCTGACGTTATCCACCCAAGACTTTGATACATTAGCTAGCAATTAGTCTGTGATAGCAAGTTAACATTAGCCAGCTAAAACCACAATATGACAATATATTTGACATTCTTTGCAGTAATGTTAGCTCTGACTTTGGACTCGGAGTTGTAGCGGGTGCCGGTCGTTTGTTGATGTCAATGGACTCTATTTCTAAGCTAAGACTCAGCAGCTTCTATGAACATAATGACAGGAGAAGAGAGTGAAGAGGACGCTGACGGAGGAAGCTAAGAAGAGAAAAGAAGAGAGTGAGTGAGCAAGAAGCCGCCGGACAAGAGTAAATCTGGGACTGACTTTTAGTGGTTGATGTCCATATTTACCACAGCGGGATTAACTTAACGTACTCTTAATGTATTCTAGGCAATGTTGCTTTAAACTGCAGATTTACTTGATATACCTTTCTCTTTCCGTGCGTACGGGTGTGGTGGTCTGGCTTTTGGTCTGGGGACGAGGGGGGATTGGTGGAAGTCATGGCAACAACAACCACAGTGAGTGTAGAGCACAGCAGCATGCAGCAGAGCTAAATGTGCTTTACCCGACACAGTGAACATAACCGGTCGGGGCTGCTGCTGCTGCTGCCGCCTCGGGGCAAGATTTACAGTAAGTCTAAAGTTGTGGGCTCATTTGTAACATCTGAAGTCAAAGCAACATGAAACTGGGAGCAGAAAACAGCTGAATGAAATGGAATTAGAGGCGCTGCAATAGCTGGAGAATCACTAATTGGCAGCTTCACTCAAGTTAATTGGCACTGAGAGAAATCTCTCCTCCTGGGGGAGGTAATAACATTATAGGAGGTACTGAGATGGGAATCATGCTGGATTTTCATATTAAATACCAGGAACCATATGGGTTTGATAACATCCTTGACCTGAACTCATTTCTCTGAAACGCCCGGCGCATTCCCGGGTTTCGGTTTTAACGGGAAATCCAACAGCAGGCAAAGCTTTTACATCACGACCAGAGAGGCTGAACAAGATCTATTAAAAATTTCATTATTTATTCATACTACTTTGGATAATGTGTGAATTGTTTGAGGCTGGTGTTGGTTTATATTTTACTTATTACCAACAAATGTAGAGATCAAACACTCGCTCCAAATCTGTTTGTTTGTATTGATGATGTCGATCTTTTTAGATCACAAATATACAGTCTTGTCATCATTTCATTGGTGACTACAATAAGAAACATATACAATATCACCAGACTAAATATTTTCTGGTTTCAGCCTCACAGATGTGACATTTTGAAGTTCTGACACATTCTGTTTGCTTGGTTGGTCGATATATTCTTAATTATTTTTGAAGCCCATATGTTCCTGATGTATTTTATTTCAGGGTGATAGGCTATGTTAGAAATAACACTGATTATGACTAAAATTAAATATTCAAATGTATTTACTCAACAAATGTGGTTCTGCTTAAATAACTGTTACTAACTAACTTTAAAGTTTCATGTTGTTTTAGCGTTCATTTTCTTGTTTAGCCTGCTGAACTTTAGCTTTAGTGTGTTGCATGGCTACTCCCTCAGGTCGGGGTGGTGTTATAATATTGGAGAAAAAGTGAACATTGAGCTCCAGTTGAAGCCAAACTACCTATCGGTGGGCCAAATGCCGGTAACTGTGTTTTCGTGTTGTTTTTTTTTGTTCAACTTTGTTGTCGTACAGAATCAGATTGCGTATCTTCTCGCATCACCGATATGCAGACGATACTCCGCTCTATCTGTCATGTCCTCCTGACAACCCCTCCTCTCTGGACGGATCTCTCACTTTGGATAAAAGTGTCATCTAAATGACTAAATGACGAATGTTTGTTTGCATCGTACGGCACCTTGTAGCTCAATAAACAAATTATTCTTACTTGCTAACGTGCAGATTTCAGGTAGTTGTAGTTTCAGTCAACCAAGACTTTCTGTTGTTTGCTGCTTTCGTTAGTTTTATATCACTGGAAGTGAAATGTTGTGAACTTTTAAAATGTGACACTGAATTGATTAAAAGAAATAATGCATACATTTACAGATAATACAAATACTAATTAGCTGCAGGCGTATCTTTAATAAAACGCTGATTAATATTGTCTTTATGAACTGTGTTCTCCAATAAAACTTAAATAAAACATCCTCATCGTATGTACGTTGGATCTATATTGATCTAATTAAGCTTTACTATCAATTTAAAATCAGCCGTCTGTCATTTATTTCACGACAGCAAACATCAGCTCAGCCCTCGCTTTGTCTCCTTTCAGATGTCTGACTGCTCTTCTCGGGAAAACAAGCACTCCTTTGTTGCTTTACATGAAGTTAATTACAACCAACAGTGAGGAAGGAAAAGAAAGAGAGAGAGGGAGGAGGAGACACGGAGGGGAAGAGATTAATAGACTGAAAGGAGGGTGGAGAGAGGAACAAATGAATGAATGTATGGATATAAGAGAATGACAGGAAGAAGAGGGAGGGAGGGAAGGAGCCTTAACAGGCCTAATTAGACACCTAGGATACCGGCATCGCTGTGACAGGCATCCATCGAGCCAGAGGAAAGTTCACAACAACGGACCGACACTGAATTCAGATTTTCTGCATCATGTAGTGAAGTAAAGATATTCTTCCATCTGTAAGCTTCATTTAAACTGCATTTATCAGTTCTCGTGGTGCTAACTGTTGCACTTCATTTCCCAGAGATCACCTCTTCCTCTTCTTCGGTGTGGTAAATACTGTGACTTCGTTCTCCTTTAAGTTTCTATAAGCGGCGCCTCAACATCCATGCTGTGCTGATCCTCATTAATCAGCTGTGTTTACACCAAACACATCACTTCCTGTCCACCAGAGGATTTTCAAAATAAAAGGACCAACCAAACCCGGAGTTGTAAATGTTACTGTGGTCACATCCTTACCTTTAGTTTGGACTGAAACTCCCTGGATTTCCTTCTGGCTAAGACCTGAATGTGACTGGATACCTGGAGAAGAGGAGAGGAAACGAGGAGAGGGTGAGAGGAGAGGAGACAAGGAGGAGAGGAGAGGAAAGGAAACGAGGAGAGGAGAGGAGAGGAGAGGAGAGGAGAGGAGAGGAGAGGGGGTTGGTTGGTAGAAAGGAGAGGAGGAAGGACCAAACAGTGAGTTGCCATGGTTATGAAAGGACTATTGGGTACACACAAACACACACACACACACACACACACACACACACACACTCCCCTGACAACAGTGAATAGACCCGTCTATGCACATCTTTAGAGCACCTGGGAACAGAGGCCGAGAACTGAGACGCTAAGATGACACGACGCTTTATGATCTGTCCTAACCTAAACAAACGCATAACAAACATATAACAAACGTACTTCAGAGGGGAAACAGCTCTTTTAATCAAACATGTAATCAGCATTGGTTGTGAAAATACATTTGCTATAGCATGTAACCTGGGAACAACAAATGTAGTCCAAATAACACCTGGTTGCTAAAACAAGACACCTGAAACAACACCCACCTGTCAATCAAAGCGTCCACGCTTTTAACCCTGCATAACTTTAAGCCTTAATATAATGTGTACAGGTGAGTTGTATATAAATTCACCCTCAGTACAGTTGTCATGAACGGGGAAATTAGCTATAGAGACCAAAACTGTTTTTTGTACCAGGCTGTAAACATGTTTATTTCTGCTGTGAAGTTGGACATTTGAACATGGGGACTTATGGAGACTGACTCACTTCTGGAACCAGCCTCAAGTGGACGTTTGAGGAACTGCGGCTTTTGTCACTTCACAGAAGTCGCTGCTTGTGTTTAAACGTGTTTCTGTGTCAAATGTTCTTAATATTTCTTCCATGCAGCACTTCACACGTCACATGGTTCTCTCTATATTCACTGTCGAACTGGTCTGTCAGCATTCATGTCATCACAGTTAAACTGTTTGAATTCAGTGATAGAAAGTAACTAAGTACATTTGAGTCTGTTCGTACATTTACTTCAGTTACTTTAAGTTTAAATGCATTATGAAGCATCGTTATTAGCTCATTTATGAATTTATTGATACATTCCTCCTAACACTGGATCAATGGTGGAGAGGTTTCTACACATAAAAACTTCTACTACTCTAAAGAGAGCTCTTCACAGGATGCTCCTTGAAATATACTATATACTAGCACATCGTTTGAATTGTATTAAAACATCTGAGTTGCGTATCCGAGCTGAAGTAGCTCGAGTACGTGGAGGTCAAGCGGTTCAACAACTCAACATGAAATGTTGGTGCTGTATTTTAACGTCTGTCATGATGGTGGTACGAAGAGAGACTGTTTTTCTGAGGTGGTACCAAGCGGCAACCTCCATGACTGTGGAGTCAGTCTCCATAAGTCCCCATGTTCAAATGTCCAACTTCACAGCAGAAATAAACATGTTTACAGCCTGGTACAAAAAACAGTTTTGGTCTCTATAGCTAATTTCCCCGTTCATGACAACTGTACTTTTAAAAATCCAACTC